>JAHSUH010000758.1:0-413690 GCA_025388415.1 Cynanchum wilfordii | reverse complement strand
TTCTTGTTGCATACAATTGAGTTGAGAGCATTTTTGCATTCCTAAGAGCATTAAAGAGAGTCTTCAAGAGTTAATCTCTTAATTTCTCATACGCTCGGAGAGAATCTCATAAACATTTACTAATTTAATCATTAAAAGGCCAAAGTTAGGAACACTACCTCCAATACGTGACTTTTTACAAGTTTCTTGGCACTCAATTGGAATACACACCTTGGACACAAATCCTCATGGACTAGACTTGCTTGGCGCTTCATAACCAAATCAAATGAAACACCCTGGAAACAAATCCTCATGGCTAAATACATGCATAGTAACACTCCTCAGCAAACCACTTCCTAAACCTAAGGACTCTTTCATTTGGAAAACTCTTCTTCAAGGATGGGAAGTTTGCATACAACATTCAAAATGGATTATTGGAAATGACCTCTCTGCTCTAAGTTATCCTAATATACCTCAAAATATCATACTGCAAATTCTAGATACCCCACTGCCATTGCCTTTTAACAAATCATGCCTCCCCGGACACCCTTGTTTGGACAGCCTCCACCAATTCAAAATTTTCATCCTCTTCATGTTACGCTTCCTTAATCTCCAAATACCGAGCCACCAATGTAAAAAAGTCTAATCTTGGTTGGATTTGGAAACTTGGGGATCCGCAAAAAATCAGGACTTTTATTTGGCTAAGTTGGCATAATCGATTACAAACAAACTTATTTCTCTCATCTAAAGGACTTCCCCTTGATCCATCTTGTCCTTGTTGTAGTTCTCACCACGAAGATACCAACCATATCCTCAGATTCTGCTCTCATTCTAAGTGAATTATGGCATCATCTATCCACCTTTTTAACTACTCATTCAACCAATATTCTTCTTAGTAACATTCCTTTACGGGAATGGCTACATCAAAACCTTACCAATAATGAACTTCTCTTCATTAACATTCCGTGGTCTACTTTCTTTAGTTTCAGTTGTTGGCTTTTGTGGAAAAATAGGAATAAACGAAATATTAAAAAGGGAGGAGCCAACAAAACTATCTTTTCATCATATTCTCCATTTTATCCATAGAATATATCAACCACAAAAAGAAAAAACACTAATTCTAGTGTTATAAGGCAGCACTCTGTTTATATCAAATGGTTTCCACCTGCCCCTCAATGCCTTAAATTGAATGTGGATGGATCTTTTAACATGGATACTAAACGAGGAGGAATAGGAGTCATCAGGAATCCCCATGGAGAATGGATCATTGGATTCATGCAAGGACTCTTTTGCAGCTCAAGTAATCAAGATGAATTTCTACCTTTGAGGAAAGGACTTGAAATTGCAGTCACTCCGGTGTTCAACAACTAGAAATAAATACAGATTCACAGGTACTATTCCAATCCTTTCAGAATATGGACCCTCACACTAACTTTTCTCATATTTTGTATGATTGCAGATGGCTGCTATCTCAGCTGGCTGATCACAGGATTAGTCATTTTTTGAGGAAAACAAATGTTGTAGCCGATGCACTTGGTGAAACAAGGAAATGTTACTAGTGCAACTTTTACTGCCTTCATTTCTCATCCGGTCTTTATTTCTACTGCTTTCAATAACGACTTGACTAGTACATTGTACCCTAGGAAAGTTTGTAATATTTCGGGTGAACCATTCGGAGAACCCACTACTATAACTGCTTGTCGCCTCCTTTAATAAAAGAAACTCTCCTTATTTCCCAAAAAAAAAAAAAAAAAAAAATGGAATACACACATATTCTACTTGCAAAGCTCAAAAACTATTCCCGATCATTGTATACTTCATTACCAAACAAGATAATATTTCCATTCAATCTTAGCTTATCATATATTAAGTGATCGTAAGAGTTTTTTCAATCTTAGACCATAAATAAATAAATATTCCACAATATCATTCCTTTATTTATCTTATGGTATACAAATCTTTGTTACATTTTTCGATTTCTCAATTCTTAAAATCAAACAATCAACTAAAATATCATGAGTAATAATAATTATAATAATTTGTTAATTTTAATCCTTAGAGGCTCATATTAATTTGTATATGTTTAAATCTTAAGTTTGATCACTTCCACAAATAATAGACTCTAATATATTACAATTTATGTAAGTTCAATTTTCATTTGTATGTTCTGATCACAAGTAAAAGTATTAATAATGTTGAAAACAAGGAAATATTTTATAAAACTTCAATTTTTGGACTTGTGGGTAGAATAAAAAAACTTTAGTACTGTTTTTCTCTGATTTTAGATCATTATTTAATTATTGTTCGTTAATGATTTAGTGAGATAATTGGTATATGTATTAGTTATGTGAATTTTCTAGTATTTGATATTGTAATAAGCCTATAAATAGACATTATTGTTTTTTTTTTCTTTTTCAATTAATTAAGTTCATAAGTGGGAAATATTTTTCATCCATCCCTTATTTCTATTCATAACAAATTTGGATGAGAGAGTGTGTATAAAGTGCAAACGCATGAGATGAGTGAAACACAAAGTGGTAATAGTTAATTACAACAATGCAATAGGTGTAGAACAATCACTCAATTCTATTTTCAATGACAATGATCTATTTAGACAATAATAACTTTATTTAGACAATAATCTTATAAAAAAAAATAAAAAAATAACAATAATAAATAAAAAGATAACTTTATTTAATCTCAGCAACAATAATATATATATATATATATATATATATATATTTATATATATATATTAGTTGTAATGACCAACAAATAAACAACAAACCATGTTTTGTTTTCTTATGATGATCAATACGGCCGACAACTGAACAACAAACGAAGCTTAATTTTTGATTCTCATATACAACCAAATAAGTAATAAGATTATTTTCATGTTTCAATATTAAGGAAGTTTGCTTTGGTCACTAACAGTTCATCGACTACATCTTTCATGTGTTTTCGATCCCTCAGAGATTCCGAAGAGCAAGACAATGCAATATTAAATAATGAAACTAAACATTTATACATTTCATCTTTTATTTCTTCTTCTTGTTCTTCTTTTGTACATATTTCTGCAAGAAGTTGAGGATCAACAATCTTTGGTAGTTGCTCTGGAAGTGCTCCTTTCACATAATTATGAAGATTAAGGCCATCGTTGAAACGTTCATCTGTAGGTCTTAGTCTCGTGAACATTTCTAGTAAAAGAATTCCAAAGCTATAAATATCGCCTAAAGTTGACACTTCACCTCCCATCCCGTACTCTACAAGAATGAATGTCGAAATTGTTTCATTTCTTCACAAGTAACAAGTTAAATTACACATTACAAAAGAAAAAGCTATTTTGACATATTATGATTTTAGTTTATATTTAAAGAAGAATATGATTTCTTAGTCAATACAAGTAAAATTATAGTCATGATGTTCTTAAAATAATAACAATAATAAATTAAACCATCCACATACATGAAATCAATTAATAATCCATTAGAAAATAGCTCCATTTAATGTAAAAAATTAGAATTTTTTTACTCATGTTTATGTTAGAATTTGAATCTCAAAGGTGCATGATTTAACTAATGGTGAGGTGTAACATCTTCTTGTTGTTAGATTCCGTTCACATGTATTTTTTTTCAAAAATAAAATAAATTAGTATGAAATAGAGAAACATGAATAATGCACGCTGAGAACAAAAGAGATTAGATCAAGAAATATATATATATATACATATATATATAATATACATACCAGGAGCTGCATAGCCATGTGACCCTTTTATCCCAATGGAAGAACTCAAAGGTTGAGAAGGAATATTATGATGATGATAAAGAAGCCTAGCCAACCCAAAATCACCCACATGTGCCGTAAATTCATCATCAATAAGAATATTTGATGGCTTCAAATCACAATGAACAATTGGAATTTGGGAATGATTGTGAAGATAATCCAATGCAAAAGCCACATCAATTGCAATATTTAGCCTTTGAATCATACTAAGAACATTCCCAGAGCCATTATTATTCTTGTGTAACCACATATCCAAGTCTCCCTTTGGCATGTATTCATACACTAAAGCTTTGAATTCTTTTCTTTGAAAATCATTGCTTGAACAACAAGTTAATACTCGTACTAGGTTTCGATGTCTTACATTTCTTAACGCTTTGCACTCAGATACGAAACTCTTGTGAGCTCTATTATTGTTGTTGTTCTTGAGGTTTAGGACTTTGACAGCTACAAGTTTCTCATCAAGTGTGCCTTTGTAAACAGTTCCAAAACTTCCTAAACCAATCAAATTTGATTCTGAAAAATTGTCTGTTGCTTTCTGGAGTTCTTGATAAGAAATTCTCGACATAAATTCAATTCCCACAAAATCTGAGCTCTTTCTTTTCTTGATACAGTAGTATTTGTATAATATCAAAAATGTCAAGAGAATAATTAGTCCTACAGCACCACCCAATGGTACAAAAATCCGGATTATAACTGAGTTCTTCTTACGACTTTCCTTTGATGCAATAATACAAGATGGAAGTTGTAATTGAGGAATCCCACCACAAAGATTTGGATTCCCCGACAACGATATGGCACTAGTGTTAGACCAGAATCCCCCTGTCGGTATCTCACCTTCAAAGTTATTGAAAGACAGGTTCATTAGCTCCATAAAAGGAAGTTCTTCAAACTCTTTAGGTATTTTTCCAGTCATATTGTTTCTAGAGAGATCTAGAATTTGAATACCTTTAACCAAAGCTATATCTTTTGGAATTGTTCCTTGGAAAAGATTTCCTTGCATCCTAAGGTACTCGAGTTTCAAACAATTTCCAATTGATCTTGGAATTTCTCCGGATATGTTGTTATCAGAAATATCAAAATTATAAAGATTATTCAAATTCCCAATCTCAGGTGTTAAGGTACCGGAAAAAAAGTTGTCTGATAAAATCAGGTCAGTCAAGGAAGAGAGATTGAATATCTCGGAGGGAATAATTCCGACAAGATTATTTTGGGAAAGGACTACAACTTGCAAAGGTTTACAATTTCCAATGGAAGATGGGATACTACCTTCCAACCTGTTGTAATCTAACCTTATGAAAAAAAGAGAATTACTAGTGAAGTTGTTGAATAAGGAAGGTGGTATTTGGCCAGAAAATGAGTTATTTCTTAGGAAAAGTCTTTGCAAATTTTGAAAATTACCAAGAAAACCTGGTACAGCACCACTAAAGAAATTGTTATCAAATCCTAACAAGTACAACTTGTCTAGATTTTCAAGAGAAGCTGGAATTTCACCAGATATTTGATTAAATCCTAGGTCAAGTTGTCTAAGCCTTCTAGAGAGATTTCCTATTGAATATGGAAGTTCACCTCCAAAATTATTAGTACCAAATATAAGAGAATCTAAATCACTGCAATTCGATAAAGATTCAATGAAATCTAAGTCCCATTTTGAATTGCTCCCCAGATTATTCCACTGTACATTTAACCAAACCAGATTCTTTAATCTCCCAAGATTATTTGGAACTTGACCTCGAAAATTGTTAGAACCCAAGTCAAGAGTATCAACAAAAGAAGCATTGGCAAATGAATCTGGAATAGTTCCATGAAAATAGTTTCCACCAATCTGAAAACTTCGTAGATTCGGAAAATTAAGACCTAGGTTTGCAGGTAGAGTCCCTTGTAAAGAACTAAGTGGAGCTGTTAAATAATAAAGAGAAGATATGTTATAAAGGCTTGGAGGGATTATACCTGAGGAGAAATTGTTGGGTCCAAGTATGATGATCCTCAATCTGGTTAGCTGACCTAATTCTTGAGGTAATTTTCCTTTCAAATCGTTGTATTGGACGTTTATTATTTCGAGGGATGTAAGATTTCCAATGGAAGAAGGAATTTCTCCTGTTAAATTGTTGTTTCTAAGAGAAAGTAATTCAAGATTTCCTAAATTTCCAAGCTCCAAAGGTATATTCCCAGCAAGCATGTTTCTTGAAAGATCTAAAGCTCTAAGTTGCAAGGAGTCAGAAATATTAACCGGAATTTTTCCAGCTAATGAATTAGAAGAAAGATAAACATATCTTAGCCTCCTCAAACGTCCGATTTCTTGGGGAATTTCACCTGAAAATTGGTTGTTACTAAAGTTTACGAATTTGAGGAAGGAAAGATTTCCTATATGTGGAGATATGAATCCGGACAAGCTAAACCCACCAAGACTCAACCCTGTAACTCTTGAGTGCTTCCGGTTGCAGGTTACTCCTTGCCATTGACAGTGATGAGTTTTTGAGTCATTCCAAGATTTTAGCATTCCATATGGATCGGAAGAAATTTGATTCTTGATTCTCAATAACGCCACATGATCCGTCTCATTTCCAGAAGTTCTTGCAAGTGCTGAGATTGTTGGAATGCTCAGTAGAATAAGATTCACAAAAAAACAAATCATTTGAGATGCAAATTAATTATTGTTTACTTCTTATCTTTGTTCTAAATGCAATATATATGTATAATATTAGCATTCAACACTTTCTAGATGAAGTCAATAATTACTTTTTCGCCTATTACGTTGAATAATTGTGCCTACCCTTTTTATAATAATATATATTTCCATTGTCATTCCATGAAAATATAAGTTGACAATTTACATTATATATATATATATATATATATATATATATATTATTGTGTGTGTGTGTTTTTAAGTGTGATCTGAGACATGAAATTATAGGTGTAGAGAAAATTTCCTCCAACTAGATTTAATGTGACTCGATTCTACAACGATTTTTTAAGATTTAAAATTAGTAAATTTCAAAGTTATTAATTTAGAATCAAACCACTTTAGTTTATTCAAAGTAATAAAATAGAAATATTTTGTGTGGTGCAGTGGCAAGAGCCCACCTCACCAATCCCCACTTTGTGGGTTCGACACCCCAGTCCCCTACCTCATGTATCAAAAAAATAAAATAGAAATATTTTGAATTACACATTAAACATATATTTGCCAACCTTAATTGAAATAAGGAAACAATTCATCAAAGTTAATAGACTTATATTTTTTTACATACTTTCTTTTTGATTTGTAAATTAAATTTTTTAAATTTCTTTTCTTAAAAAAAAAATTTTAAATTTGATTTATCTTAGGAGATCATTTTGTAATATATTTTATTTATGTGTTGTAATATTGAGAATATTCTGATGAATCTTTTCTAAATTAATCGAGTTGATGATATGGAGCTCTTAAAAATATATTAGTATGTATTTTTAGTTAAAATATAATTCTATATTTCATTTTTATAATTTAAAATAGATTCATAAATCTAAATTATTTTTTTAAAATTGAATTTGTAAAAATATAAAATATTCCCTCTAAAAAAAGTAATATTTATTACTAAAAAGATTTTTTTTTTTAAAAAAAAAAAAAAAAAAAAAAAAAAAAATCTACAGTAAGTCCGCCATTGACGTGGGTAATGAGCTGGGAGAATTATTTATTCTTAGATTTAGTAATGTTATTTTGTGGTTTTTTAATTTTATTATTAGATTTTAATATGTTTGACTGAATTTCATGGATTTTAATATTGTGATTTTATAATATTTTTAGAAAACTATTGACCTTAAATATTGTTTAATAATGTAACCATAAATTTCTTAGTTTACAAAATAATAATTAAAAAATTACTGAGCAAATAGAAATTACATGTAATAAAGATATGCATATTAATATCAATTCAATTTAAAATCAATCAAATCTCTATTGATTCGTTGATTCAATTAGTCATCAACAATGGACTTTTGAATTTAATCTTTATCCCTTATCCGTTAAATAAAATATACCAAATTTTAATCTCTTGATTCAATCCACTATGGATTAGAGGGTTTTTGAGCTTAATCCTCATCTAGTTAAATAAAATAGAACAAATGTTAATTCGTTTTGAGATCAAAAAGGGGTCCCCCCGGGTTAGGGGGAAACCTTAATTTTGCTCCGAATTCTTTCATTAACCAAATATCAATACGATGTGATTATGAGTTACTATTCATCCTAAAGCATAACTAATATAAAGATTTTTATTTACTTTTTGTTTCATCTAATTTGTTATCATTATATTTTACTACTTTTCTTCTCATTTTTCTTTTTGTCCTAAACTCTTTTTTTTTTTTTTTCTTGAATTTATTCTTTCTTCTTCTTTTTTTCACTTTGACATTTTAATTCTTCTTTTTTTATGTGCTTGAAAATAAAAGAAATTAGCAAATTAACTTTGAAATTCATGTATTTTTATTTTTACTTTTTTACGATCTATTGGACATTTTGTAATATATTATTTATTGTACTTTTATGTTTTACCGGTTCTATCTTTTTTGTTTCTTATTAACATTATTATTTTATAGTAACTTTATAGTTCTTAAAGAGAAGGATAAAATTATAACAAATGAACTATATTTTAACAATAAATTATACATTAAAATATTTTATATTTTCTTCGCAATTGGGGGAAGTTTATATATCAAAAAAAAAAAAAATGGACCTTCTTTCTTTATAATTATGGAAGGTCTATTTTTCTAAACCACTCCTTAACTTTTGATTACCTTATTAATTTAGTAGACCTTTTAGATTTGCTTAGGTAAATTTCAAATCTACTAAATTTTAATTAATGTTAAAGTTGAACAATTCAAAGTTGAACAATTCTAAAATTAGTACTCAAGTTGGACGTTTAAATTTTTAAATCAAATATCCATGTTTATATATATAAATATGCTCTCTCATTTTTCTTTTTCTTTTTCTTTTTTTTTTCTCTAAACTTTTTAACGACGACTATTTTAAATTTATTAAAGAAAAAAAATTATAAGGTGTTAAATATTTAAGCCAGTTATGGAACTAAGTGCTACACTATATACATAGTAGAAGTCACCTCTAGAGTTTTAAAAGTCCATTTATCGATTTTGTCTTAGGTCAATTCTATTATTTTGGATCCTAACGAGGATAGTGGGCGATTATATGTAATATTTCGTCTCACATTTGAAATCGTAGCAATAATTGTAAAATTTTATATACAGATATTAGTTATAAAGTATTGATTAAAAGAAAACATTAAAAATAAAAGGAAAATGTTACTAATTAACAAAAACCTCATGGCTTAGTCTAAAAATTTAATACGTACGGTTGGAAAATCGTGAATTCTTTCATCAAGTTAGACCATTAATTGAAAGACTTGAAATTGAGGTAGTTGTTCATTTCTGACTTCTCCAAGTTTTTTCTCAAAAGTGAAGAAACCGTCTAATCTATCACAGAATGTGATGGGACACAAGCACATAGACCTTTCACTCTCTTTCCTACATTTTTACTATTTTCTTTAATTAACTAAATAATATAAATTGTTAAATTTTTAAGTTTTTTTTTACGAAATTCATCAACAAAAATTTTTTTTTTTCTCTAATAAAAAAGTTTGAGACTTTAAAAGTTAAAAAATATATATATTTTGGGACTAAGCTTATTAAAATTAAATTTATTTGGAACCAAACTCACCAATTATTCCGTGTTCAGTAGTCACTTTAGGCTCTACTAAACAGAATTCAATCCACATCAGACCCCTATTGGGGCACTCTCTTTCCTTTTCTTCTTCTTTTTTTTTTTAAATTTTTTTATTTTTTTTTAATTTATTATTGTTTAGCTTTTGGGTGTGGGATAGCTATTCTACATCTTGACTAATTTAGAGCTTAATTTTATTAAATTCTTTGTTTTTTTTTTTTTTTTTTGATACATGAGGAGGGGCTGTTGGATGTTGAACCCCAAAAGGAGCGGTTGTGGGGGTGGCCTTCTGTCACTCCACCGCACAACCATTGACTGGAGAAAACTTCTTATAACATGTATTTTTTTTTCACAATTATTTAAATTCCAAATCATCTTTACTTATAAGTAAGATGATATTTTTCATGAATATTATTATCGTTTATCATTATTGACAGATTATAAAAATTTAAGGAATTAGTATTATATTTGATAATTTAAATTATAGGACTCGTTTCATTAAAATTCATCTATTAAATCTCTTTAACAAAGTAAATTTTATATAACAAGGTCTCTTTAGTGAAAGGGCGCCTTTATGGGCTAAAATATAGATTTAGGAACATTAATAAATAATAAAGTAAAATTATTATAAAATAAATAAATCATAAATTATAATTTAAGGACCAAAATTGGATAAAAATCCAAAATTTTAATGGATAAATTTTAGAAAGGAAACATTTATTCGCTAAAATATAGATATAAGAACATTAATAAATAATAAATTATAATATAGGGATTAGATTGGATAATAATCCAAATCTAACAATAATTTTTGTGCTTTGATAGCTTTTGTTTATATATTTCAAAAAAACAAAAAAATAAAAAAACAAAAACAAAAAGTCTCCATAGTGACCAAAATACCATAAATTCTAAAATTTCATATATGACCTAAAAAGTGGTTTAATATCATTACAAAATCTTTTATTCTCTAAATTTAATTAAATTTTTTATTAAAAAATTAATTAATAAATTTTTAAAATTAAAAAAAAATTACTCCTTTAAAAGTTTTTCAATAAAAGAGGGCTCAATCACTGGTATAGAAAGAAAAAGATATCTTAAAGGAGTATAGAAACTCTGATGTATTAGACTTTTCTTTTCTTCCTTCCAAATTGTATCTCGAAATTAAGACCAAAGCCTTTGAAATCATATTTAGTTTCACATTAGCCTTAAGATTAAGCTTCGAAGGCTCTTAAAACTATGTCGATCTATTTTAAAATTAAGTCAAAGCTCTAAAAAAATATAAATCTAATTGTAAATTGAAGTGATATAAATACATATTACCTTTGTTACACTTAATTTACATTTGTTTTCTTTTTTTTATATATATATATATATATATATATATATATATATAGTGTTTGTGTTTGCAAATACTTTCTCAATTTCTTTTTCTTTACTTGTTGAAAAAATGGAGTTTTTTTTCCAAAATGACTCTACTTTTTTAAATTACTCTGTATTTGGTCTTGTTTTTTAAACTATTTTTCAATGTGGCTTTGACTCATTTACAAAATGAGTCATTTTGGGTCCTACTGACAAAAAAAAATTTCTCTCCTCCTTTTCTCTTTCTTCTTTTTCTCTCTCCTCCTTTCCGTTAGTTACATACGACTTCTCTTTTTTTTTTTCTCTTTCGAGATATAATATATTTACATTTTAACTCTAGGACTCATTCTAGGAATGGGTTATAATTCGTAAATTTCATATCCTTTTTAAACTCAAATAAACTTCAATTTCACTCAAATTTTATACTTCTCCAAAATTACTCTATCCAAATTTGTTCTCTCTAGATTGGCCCAAAGGATTTCAACCATCTATTGTAAGTATAACTAACAAATTTTAACATTTTATTTTAATTACATAATATATATCATCTTTGTATGCCTTATTCTTTATGTATTTCATTTATTTAGGGTTTATAATAGTATTTTTGACTCAAGTTGAGTAAATCTTGACTTCTATTGTATTTTTTGAAGAATTTTTCTTTTACATATAATTTATTTATGATTGATAGTATTATATTTAGATTTTTAGGTTATGATTTCTTTAAGGTTTAGGGTTTTTATTTGTGTTTATAAAGAATCATTATATATAGAAATTTTTAATATATTGATTTATTTTTTTACATCTTTTAGATGGCATTGTTGGAGCCAAAGGGATAAAGAGAGGAAGCAAACAACATGTTGAGAATGAGTTCTAGCATTCTTCTAAGTTGAATATAAAGAAGAAAAGAAAATTTTACAAGTTAAACAACAGTTTTTGTGGAGTTAATTAATATTTTTTAATTATTTTGATAATTGTTGTTTACTTGTAATAACACCATTAAGTAAATGAATTTCAAACTTTTTTCTATAAAAGCATCATTCACATAAATTAATAGAGAGAGTTTTCGGTAGCCCAAAGACCATATCTCTATGATTTAACAATGACAAACTACTCGCCATGCGGAACGCTCGTAGAGTTCAACTCTTACTCGAGGGTTAGGGCCAGACCCAGAGCTTTTAACATGGCGCTATGAGGATTTGAACCCTCGACCATCCGCCTTGGAGGAAGTATTAGGAGTCCGCTTACCAACTCCTCCAAACTATCGGGTTAAAACTTCCCACATTTGAGACTTCCAAAGGAAATATTTATTTATTTTTTTTTAAGAGATCTTGACCCTTTTGTTTATCTTTGATTGCAAAAGCATCATCGTCAAATGATATCGAATGTCCACTAGTCATTAGTTGTCTAACACTTCATAAGTTGTATCTAAAATTAGATACATATGGAAAATTATGAAGGAATTTTAAATTTAACTTGGCTACTTTCAATACCAGTTGTACATATACTTTCAACATATAATTCATTTTCCAATTGCACCTTCATCTGTTGTGTCTCATCAAATTATTGAAATATAAATTTAATGTTAGACATGTAATTCAAACAACCACTATCTATGAACTATAAGTCACTTGCAATATGAGAATTAGCCATGAATATCATTCATTCACCGCTGCCTTAGTCTTATGCGAAATTAGATTTTTTTATCTTTATACCAATATTTTGACTTTATGTGATCATATCCTTTTCAATGGTACAAACTATATTTAAATATTATTAACGATATACATTAAAGAGTTGGTAAAACATAATAATAGTAACACTTAAATGTATAATATTAATTATATAATGGTACGAGTATAAAGTGTATCAATATTAGATATTTTGCTATATGTTCAAGTGTATAGAGATACGTATCTTAAATCAATTATAAGTAACAAGAAAATAAATTAATATAACATTTGCAATCTGTATCAACGTTTGATTATAACATTATAATAATTATGTCTAAAATCGGAATATTCAACAATCTTATTAGAATCTAAAACCAAAATCTTAACACTCATGAGTATTTTTTAATGTATAACAACATTAATCTATACAATACTTTTTAAAACTGCATATAAATCTAACAATTGCAACACTTTAAATTTGTTGTATAATTGTTTGCTCTCCTGATTGCCTATGTTCTTCAAATCTTCTTCTGCCTCTACCATAACCATAACCAAGCTTTGAAATCTCCCTTCTGACTTCCTAAACCATCACCTTCAACAAATCTCTTGTTTGCCTCTTTCACCTAAAAGTTTTTTCTTTGATCTTACCAAATGATCAATTAATAATTCTCTCAACTCATGATAGCTTGAAGAGATCCATCAATTCATCAAATGTAAAAATTGATAAATCCTTAAATTCTTCTATGGCAACTACTACATGATCAAATTTTAAAGTCAAGCTTCTAAACTTCTAAGTATCTTTTCAATAATTGTTTTGTCGATAATCTTCTTGCTATATAATCACATCTAACTAATTAATTGCTCTTGACAGACGCACATCTCTCCTTTCTTAATCATCAAGGTCTTAAAGACACACTTTAGTGATTTTAGTATCACTTTAGGACCTTTGAATTGATTTTAAAATCGTCAAATGGGTTGTAGCCGAGTGGTCAGCACTCATGCTTCCAACCTAAAGATTGGGGGTTCGTACATAATTTAGTCATAGTGCCTTGCGATCCGGTTTCAAACAAAAAAAAAAAATTGATTTAAAATCTTTATGAAAATTAGACCAAACATACTTCAAAGTCGTCATTATAGTGACCCATGAGAAGGTGCTATCATGTATTGCCTGTCCAATATTCACCTAAGCCTTAAAATCCTTCTTCCTACACTCCCATAACTTGCTTTTGTCATTGGGATCTGTATTTCTCCACAAAGTTCTACAAATGCTCTATAATTTGTGGTCTTCTCCGTTGCATTGTCTTTATTGTCCATTACTATCTATCTTCGAGTTTCACTCAATTCACGTATATACAACTTACTAACTCTCAAATTGTTTTCAGATACCAAATTTATTAGAAACAAAAAATAAAAATTGAAAAATATTATATGCTTACCAAGAAAGATGTTCCCTAATTTTTAACTTGATTAATTAGGGAGAAAAAAATAATAATGCTTACAATATCAAAACTTAGAAAACTCACATAACTACTACATAAACCACTATATATCTCACTAAATATACTAACATAAATAACCACTAAACCATTAAATTATAACTTATTTAAATCATTCTTCAATATCAAAGATGACCGCAATCATATTTTGTATGAGCACTCTGATCACTGAATAAGATGATCATTAAGATAATAGCACCAAACTTCACAAACGAAGATGCAGTTTCCAATATGGTCCCAATGAGGTAAGTTTGCATAGACAATTTCGACACCCGCATTCTCCTTTCTTCAACATATTGATGAAATGCCTTGCCAATGTTTTCTCGATCTCTACCACCCGAACCAATCTTTTGTGCAAGATTCCTTGCAAGAACAATTGCGTCTTCTATGCCAGCTGAACCACCTTGTCCTAAGAAAGGACCCATAACGTGCATTGCATCTCCGGCTACTGTTATTGTCCCATTGCAAAACTTTCCTAGCAGTATTTCCCATGGCGGACGATATCTTAAGTGTGTCAAAGATAGTGAATCTAGATTACTGTCTTCAATCATCTTTAACGTCTCTGTGGGAAAACCATTTATTATTGATTTCAAGGTTAAGTCTTTGATGAGTTTTGGATCAGTTGGAAGTTTCCCATCTATAAAATAAACCGAGTGAGTGCCAAGAAAGTCAAAAAATTCATATCTTTTTAGAGAAAAATATTAATAAATACAAATTAATTTTTAATGTGACAAATAAAAAAAAAAAAAAAAATAGAGGTAGTATTTAATTACCGAATTGGGTTAATGGTTGAGCAAAGAACCAATAGATCAGCTTGTCATTAATAGGAACTCGTCCCAACATCATTCTGTTTTTCCTTATTCGAACAAACTCATGACCAAATGAATGACCATTTGGATAACTTGTCATGCCTCTAATTGTACCAAGTGCAAATGATTTTGCAGGCTTTAGGCCAAGGAATTGTGCCACTATTGATTGAGATCCATCGCAACCAATTAGAACCTGTTAACAAAGTAAGGATTGATATATATATATAAAAAAATGTGTGAATAGGAATATATATAACACAAAAATTCTGGATTCCATCTTTCATACTATATTAAATTGAGTTGACAAAAAAGACGTTAGATTTAGTGATATTTTTCCCTTGAAATAATAGAAATGACACGAACTAAAATTAGAGTATGTGAAGGATATATACCTTTGTTCGAATAGATTTACCATCGTAAGAATAAAGAGTTGGAAGCATATTTGGAGAGTCCATTTTAACATTGACAATTTGACAACCAAACCGTATTGTTTCAGGCGGCAATGCATCAGCAAGAGCTTTGATCAGATCAACCCTTTTCAAGCATCGAGCTTCCCCAGTCCTTCAATAATGACAAAGAGGGCTCATCCATGGAACATTGCCAAATATATTCTATGTAAAATAGTTTAATTACCTTTTTTTATTATTCATTAAACCATACAGAAATCTAAGAATTAAACCATACAAACAAACAGTTCTTAGTAGTTTATAAGAACTACTGAGAATTCCGTAGACACGGAATTTTAAAACTTGGAACTTACAGAAATTTCATTTCTTTCACTTTTCCTTCATCAACCCATCTGTCTTCACCCCTGTTTAAATTTAAAATGTGTTGTTTAACAATCCATTTTGAAAACTTGAATTAATTAATTACACACTGTGTGTAAACAAAAAATTAAATTAACCTTAGAAGAGGATCAGATTTGTGTCGAAGCACAGCTCCAACGCCAAGCTGATCGAGTGCCCGCCAACCGTTGTCTAAGATGCCAATAGCAGCTCCGGTTTCACGAAGGCTGTCTGATCTTTCTAAAACTAGAGATGGGATTCCTTTCTTGTGAAGAGCAAGAGCGGTGGAGAGCCCACAAATCCCGGCTCCAAGTATTACAATCTCCTGCTGCTCTTCCGCCGCCGACTCCATTTTCTCACTCTCTCCAAGGATAAACACTGATCTCTCCTCTTGCTCGCTTCCTTCATTTCTACTTATAAAAAAAACTGGCTAAGTTATCTACTTTTGTTTAGTAGGAAATAATTATTATAAAAAGTAAGGTTCCATTTTTGACAGTTTTTTTTTTTTTTTTAAGTAGTTTTTGCAATTTGGGTTGAAGTAAAATAGTTAAGTGATGTTTTCTAACATCTACCCAAATTCACCTAAACATTATAAATTTGAGTTTCATTTTATTGATAATAATATTTCATGAAATTGTGAAAAAGATGATAGTGTGTTTGATGTTTTATTTACTTAAATGTTTTATCCCGGTCTGTCGATTGAGAGATTTGAGTTTGATCAACATATATTAGTGACGTTTTTATGCCGCTATTTAAGTTATATGATAGTACTCTTAAGAGTTTTTCCATGAATATTTTTTTTTAAATTAATTGATGAAAATATTCGATCGCAACAAATAATATTTGATGAAATTTTATTACTTCATATTTAATAGTAACATAAGATTTTAAAATATATAAATTTTTAAAATGTTTTTATTAATATTTTTATTAGTATTAATACTTATTAATAGTTATTTATTTTAGAATTAAAATAAAATATTTAATAAAAAGTACATCAACATTTTATATTTTAATTTTTATATATAAGTATATTTTAATGTCCATTTATTAAAAAAAAAAAAAAAAGTATATTTTAATGTCTTAAGCAATATAGAGAGTATTTTTTATTTATCGCGATCATATGTCAAGTGGGTGTGTGTCTCAAACGTCAGGGATGAGACAAGCATATTTGTAAATATCTGTGCATTATCTATTCTGTGCCTTTTTCTTTTTTTTTTCTTTTTGACCAATATCCTGATTAAGAAATTTATGGGAGAAGTTACATTACATTTAACTAAAATTAAAATATGAATTCTCTCTCTAGAGTAATTCTCTCCCCCTTCTCTCTAGAGATGACTCCTTGCTAGTTTTATCTAGCAGTTCGTTTCTCCAAACCTTTCACTCCCTCTACAACAACTACACTTCCACACATTCTTGCTTCATTTATGGCGTTACCCGGTCCAACGTCAGTGTTTTAGCCCGCGGCATCTTGGGATCTCTCTTTCAACACACCCGGTGTTAATGCCGCCAACGACCTTACTGGTTGGAAAACTTATTACACACAAGATTATCAACTTTCGTGCTATTCTTGGGGGAAAGGCTGTGAATTCTGAACCTTGGCGCGCGGTGGGGGGGGGGGGGGCATTCACATGCACTTTTAATAGAGTGAAGGCGGGGGCGGCCAACTGGGGGGGGCGGTAGAGGAGACGCCGCGTAAGTATGAAATGTTGGCCCCCTTCTTGCAACCTCGGTGAAATTGACTTTTCCCTCTCGCTTCTTGGGGCCCCCTACATCGGGGGAGAATGCTAGGAGATGATAGACGTTGAGAGGCAACCATATTGGTGGATTCCTAGCACTTGACTCGCGGCCCCTCTTCACCGCGGCTAAGAAATTCCTCGGGGTTAGAGCATTAGTCGACTCTCAATACCCACTCAAGCTGGATGCTTTATCCCTAGAGAGGATGGAGCGAGACTATGGATCCGATACAAAGGGGGGAAGGGGGAAAAAACAAAAGGGGATACGAAAAGCTTCGTTGTTTTGGGGTTTTTTGTTTTTTTGGTCTTTGGGGGGGGCTCAGCACCGGGGGGAGGTGAAAAAGAGAATCCGAGTGGCGATGGCGGCGATTTCCCAACCCCGAGCGCATCGGAAAATGTGTCTTGCCGGGAATAAAAATATTAGTAACACACCCCCCAACAAGCCACCCTTCGATCTGCTCCTTCCCTTCCTCTTCCCCCTATCCTTAATCCTATCGAGCAATTTCGGAGTGTCACATACCTCGAGTCCCGCCGAAGGAGATTATCTCTCTTCATATTGGACAATGACGCTCCCTTCTGCGGTACTGGCCTCCTCTCTACTCCGGATAACATTGTTTACAAACTCCCCATACCTTCTCCGTGACAAAAAAAATGAATGAGGGCCAAGGCTCATCAAAACACTTTTCTTACCTCCCCTTTCTGGTTTGTTCTATAAAGCCCCACTGTATTTCTTCCATCTCATAGCAAATTGAATGTTAAAGGCCTTCATAGTGATTTGTTTTTTTTTTTTTTTTTTTTTTTTTTTTTTTTTTTTTTTTTTTTTTTTGGCCCGTGCCCATCCACCGATTTCAAGCGATGGCATGCCGGGCCTATTTTTCTCCCTCTTTCTTGGTTGTCCGCCGGTTTTGGAACCGAACTATTTGAATAAGACACAAGATGATGTGGAACTGCGGCGATGGTACATCTTACACCCTCGCATAACGGAGGGGGGGAGGGGTGGCCGGCCGACCCAAGAGAATTTATATTCTTATCTGGGAGGCCGTTAATGAATGTTTGGCTAACCTTGACATCAACACGCTACAAAAATACGGGAGGATGTATGAGAACCCCGTCGTCGACATGAGCTCATTATGGAAGAAGCGGGGGGATGTTGAGATACAACACCGTCGTTCATCCATATTAAAAGAGCGGCCGGGGGGGGGAGCCGGCGACCGATGCGAAGTGCCAAATCTAATAGCGAGCACCGGAATGATCCGCATCACCGCGGGGCCATATCCCAAATCGGCGGGGGGGCGGGGTCTTCCCGCCCCCCCTCATCCAATGATCATCCGGTGGGATTGCGGAGGGGGATTGGTCACCCTCGGCTTGCGTGCTCTCGTGACCTTGTTTGTCCCATAAACTGATGTTCTTTTTTCGAAGGTGAAGTGTCACCTTATAGATAAAATTAATTTCCTTGTTCGTAGTTTAAATTTTGCTCACTCTTTTTAGTCGAAGTTCGGGGGTTCTTGGTTTATTCTCTTGATGTGGAAAGATTTTGTTAACTTTAATGTAACTCTGGAAAATGCTAATGTTATTAGGCGGTATGGTTCTTTTAATTCCCCTTCCTTCGTCCCCTTGGCATTTTTCTTTTGTGTATGGACCTCCTACCCTTCCTAAACAACAATTGGTTTGTTTGATGATGAGGTAGGCATTGTATGTCTGGACCTTGGATTGTGGCGGGTGACTTTAATGCTATTTTAGATAGTCATGTTTTTTTTTTTTTTTTTTTTTTTTTTTTTTTTTTTTTTTTTTCGGAAAAAAGGAGGGCCGGTGTTTTGCTTCTTCAGCCCATGGGGTTTGGGATTTGTTGATGACAATGCCCCGCTGATTTGGGTTACATTGGTAATATCTACACGTGGAGCAATAAAAGGGGTGGTATGGCTAATATTCGGGAGAAAGATTAGGCGGGGGGTGACGGGGGGCGAGCTGGCCAACGATGCTTGGAGCTGCTTTTCCCCTAACTCAACGGTGACCCGTCTCCAAGCTTATCATTCGACCATAAACCATTGCTTGATCCAACTTGAACCTCCTACTCTCGGCCTTCCCAAACCTTTCAAATTTGAAACCATGTGGACGACACATCCCGACACAGGTTTAATCATCCATTATGCTTGGAATATTAGCTATACATTTCTGCTAAACTCAAGGACACGACGGCTCTTAAAGCCTGGAATAAAAAGGTTTTTGGAAGGGTGCGGGGCAACATTCAAAGGCTAAAAAAAGCAGTTAGTGATCTACGGGCTAATTTTCAAGATGATGAACACATTCCATTGGAAAGAGCTATGTACAAAGAACCTGGATGATCTTCTAGGAGGAGGAGCTGTGGAAAGACAAAGCCGCGTGTCCAAATCGTGGGGGGGGGAGCGGAGATGCGGTTTTTTTTTTTTCCAATACTCATTATTTTCATGTAACCACAATCACCCGACGACGGTCCGATTCTATACATCGAATTCTCTCTAACGAGGTTGCAAGGAGTGCACGTTAACGGAGCGTAAGGATATTGGTGATGCTTTTATTTCCTATTTTACTAATCTTTTTGCTAGTATCCCCCTTGTCCCCCGGAACTTTCAAGGACTCATCCCTAGATGCATTACTTGAGATGAATTCACATATGATGGCTTCCCGCCCAGTGAAGAAGTCGGGAAGGCAGTCGCTCTAGTTGGGAACTTCAAAAGCCCGGGACCGGATGGCATGAGCGTAATCTTCTACAAGAAATATTGGAGTACGGTTGGTGCTGCCCAGTTTCAATGGTGCGGGAATTATTTCGGGTGCTTCCCCTCCCGGATGCCGTTTTTTTTTTTTTTTGTTAACCATACCTTTCTAGCCTTAATCCCTAAAGCCCATCGGCCAGTAAAGTGGAGCAGTTTAGACCTATTGCCCTTTGCAATGTCGGCCTTAAAGTCATTACCAAAAATTATTGCTAATAGACTCAGGAGACTTCTGGAAGATATAGTGCATCCTTGTCAATCGGCTTTCATCCCTAATAGGATTATTAGTGACAACTCCATCATTAACCATGAGGTTATGCAATTCATGAACTCCGGGAAAGGGACTACGGGGTACATGGCTATTAAACTTGATCTTGCTAAGGGTTTCTTGTGACCGTGTTGAATGGGGAGGGTGTTGGATAAGATACTTGAATGTCTTGGTTTCTCCAGAGGTGATTACACTCATTGCGCGGTTGTACTACCTGCACAATTCTCGGTTTTTTGAATGGGTCACCCTTGGGTTTCTTTAAGGGGGGGGGGGGTTTGGGGCGAGGGGGAGAGGGTTGGGGGCCCCCGTCTCTGGTTGTTTGCTATCTTCTCGGGACCTATGTTTTTCTAGAATCCTCCTTAGAGCGAGCGTCGAGCAAGGCAAAATTTCAAGTGTCAAGTAACGCCTAGAAGAGGGCACGGGGCCCAACATCTCGCACCTTATGTATGTCGGCAGACCTTGTTATCTATTGCAAGGCATTGAAGGAAGAAGCCTCGGCGGTGAAGGAGTGCATTAATCTATTTGTCGGGTGGTGTGGTTCAGGGGGTGGTGGGGAAGGGTTAATGGGGAAAATCTTCTATTCCTTTTGGTTGGTTTTTGTTTTTTTGATTTCATGGTGGGGGGAATAGGGGTAGGGGGGAATTAGGTGGTGTTTTGGATATTCAGAGTGTAATCATCAAGGGCTCTATTGGGGTTGCTCTTCTGGGGGGTCGCGGAGTGGCAACCATGGAGGGGGGGGGGGGGGGGGGGGGGGGAGATGAATCTTTGGACCGCTGGATAGGAAAATTCGAAAATTCTCCGGGGTCATGATGATGATGTAAAACACAGCCGGGGCTTCACTTGATGGGTTGGGACACCATCTGCCTTCCCAAAAGTGCGGGGTGGACTTAGAGTTAGGAGGATGGGAGGATGAGAGACCTTAATGGGGGGGGGGGGGCTGGGGGCGCATACTCTCAAAGATGGCCGGAATATCTGCCGTATGCTCAAGCTGCCTAAGTAAAAGAATTTAGGGGGTTATATGGTTAAGGCACGCTATCTAAGAGGAAGGAAGATTCGTAGATTGCGGAACTCGAATCATCTCCTCGCCTTGGATTTGGGGTGGTATAAAACAATGCATCAAATTGTTGAAAGAAGGGAGTTTCTATCAAGTTGGGGGGGTGGGGGGTTAGGGCAGGGCACTCGATGATTATATTGTTGGTGACCTGGCTTGTTTTTTTATATACAAAAACTAGGATTCCTGAAATCTCTTAGGATGAGAGCCTCCTTGTTCGACAACTTATGGATCATGGGACAGGGGGCGTTGGAAGATGGTGGGTGCGTGGGGGTTGGAGGGGGGGGGGGGGTGGCGTTTGTGCGGGGAGTTGTGGTTCGTGGGGGGCGGCGTTGGAACATGAATGTGGTGCGGATCGGCTGATAGGGTTGTTATTAGTAACCTCATCCCCAACCCCGGAATCGGGAGCAAGATAGGCTTGTCCGGGCACCCTCCACGTCGGGATCCTTACGGTCAAGATCCTCCTATGCGCTAATCATCAAACCTAGAGGGCGACCTCCTTGAACGGTTTTTGGGAAATGCGAGGTAATGAAGAAATGTGGAAAATGCTATGGAAATTTGATCTCCATGGGCGGCATAGCTTCTGCTTTGGAGATTATCTCGGGGTCGGGTGGGGTTTGGTCGGACTGTCTCGGCCCCAACCTTAGCGATACTTGTTACTTATGTGGGGAAGAGAAGGAGTCCATTCTACATCTTGTTCTACATTGTCCCTATATCCGTTTACTTTGGTGGTGCTCCCCATGGAGCCTTAAAATTGAGCACTCTAAGGAGATGACGGGGGTTAAGGAATGGATTTGTACAATTGCGGGGAAGTGTAATGGTATTCTTGTCAACATACGAGAGAGGGAAACAAATGATCATTTTTTTGGGGTAGCATTTGAGCAAATGTAGTTACAAAGGAATTTTTATGGAAGGGTAAATCGATTCCAACCCGAAGAGAGACCATTAAGATCATCAATTTGAATGCAAACAGCTGGGATGCGGTGTGATTAAGAAGCCGTAGGTTGGCGGATGACCTAATTTTGTCCCCTCTCCCGATATGTGGCGGAGACCGCCGAGCCAAGGGGGTATTGGAAGCTCATTTTGACGCGGCCTCCAAGGATGGACGCCTCCACGCAACCGGGGTGGCTCGAGGGGGATGCCACGCCCCGTATTCTTGGTGCTTGGGCCGACGCTTTGTGTCTGCAAACATGCATATTGTCTGAGACAGGTGTCCCCCTCCAAGCTTTCATGAGCGGCGAGGAATTGCATATTGATAGGGTGTTTGGGGGGGCCGCAAATGTTATCTTAGCTTTACAAGGTCTGATGCTTTTGAGGATCGGAGGGGCGAGGTCTCGGGCGGTGCACGGGGAAATCTTTTTTGGCCTCTCATCGTTTATGGTCTATTATTTACACGCCCGGGTCTTGTAATCGGTGTGCCCACACCCTAGCCAAATGGGCCAAATCTACTAGCTTTTGTGGTTCCGTCCACCTCTCCTCTCTCCCTTTCTCCCTGGAGGAGTCTGCTCTTAGTGGCTAGGTGTTTATTTCGGGCATGTGTGTTTCGCTCCAGTTGGTTTGGAGCTTTGTTTTTTGTTGTTTTTTTTCCCGGGTCTTGCCTCCCGGGCGGCTCTTATCGCTTTGTTCCGCTTCGGCTTTCTTACTTTCTATATACCATCCATCAAAAAAAAAAAAAAAAAAAAAAAAAAATTAAAATATAAAATTATTTTTAATTTGAATTGAATTCAAATCTTATTTATCAAAATAGATAATACACTTAAATAAAATAAATCAAATCAATTAAATTATAACGTTTTTCATTTATGTCGTTCTCCAACAGCCTAGAGTAATAAAGATTCATCAATTCAGCACCCAAAAATGACCGGTCAACTTGGTGTCTCTGTCAGATAACCACTAGCTTCTTTTCGTCTTTTTTTTATTTAATTCCACTTCACTCTTCTTTGGATTTTTGCCTAAAATGACCCCATTTTCTTTTTAAAAAATTTTGTATTATTTGATTTTTTTTTTTTTACTCAAATTAAAATTAAATTTTGATTGCATTTATATAGATTTCTGACATATAACAAATTTGGTAGACTCTCAATTATGTTAGAAAATTTAAAAATTATATTTTAGTGTATATGTGCTCGTAGCTTTTTTCATATGCACATCCAATTTTCCAATAATTATATTATGATCATATCTATAAAATTATCTTTATTTTAAAATAAAATTTTAATGAAATCTAATTCAACTATGTTAAACATTGCATATTCAACTGATCAATTGGATTACAACTCTTAACACGTTCTTCCGTCAATATATATATAGGTAAATTGGCCAAAAAAAAAATTAAAAATTAAAAATTTTTGATTTTTTTTTTTTTTTTTTGGTCTCTTTTTTTTTTTTTTTTTTTTTTTTTTTTTTTTTTTTTTTTTTTTTTTTTTTGAAAATTTTATCCCTTATATTATAAATTTTGGCCAATTTCATCCTTTCCGTTAAATTTTTTTTTTTCTGTCTATTTATTAAAAAAAAAAAAAAAAAAAAAGACAAAAATGTCATTTCACTATTTTAAAAAAAAAAAAACCCCCAAAAATACCACTTCCCCTCCTCCGATTCCGATTATCCAATTCAAATTCCATTTGATTTCCACCGACAAGGAAGCTGTTTCTCAACAACTTGCTTCTCACTGTATGAAGGAAACTCACCTCAACAAACAACATATGCACTGTTCCTCAAACTAACAAAGGAAAATACCAAAATGTTCTCTATCATACACACTGTGAAAACTTACATTGCATGGTGAGGGAAATTCTGTTCTATAATACCAACCATTGCCTCTTCCGCAGCTTGATCAGCAATGGTAACGGGACCTAAAAGGAGAATTATTGAACTTCAAACAACACCAGAAATCTCTCAACAGTAATATACAAGGAAGCAACAAAAATAGGAAACCAACTCAAATCTTCTTTGATGAGAATGTCGAAGCTTTTCCGGAAATATTTTCGGATAACTTCACCGGCTGCATCAGCAAGCCTATTAGCTACTTCAGCAAAACGGTCGAGGTTGGAATCTTCAAACCCTACCTCAGCCATTCCAACATGATCGGGGAATGCCGAAACACAACTCATCCTTCCGGAAACGATATCAAATTTCCGAGAAATTGAAGGAAATTTGAGTGCCGAACTACGGAAAACTGCGGCGAATTTTGGATTGAAGAAATCCGAGGGGAAAAAGGTTGGGGATGAAGATAGAGAAATCGGAGAAGAGGAGCGGTTGAGAAGCAAGTTGTTGAGAAACAGCTTCCTTGTCGGTGGAAATCAAATGGAATTTGAATTGGATAATCGGAATCGGAGGAGGGGAAGTGGTATTTTTGGGTTTTTTTTTTAAAAACAGTGAAATGACATTTTTGCCCCTGGAAATTTTTTTTTTTTTAATATAACAGTTGACTAACTGTTGACCAAAAAAAATTTAACGGAAAAGATGAAATTGGCCAAAATTTATAATATAAGGGATGAAATTTTCCAAAAAAAAAAATAAGGGATGAAATCGCAAAAAAATTATAATGTAAGGGACCTTTTTGGCCAATTTGCCTATATATATATATATATATATATATAAATATATATATTAAACCTAATTAATAATAATTTTTTAAGTCATTCCACGCTTAAACTAATCTCGTTTTCTGATTTGTAGGCAGATTATTGGGTGGAACAACTGGCCGGATGATTTAACATTTTTTCATACTCAAGCTAGGATTTGAAACTTGGATCATTGGTTAAGGGAGGAGAAGCTCATACCGCTTCGCCACATGCCCCTGGTTGTCAATTTGAGATTTATTATTTTTAAAAAAATTACAAAATTTAAGAGATTAATTATAAAATTATTTGTCATTTTTTTTAAAAAAATACTAAATTTATTTATGTATGGCATTATAGGTCTCAAACTTTTATTTTAATTTTTTAGATTCTTAATTATTATTATTTTTTTTTAATGGCAAGGTAAGTCCTTTTAATATAAAAATAGATTATCTACACCAAGTCACTGATTTTTCTTATCTACTCTTCAAATTTTAATAAAGTATAATGAAAATTTTAATAAAGTATAAGACTTGAATTTTTTATTATACTTTTTAAAATTTGATTAAAAAATAGAAAATATTGGTAATTTTTTCTGAATAATTTATTTTTAAATATAAAAAAAAAAAACCTATTTTATCATTCAAAAGAATATCAATGATAAAAAAAATATCAAAATAAATATATGAGGATCTATAATGCCACATGTAAATAGCTTAGTGACCATTTAAAATTTTCTTCTTCTTCCTTTTTTGAAAAAAAATAAAAAAAATAGATTAACTATAAATAATATTTTATTTTAAATTAAGTTTGAAAAAGATTTGTTAAGTTTTAAGATATTCATTTTAACGAATATCATGTGGAGATTGTAAATGAGGGAAATATTGAATACCTTCACAGTATAAACATTATTTTGAGTAAAAAAATTATATTAAAAAACTACATATGTTTTCTTTTGTCTTGTACTACATAAGAATAAATGCAATTGAATCAATAAATCAAAAGTTTATTAATTAAAATGTATTTTCTATTTGGCGTGATTGATTAGACATATCATTTTAAGTATGATACGAAAAATTATTCATAAACTTGAAGATTTTTTCAATCAAAAGAATTTTCACTTGTTGCTTGTTCTCAAAGAAAATTAATGATTAAGACATCACTAGCTAAAGTTGAAATTGAGTCTTTATCATTTTTTGAAAGAATTCGAGGTGATATATGTTCAATAATTCACCTTCATGCAGACCATTTTGATATTTTATTGCCCTAATAGATGCATTTAGTAGATAATCTATGTATGTTTATTATCAACTCGCAACTTAATATTTTTTTAAATTGCTTACTCAAATAATAAGACTAGAAACACAATTTTTATATTATTAAATTAATATTTTTGGATAATGCGCTAAATTTTCATCTTAAGCTTTTGATGATTATTTTAAGTGAATTAGCATAAGTGTTAAACATTTTGTTGTTCATATTTATACACAAAATGAGTTCATTGAATCATTTATTAAACAATTCCAATTGATATATAGACATATGCTTATGGGAATAAAACTTCCTATTTCAACATGGGGCTATGCAATTTTGCATGCAACAAAACATATATATATTAGACCAACAAGTTATTATAAATATTCTCAATTGCAATTAGTTTATGATTAGGAGCCAATTATTTCCTATTTCAGATTTTTTTAATTGGTGATATATCTTCCTATAGCTCCACTACAACGCACAAAAAATCAATTTGTATGGTTACAACCTATTTGTATGGTTCACTTGATAATTATATCTCTATAAAAATTCATGAAGGATTTAAAATGCATCAAACATATAAATTAAATTCTCGAGAATTATAGTCAATAAATTTATAAAATCTTTTTCTATGATTTAAAGTAATTTGGACGAATGTGGTACAATCATCTCAATTAGTATTTGTTGAAAGAAGATTATCAAAATAACTAGATTTATTCGTATGTTTTTATGAAAAAAAAAAAGAAAATTCATAATTTGTTAAATTGTTGTATATATTGATGATTTAAATATTATTGAAACTTTTGAAGATATTTTAAAATGAGTAATTTTTTTTTGGTCAAAACCGGAATGTCTATATTAATAGAAAAATAAGAATACAAGAACAACACATTAACCCTTATTCCAGGCTGAAAGAAACTCTAACACCCTAAAATGAGTAATTATTTGAAGAGAGAATCACTTGAAATATGGAAATAGAATTTTGGATCATCAATCAATTTATATAGAAAAAGCCCTTAAAATAATTTACATGGACAAACACATACATTGAGTATCCAAATGGTTGTTCAGTCACTTGATGTGAAAAGGTTTTTTTCGACCTTGTGACAATAACGAAGAACGTCTTGGTCCCAAAACACCATATCTTAGTGCAATAGGTGTACTAATGTATCTAGCTAATAATACGAGACTTGATATAACTATTGTTGTTAATTTATTAGCAAGATATAGTTGATGATCAACTAGAAGATATTGTAATAGAATTAGATATGTCTTTCAATATCTTTGAGATACAATTGATATAGGATTATTATATGTCAATAGTTTCAAACTACAACTTATTAATTATGTTAATAATAGTTATTTATCCGATGCACATAAGGGAAGATAAGGCATGCCATCTTTTTACATGTGGTGTAGCCATCATTTCATCGTGTTTTACCATGTAGAAACTATTATTTCTTTGAATTATGTAGAAATTATAGTAATTTATTAAGTAAGTCGCGAATGTGTTTGGTTAAAAATCAATGTCTCAACACATTAGAGGGACAAGAAATCTTCGACAATAATTTATGGAGATAATATTTTATACATAGCTCAATTATAGGAAGAATATATTAAGAAAAATCGTCAGAAAATATACATTTCACTAAAATTCTTTACTCATAATTTTCATAAGAATGGTGATATTGATGTTTAACAAATTTGTTCAAGTATTAATTTAGCAAATTTATTAAAAAAAGTCTTAAACACTTTATTATTTAAAAGACTTGCCACTAAAATTGAAATGTCTCGATACAAGATATTATATAATGATCGAGAAAAAGTATACAAGGAACAATATAATTTTTTTCTTTACTAGAAGTTTTCATTTTTTTTTTCATTTTTTTACACACATTATTTGTATTTGAATGTATAAAATACAAAAACATAATACATGTTTTTTTGATTCTTATAATTCTAGTATTATTTTTTATTGTTACTGTAATAATATTAGAAGACATCAAAATTTTTTAAAACAAAAGTTTGTGCAAATGCACTCTAACCAACTTTTAATACGAGAATTGGATAGTCAAAATTAAACATCAATCCTATAATTTTTATTTTATATATATATATATTTATATTTTGAATTGAGGAATATATAGATTTGTGTTTGAACTGCTCATGAAGAGAATATATATTATGGTAATTTTTAATTTTTAGCTCTAAACAAATTCTGGTGGGATTTTAATTTTCATTTTTAATTTACATTCAAACGCTCTGTTTCAGAGCACTGTGCTACCGGCGTTCGTTCCCCTGAAGCAACAACAAGCTTCATTTTTCATGGTCGTCTGTAAAAACCTTCCCGCCAAAAAACTTTATTCTTCCTCTGAGCTCCCAGACCAAAATATTACGGCTGCAGAATCATCTCCCTAGTGTCGGCCCGGCGGTGAAGTGCCATGGCTACTTCAAATTCAGGAGAAGCCGATCCTAAAGGTGTTGAAACCCTTGCAAATTTGGATGAAGTAGAAGAAGGTGACCACATAGTTTCTAGAAACTACCGTTTTGCACCGGTTGGTGCAAATGTTCCAATCAGAGTAGATTTCCGGTACGATTCAGAAGCGCCTCCGTCGCAACCTCTAGCCGTGTCGCAATTATTTCACCTCCTCTTCGTTGCTCATTCGGATGGTTTATCCTCTTTCTGTTACTGTTAATCCTTCATCTATCTTTTTTGTGATTTATTTTTTTTTAATTTTTGATATATCCAATTTTTGGTGTGGGTTTAGGGTTTTATGTTGTGAGAACAGAGGAAGCTATGACGGCTGCAGAGAAGATAAAGGAAGGTAGTGGACCATCCATACAGGAAATATGCATGGTGGATATTCCTCTTGGCAAGGTTTCAGTACTGACTTTGTCGAGTGGTGATTCGTTGCTTGCTGCTTCTGTAGAAAATAAACTACATGTCTTCTCCATGAGCGCCCTACTACACAAGGTATGCCTGTCTACTTTATGCGTATCCAAATTTTGGGAATATTAGTGGCTCTTTTCATCTTTTATTACATTTACAAATTCAACTGTTGCTCTATTTTTGGGATTTCTTCATTGTTGCAAATTCAAATGCTGTTTCTTTCTGGGGACTTTATCTAATTGGGTTCTACTTTTTATTTGCAAAAGTGAACGTGCAGCGTTTGGGAAACTATCTACACTATATATTTTGTGGAGTTCTTTTGAACTCAAACTACGATTTGGCTAAGGCTGTGAAAATGTTCCCTGCACCCTTTACTTAAAGTATTTCCATTCTTACCTATGCCACAGGAAGATGAAGTAGAGAACACCAGATTCATTTCATAATCAAACACATACCCAATATTTTTCTAAATCCTAGATTCTTCTTTCTGGCTTCGCCTGTCTCTTTGTTAGTTTGATTTATTGAGGATTCTACTTACTAGGGACTGGAGTAGCAAAGCTTTCAAATGTGCTACTGTAATGGCAGACATGAAATTAATTATGATCCACCAAATAGGTCATTGCCTTTAACATTCTGAGACTCTTTGTGTAAGAAGAACCTTTTTTCTTGTTCTTCTACTCTTTATTGCCTGTGATTCGTTTCTAATTGGAAGGGAATTAATCCAAATATTACAATGTGCAAACAAAACTAAACTTATCAATACTTTAGATTGTGTTCAACTTTGTGGGGTATAACAACAGGCGTTGAGGAGTATGAATTATGCACAAGTAGGATATGCAAAAAATCTCAAAATAATAAATTCCCTTTGTTTGCCATCATGTACTCTTTCCCTTTGGAAACTGATGATCCTGGAATTGAAGGTATTTTTTGTTATTCTAGCTGTTAACTGCAAAATTCACTTGAAGTTTAAGTTGTTCGATAAGTATGTAATCTACATTTAAGCGTAATCCTTCATGTGTGGCCAGACACACTCATTTAGCAAGAAGCTCCTCCAATGTAGGACATACTCAGGTTGCGCTTGCAAAGTTTAACTCTTACTTGGGGGAAAGTCTGGCCTCACACTCTGGCTGTTACATGCCGCTTATAGCGAGTGTCAAACCCTTGACTTCGTGTAACATTCACAGTGCATTTTCCCATTGTGCCAAGTCAAGAGTTTAGATGCAGGACATGCCACTTTGATACCAGGCTGACTTAAAGAGATCTAGAGATTAGGAGTCAGGAGAGTAGACTGGTTGAGATTGTTTCATCAATCATAAACACTATAGTTTTATACTGATTTCCAAATGCAACTTATTGTGACTAGAACAGCTTTTAGTTTGTTTAGTTTGAGACTGACAAGTAGGAGGGTTTGAGACTGATAGGTATTAAGGTTGAGCTATTCTTTAAGTACACTTTGCATTTATTAAAAAGGTTTTTATAGTATGATCATAATTTTATACTTTCAAGACCTGTGCCATTTGGAACCTTTGTATTCTCTACATTTCAATCGTTTTCTCCCATGAAAGTCATCCTACATTCCTGTGATTCTTACATATCTCCTAAATTCTTTCTTTTATCTTGAAAACTTTGTTTCTAGGTGAGCTGATATCAGCAGCACTCATAAACAAGGGGCATAGGCATACTAAATTTGACATTTTTAAAAATTTACCTTTCGTTTCCTCAATTGGGTGTAACAAAATGAGGAATTAACTTGTCTTCTAAAAGCTGAAGACAATTTCAGTTTCATCAAGTGAAATTCCATGTGAAGTCTACTTCTGTAGAAGGTTGTATCTTGAAAATGACTTTCATTCTATGTAAGATGATATGTTAATTTTTCGATAGCATTTGATGCTATTTCTTAAGTATACTATGTGTATATAATCAGCAGTCTATCCAAATTCAGGTTACAATTGTTAGCTATCTGTTAATGCGTAGTTTTTCCCTAATTTGTTGAAGAAATCTAAATTTCCAGCATGAAATTCAGTTGAGTCAAATGCAAACAAATCTCTAGTTAAGGATAATTTTTATTTATTTATTTGTTTATTTTTTCATTCTGTTTTTGGACTTTGATGAATGGGGGTTTGCTTTTCTAGGCTAAGAGATGAGTATAGAGGGATTAAATATTTCATGATTTGTATGACTGGTGTAGCCTATGAGCTTGAGTCATGGTAACAAAATGGGTGATCCTGTGCTCAATTTTTATTATTTTTTTTTTTCATCCATTAAAAAGTTATTTATTTATTTTTTTATGTCTTGGGCTTGTTATTGAAATATTTTTAGTTTGCAAATTAAGTTTTTAGATGAGCTTGTAATTTGACATTGCTAACTCTTTTCTTCTTGATCTTCATACATTAGGAAAAGAAACCAGCTTATTCAGTTTCCCTTGATGAGGCCGATTACATCAAGGATGTGAAGTGGGCTAGGAAAGCAGAGAAGTCTTACCTTGTTTTGTCCAGCAACGGAAAGTTATGTCATGGATCTGGACAAGGCACTCTTAAAAGTTTAATGGTCAATGTTGATGCTGGTATGCCTCTATGCATCTCCTTGTATGAGTTTATAATTGTTTGATCTCACTAAATTAATAAATCTATGGTTTTCTAAGGTTGAAAAGAAAATTATCACAAAATGCACATTTTGTTTTATTATTTCTATTGTTCGCACCAGTAATTACTATTTGATTGTTTTATGGAATAGTTGAATGGAGTCCCAAAGGAGATTTAGTTGCTGTGGCTAGGAAGAATATACTTAGCATCCTATCAGCAGAATTGGTTGAAAACTTCAGTTTTTCATTGTTGCCCAACTCACTGATTGGTAATGACATCTTTTCCTTTTAGTTTTATTTTTTTTGTCTGTATGGATTTTTATAATTTATATCAATAGCCTAATTAGAGTATGGTACTACTATTTGCCATGGTGCATGCATGCTCTGCCTTTCAACTAGGTTGGGAGGAGGGATTTGGAGAGCAGAAACAACTTAGGAGGAAGAGGTGGCAAATTCTCTTGTTTGGGAGATTATATGATAAAGAAAGGAAAAGAAATGAGAAGATTTAAGATCATTCTAAGGAAACAAATTACTTCTGTCAAACTGGAGAGAGGGAAAGATGAAAAGGAGATGTATAAACAATAATTTCTGAAATTACATGCGGATGCATGAAATGTTGGATAGAAGTTTGAATAACCAACATATACAAATTTATGGTACTAATGTAAATGAATTATGTTCTTGTGCTTTCCTTTCTTTTCTTTTCTTAAACTCTTAAATGATATTATATATAAGTCATTCCACCTTCTCTTCTCTTCTTTTATTTCATAATTTTTACTTCTTCTCAACACTACCGAACTAGCTGTTAAAAATAAATCAGAGTTACCTGTAATCCTCATCTGATGTTCTATTTACATCGTAAAGTAATGTTTACTACTTGTACCTTCCAATGGCAATAAAAGGTTACTCATCCAATAATATATAGCTCTCAATAAGCTGAGACATAAAATACATCCTATGCTTAGGTATATATTAGCAACAATTTCATGCTGGTTCAGTTTGTATACTTCATTTTGGTTATGTAGTATAGTTTAATCATTGTAAAGGAAATATGATATGCCTCTTAACAGATGCTTAATGGTTTTAACATGTGTAAAGATTATGCATTTTAACAAATTGTTTAAGTATTGTTGTTGATTCTGCTTTTAATTTTTCTGAGGATTTTTTCAAAAATAAAAATGGAAACAATTCTGCTATTAGTCTGTAATAGTTATCGTTTTTTTTTTTTTCACTTAAGGAGGCATTAGCTTATTTTTAAATCTCTTTTACAAGTTATATCTGTTATCCGCTCATAGTATATTCTCCTTTTTCTGATCAGTCGATTCAATAAGATGGCCTCGTCCAGACAGTATTGTTTTGGGTGGCTCTCCCTCAGATGATGATTCTGAAGATTATTTAGTTCTGGTCATCAACGGCCAGGATAAGGGGATTATTGATGTCAGTGAAATTCTCACCCTTATTTAAATTAATTTCCTGAATATTATTGGTGCTCATGTTTGTTCTTGATAATCCTTGTACATGTAATTTATTGTCAATTCTGGTATTGTAATGAAAGGTCTATGTGCATTTTCTTTGTATGGGGAATCATTAGCATTTCTAACAGGTTAAGGTTTAATGTCAGTTTTGACTTTTATTGTCAGTTTCTATTCTGGAAGTGGAGAATCTCATATAATTCTCTCTCTCTATATCTATTGCCTATTTTGGGCTAGCTCTGGAGTATGTGCCTTGTGAATGGTCTTGTTTGATACTGTTGTTCATGATTTGATTGGTGGCCTCTTTGGTGCATAATGTAGTTGGTGGTTTCTTCGAATTTGAATTGTAATATCTGCTTGCCCAATAGAAAATATTACAAGGGGAGAATAGCAAGGCTGAAGCCGATACTGGACAAAGTATTTTGGATGCAAGCTTGACCTTTTTTTTTTTTTTTTTTTTTCCCTTTAAATTTAATTTTTTTATGTTTATTTTATTTTGCACAAAAAAGTAAGCTGGAACTTGTCCATTTACTTTTATGAAAAACTTTAGCTCATTTGATTAAGGTACTATGTCCGAGTTTGATCAGCTCAAAAAGGAATTTCAGCTTGTATACAGGTCATAGATGTTTAATGTTATTTGTCTATTTCCCCTGTTTGTTTGAAAACTGAGTAGAAGAGGAACATTCACCAAAAGAAAAAAAAAAAAAAAAAAAAAAAAAAAAAAAAATGAGTAGAAGAGGAACAGTAGTTCTGATACGTCTTTGGTACTAGCTTCTTCTTGAGCACATATGAATGTTTTGATCAAGGATTGGGTTTTTTTTTTTTTTTTTTTTCCCTTCTGGGTGCCAATGGAAATTATGTTGTGAATTTGGTCAGATTTATGTTAAAAGAAATAAAAATTTACAAAATGATACATGTATTAGTCCAACCCCACTCTATTATTAGCTTAGATGAGATGGAAGTGTCAGACTGCCCATGTTAAAGTCTTTATTCCTTCAGATTATTAATGACTGTCCACATGTTGGGTTTGTTATTGAAATTTTGTGTTCGGCCAACATGTAAGGGGTGTGATAAATGTATAAATACAACTCCTCTCTATTAGTTGAGTTTAGATAAAGTGAAAATTTAGCATGATTGTGCCCATTTATTTTACCTTCATAGGATCACCTTTCTTTAATGAGCTACAACAAGTTTTATTAATGAATGGATGGGAAGCTCTGTCAGAACTTAGGAATCAAACTAGGGTCTAGGGATTGGATGTTTTAAGTACTAAGAATTGCTGCTTTTCAGCCTCAAATTAATTTCTGTGAATTAAAGCTCCGTATCATTCTACTGAGTTGTTTGAAAACTGAAGCTTTGTAATGAAATTATAAAACTGCAAAGAATGATTACTGTATTCTAATACCCGAAATTCTCAGTCTAAGTTCCTAATGTTGAGTTGACATGGACATTCTATGCCTTTTGACTCAGAAATTTGTAGCTTATATTGCATTTTATAAAGTACAAACCTGCAGGTACTCACTGAAGCTTTTAATACACAATTTGGTTTTCTTCAATGAGAGAAGATTATTTTAATGCTTGTAGTTTCCCTAGGAGACTTGATTTTTGTTACCATGCTTCATTTCCATTTCAGGACTCTTCCAAGCCAATTGTGATATCCTTCAATGATATGTTTCTTGACTTCCAAACTGAGGCGATTCCCTGTGCAACTGGACCGAATCTGTTTCTGAGTTATTTAGATCAACAGTAAGTGTTAAACTTCTGCATGATTATCAAATCTTTGTTCCCATGTACTCTGTTTGTCAGAAGTGTCCTTTTACATGATTGTGTTAAAGTGACTTATGTCATTGGGTTTAACTCTTTCAACTCATAATGAAAGATGCTGGTTACTTTATAAATGAATATTGTGTCCCTAATTTTGGGATGTTACTGTACATTAAACCCATTTTTGTTTAATATATAATTGAGTTTTAATTTTTCATCTGAAGATTGACTAAAAGATTGGTGTCTTGACAATGTTTATTAGAAAATATCATGCTTTTATTATTATTATTTTTTAATTTTTTATTTTTGTGTATGTTCACAAAGAAGGAAATGGTTTCCAGAAAGTTTTGGAGTCCATTTTACCTATTGATGTTAAAGGTATGCAATTGACATTAGAAATCATTTTAGGCAACTTATCCATGTGAACTCATATTTTTCTTGTGAAGTTTACATGGATAATTTTTTGATAGAGAGTGTAGTGCATTTTAAGGCTACAAATTGAAATCACTTGAAATGGTTTCCATGCGTGTTCTTTGGTGTATCACTGTCCATAGTTTACGAGAATGAATGACTGTAGACTTTTGAATTGTCATTCATGAAGGAGTTGGTTGACTTAATTTTTAGTTGCCCTTATTAGTCTGGTGAGAAACAGTAAAAGAACTAAAGAATACTAGAAGCCCTGTGTGTTAGGCCTGCAATCTTTTCCCTTCAATCGACAAAACTCTCTACCCTACACACCAAGCCTCTTCTGCAGCCATCAATTGTGTTTTGCTATATGGCTCTCTTTTGTACTTCTTGGCTTTCCTATCACTGACTCTTCTTACTGATATTGAATTTTAACAGAGTTCCTAGATTTTTGGATGCCCTAGGTAACATATAATGAAGATAAGTGTTGAATTGGTTACAAAAGGATTTTGATTAATCTATATCATTAAGAGGATGGAGGTGGTCATAGTTGGTATGTGTTATAGCTACTATTTGCTTCTTCAGTTTGATGGTTTCTAACAAATTTATGGTTAATATTTGTGATTGGAAAAATAGATTCTCAACAGTTTTAACTTTTTTAATTGCATGGAAAGATTCTAGGTATAGCTTGATAAGAGAAATTGTGCCCAAATGGAGTTCTGAACAAAGTAAGGATAAGGAAAGCAGAGAAAACTGAGAGAAAATGGAGGCATGAAAAATCATTATTAAACCTTTCTACTATAAAATGTTGTATTCATTCCACTTGGGTAGTGTATTGTTTCTAATACCAATCCAATTTCTAAACTAGAGCTAAGCATGCTCCAATAATTTTTGTTACTATCTGGTCGGACAAGATCTGCTTGTTTGAACATACCTTGAAAGAGTTAAAAGGGAAATTTGACTTGAGATGGTTGGACATTAAAAAGAAGTTGACGGGATAGATAGAGAAAAGAAATCTGCTTGGTCAAAGCATAAATTTAGTCTGTACTTTTTCCCTTCAGTTTTACAAAGACCATATGTGGATCCTGTATAAGGTTCGTTCCTACTTTTGTAACATTGCTTTAATGCAATGTGTTTGGTTCGTAATTTTAATTTTTTTCCTATAAGTTATGATAAATAGTTGCTCTGCATGCCTTATTTATCTCAAACATTTATGATTAGTCCTTTTATTTGTTTAGAAGTAAGTATCGAATATTCCCATGTTATTTCCTATTTGTTCACCAGATGTATAAAACTTATAGATGACCTCTGGTTTCCTGAATGCTTGCCAAATATTTGTTAGTGTCCTGGAAGTCTAGTACTAATTACTTGTTTGGCCTTTCATTTCTTCCAGAGAGGTTGCATTTATTGCCAACAGGAAGAACCTATCCCAACATGTTGTACTGCTGGGTTGGTCACTAGAAGATAAGACGAACGAAGCTTCAATAATTGAGATATCCAATGATGCATGGTGTGCTCACATTGAATCTCAAGGTGGTTAAATTCTGTTTTAGCTTTACATTTTTATCAGATGAGTTTTTCCCTTTCCTATTTGCAGATTTTTCCCAGATCTGATATTTTAAGCTGCTTTAATTTTCAATTACATAATTACTTATTCAACAATATATCATAATTTTAATGAATATGATTAATACTGATACATAACAACTATTAATACTAAAACACTAGTGCTTTATGTGTGTGCACACACATGTATATATAAAGAGACTGATTGATAGATTCATTTCAACTATTTTAGTAGTATATCAAACTCGGGACCTGTTCAAAATCCTAATCATAAGATAATGATTTTATCATAATGTATATTCTGTGGTTATTTAGGATTCATACTCGTTTCTGATTTTCATTTTTCTCTTAAGTGCCACTATTTAATTTTTACCCCATTCCCAAACTCCATTATTTTGTTCCAAGGCTTGTATCCAATAACAATTTCATATCTTATTATACAAAATTTTATTCATTTTAACACAGGAATTAAAATAAAACCATTTACCATACCTTCATTTTTTTTTTTTTTTGCCTTTTCCTCTTTATTTTGCTTGTTGTTTTCCTTTTTTCTTCTACCACTGATGGCACCATAGGGAAACCAGCATATTACTATTCTGACAAACAGCCTGTGGTGGTTACTACTGCTAATGGTGCAGACCACTGGCTGCTTATGAATTTTGTATTTAGAATCTCTACCAAACTGCAGTTTGTTATTAGTTTCTAATTCCATACTTCGTTGGGTATATTCAGACAAAATGGAGGAAAGTTTGCACTGTAGGCATTGAGTGCTCCTCAAAATCTACCAAATCATTTCAAATCACAGCAAATAAATGTGAGCAAAAGAACTTTGCTCTATCACTAAAAATCTTCCAAAACCACACTAAAAGACATAAATTTAACAAGATAAAAAAAAATTATCAACCTTTCTAGATTTACTTCTATATCAAGTGAGGTAGTTAGATAACAGTTGCAACCAATTATGAGTAGATAACAGTGGATATTTGCTTTCTCCAAATTGGTTGGAGTAGAAGCTCTATCACTGCTGACAGTGGTCATTTGTGGGAAGAAGAAGAGGGCTAGGAAGAGGAAAAGAGAAAGACACTATTATTGGTTGGTTGTTGTTGTAGGGCTGTCAATGGGATGTTTGAGGAGGATGGGGAGAAAAATAAGAGAAAAACTAATACTGAGAGTACAAATTTGTTTTGAAGGCTAAGTTAATTGCATCTTCCTGTTTTGTCAAGTTGGTTCACGTTATAGTCAGCTTTTTAAAGTGGGGTGACAATATCACAGCATATTTTGACCCCATTTTCTTGAAATGGAGACACAAAATAAAACATCAACCATCAGCAGCCTTTTTTCCTTGGAAAGAAGTGATTGATGCATAGTTTATTTTGTTTTGGATATAATAGATAGATTATGCATTCTTTACTAGATATATCCAATCTCCAAAATACATTATGTCTTTAAGATTCAATAGCAGTTTCTCTAAAAATCAAACTTGCCTATTGGAGTTGAAACTATTAGAATAGTTAAATTATGTCTACAATAATTACATGCTAATGGTTACGCTGCTGTAAGAAAAGAAAATGTTGAATAAAAGGATTCACATCCTTATATATCATCGTAAAGAAGATTTCTTATTCTGATGAAAATATCATCTAAATTTATGATTAATTACAGAAGCCAAGGACCATGAAGTGATGAATCCTGGTTCTTGGTGTCCATGTGTGAGAGTAGACAGTCCTTATGCTTAGGAGTTAATAATATTAATGATGTCTAAAGGGCCTGGAAACTAAAGTATCGTTTCCTGAATTTCAGAGAAGAGGGGAAAAAATATAGGAATTTATTCTCTTCATAAAAGTCAAATTTACTTAAGCAGACTGAGTGGAACTTTTCTGATTTTCATTTTGAGGCCCAAAATTGAACGGAAGATTTTGTTGGATTAGTCTTTCTCTAGGGAAGACTTGTTTAAATGGTTAAGAGGATCAGTGGGTGGTTGCTCTAGCACAAGAGGGTTTTTGGCAGCTCCTCGTTTTTCATAAAACAAAATCTTGAAACCGATGAAAGAATTTCTAAGTATCACCCACTCGTGAGGTGTTTTGGGTGCATAGTTGGAATTATTTATGAAATATTTGTCAGCTTAGTGCTTTTTGGATTGTGAACAGAGCTAATAAGTTTCAAAGATTTCATATGGACTTAATCTGTACTCCATAGGGCATTTTCGGTCTAGTATATGGGCCATCTTTATTACTTGATTTATTTGCAGATGTGAAATATCTTCTTATTCATGTTAGTCTAACAAGAAATGCTTTTTGCCTCAGAGAATGATGAGGATAATTCAGTTTTAGGACTCTCCATTGACAAGGTTTCTCAGAATAACGAACTTAAGTTCCTTCTTGGAGAAGAGGAGAAAGAAGTTTCACCTTGTTGTGCTCTTATTTGCCTTACAATTGATGGAAAACTTGCACTGTTTCATTTTGCAAGGTATCTTGGTATTTTCATTTTATCATTTCATAAGTTGGCTTGATATATGGGTATTGTTTTGGTAACTACGTATGCAATTGAATTATGTTTCCTACAGTGCCATAGGTTCTTTAGATTCATCTGCAGATCTGGCTGAATCAATTGGTGAAGAGAATGCTTCTCAAAAGTTTGTGCCAGAACAAAATGTATCTGTGGTTTGTTCTTCAGATAATAGGGTGGAAATTGAAGAAAAGGTAGGTTTAAGCTTCTCAGCTTATGATGCAAGCAGGATTGAGACAAAAGGAAGTGGAGAGGTTAGAGCTGGAATTAGCCAACCATCCACCTCTTTTCAGTACAATAGACCCAAAGCTGAAAGTATTTCTTTTACCCAGGAGAAGCCTGTGCTACACTTCCAGACGGTAAAAGATGATGAGCAACAAAAGCTCCCTATAATGAAGTTAAGCCAAGATAGATCTATCCAACCATCAGTATCTATAGAGAAATCAGGTCCAGGGTCTGAACAGTCCTCGTTTAAGATTTCTCAATTAGTTGGTCCAGGAATTGTTGGCAAAAATGCAAATGAGGCAAAAACTCATGAATCTGCAGCAGCTATACCTCACATAGATTCTTTCTCTGGAAAACATGATGCAGATCCACCCAGCCAGACAATGACTAAAAATCTGCAAACATTTGGCAGTGTTCAGTATCCAGATAAAGCTGCCCCAAGTAATTCAGAGACTGCACCTTCTTTTTCCTGGTCAAGTGGCAAAACTGCTTCTTTAAATAATACAAATGAAAGATCATCATCATCATCATCAACTGGGAACATTGATCGGAAATCTTCTGGAAATTCGTTGCAATTTGCTGGAAACCAATTTCAACATCCTTCACAAGTTAAGGAGACAGCTGGGTTTTCTGTTCCAATCAATTCTTCTGGTCAGAAAGCTCCAATAGTTGCAGGAAATGTCTATGGAGGTTCACAAATGCTGCCACAGCAAACCTTTGCTTCAGGAAAACCTTCAAAGTCTCAGTCCAGTGAAGAAAGTTCTACTATTTCCTTTCGGACAGGGTCAGCAAGTTCTGAGCAAAATCTGCCAAAGCAGTTTCGTAATGTAAATGAATTATCTTTATCTGTTCAATACTGCAAAAAATTCCCATTTTTTTGTTTATTATGAACCCCACCAGAAAAGGCATGGCAACTTTCATGTCTAGGTAGTGGGATGGCTTAAATAATTGCTATCTGTATTCTTTGAATTTTCCATTTCCTTATAGCAATTTGATGGACTGGATTCCTAAAAAGCATTATATTAAGTTCACTTAACATAGGGAGAGCTTTTGACTTTATAACTTTCATATCCATGTTTTTCTCGTGTATTTCTGAACCAGAGGTTAGCATGCTAGAATTTCGTGCTTCACTAATATGCACTTACTATACATGCTTTCGAAGTCTTGTTGTGTTTATGCACACATTCGCATGTCTAATTATATAATGATCAATACAGGTAGAAGATATGGCCAAGCAAATGGATCACCTTTTGGAAGGTATCGAGAGAACAGGTGGATTCAAGGATGCTTCTGTTACTTATCTGAAAAACTCTGTTGAAACATTTGAAGAGGGCATGTGGAATCTTTCAGAAAGTTGCACAACGTGGAGGGTTAGTTCTTTGGACTTTTTAATATTTCTCTACATGTTTATAGCATTTGATCTTTCTTCTGAGTACTTTTTGCTTCTCTCTTTTATTGTTTTTGTTGACTTCTTGTTGTTGTGCTTATGCATTTTCACCAATAATTTATTCTCCTTTCCATAAGCTTAAGCTTTTGGATGAGTGGTAATTTAACATAACTGGAGGTCTTGTGTTGAAATCTTTTCATCACTCATTAGCAAGTGATTGTCCATGTTTTGTGCTAGTTAATAAAGTTCACATTTGACTCACATGTGATGGTGTGTTTTAAACCCTTACATCAGCTTAAGAAAGCTTTTAAATGAGGTGGTATTTTAACAAACCTTGTGGTTCACACTTAATGTCAGTGGGCCACTAAACAAATTGGAAGCAACACTGGTAGGTACTTGAAAATTAAATATGCTAATGTTCATTATTATTCTAATTTTTATTTGGCTGGAAGAGATTTCTGTTTGCTCACCTTTTAGTCGATGCATGAAATGTTTGAGAGACAACAAAACTTATGGCCTTACTCAATCTTGTTTTTTAGCCTCCCTCGACCAATAAAATTCCTTTATTTATTTATTCATTTTTTCTTATTATTTTTAGTCTATGTTTACTAACGACCTTGAATTCACTTGTAGTACTCTTATTAATTAGTTATGCCCTTTTGAGGATCATTTTGTTTTCATTTTCATTTTTGAGTTTCTAGTAAATAAAAGAAGGTTTCTGAATGGTTTTTCATGTGCAAGATATTAATCTATTATTCAGAAACATATTTTCATCTGTTCAGTCTGAAACATTTTCTAACCCCATCCTGGAAAACATTGTAATGGTTGAATGGAATTTAGAAACTCAACTTTCTTGCCTGATATTTTGCACACTTCCCACGAATTAAAAGAAAAGAAAGGTAAAAAATGGAAAATAAATAGTTTTTCCCATCATCATATTTTATTGTTAATTAGAGCCATCCAAGTGTATGCACTTTTTTTTACCAAGATAACGTTGTTCTTTATAGAAATAACCCTTATTGGACAAGTTAAGTTTGACTTCTCTTTATGAGATTAAACTTTTAAAGCAAGTGACAATTTACTCAATTTAAGATTGTATTAGAGCACAAGATTGAGAGTTCTCTCTTCCTCTCTTTTTCAATGGAAGAGAAGCAACATATATCATTTTGTCCACCTTTTACCCATTGCATGGTCTAGGCTGCTTCATAAATGTTAAATTGCCACTTTGGGATTAAATTTAATTACTTAATACCCCCTCCCATGTGGTTTGTATGCAAATGTTTATAATAAGGTCCAATATGTGAACAACTATCCACAATCGGTAAAGATATAAGTCAAACTCAAGATCTCCTACTTTAATAAATACCATACTAAATTGACACCTAGAAGGGGTTACATATAATCATTTAACAATAAGCAAAATACATACAACTCAGTGATTTCACTGTTTACCATAATCAATCAATACATATGAAATGTCTCTTTTTTAACGTTTTCACAGGGTGTAATGGATGAAAGGCTAAAGGAAATCCAACTTCTCCTTGATAAAACCGTGGAAGGTATAGTTTAAGTTTTCTACATTTTTATTTTTAGGATCATGTGTTTCTTAACTTCGGCATTTGGCATTTGGCATTTATGGTTATCTTTCTCACTGTTGACTTTTCTTTTTCTTTTACCTTAGTGCTATGTAACTTGGACTACCAAATATCGAATATCATATTTCTATTGATGTTATTGGATGTTTGAATTGGTTATCAGTCACGAATGCTGTTCTATCATTGATTTTACATTTAAAAAGTTTATTTTGCTTTGAAGATTGAGGTATTATTTCAATAGATTTTTATTGCCAAGGAGAGGCGCATAATATTGTGTGAAAATATGCAACCTGATGTTTATTTAATTTTCAACTGTACAAAATAGAAATTTAAGAAATAGGATCCACTATAAAACAAGAATTCTGAGGATGATGTCCTTTATGTGTTTATTGAGGTTGCCAAGCGTGTCGTATGAAGGTGACTATTTTAATTTCTCCTTTTATGCCTTACTTTTTGTGCCAATTTCTGTTTCTACATATTCAAATACTGTCAAGTACCAGACAAAGGTTTGTTAACTTGCAATCCTGTTACATAATCAGAGGTCCAAATTACAGGTAGATATCAAAGCCTGCTCTATATCATTGAAAATTATTTTTGCTATCATTGCTCTTTAGTCAACTTACTTTTGGGTATTTTTCATTTTCTAACAAAAAAACAAAAAAAAAAAAATGGAAATGTTACTTGGATTGAAAGATAGCTATAGGTTTAGCTGCAGCTTTCTCTATTCTTCACATTCTCCATTATTGCAATTTATGCTGCTGTTTGATGTTCGAGGAGTGGTAGTTATATATTTTACATCTCAACTGCATATTCATAAACCTGAGTAGTCTTCAGACCTACATTTGTCTAGTGGCCATAAATTCATTTTTTACTGCTTGTGGGTATCATGAGTCCTTAGTTCTTTAAATACTGTTAGCTCTTTCTGCCATATTCTATTTTCCACTCATAAGATAAATCTTGTCATATTTTCATGATTTCAGATCGTACTTTACTGAAAGCATATCCAATGTCTCTTATGTCGTATTATTCTTCAGTTTTGGCAAGGAAAACATATATCAGAGGAGTTCTCAAGCAAGCAGCTGATACTCAATATTGGGATCTTTGGAATTGTCAGAAATTAAGTTCTGAACTGGAGATGAAGCAGCAACATATATTAGAAGTTAATCAAGTGAGCATCTGCTCGATTTATCCCTTATCCCTTTCTCTCCTTGCATTACATAGATTTTTCTTTCCCTTCAGGGATTAACCACACAATTGCTCGAATTAGAAAAACATTTAAATACTATTGAGCTCAATAAGTTTGGTGAAAGAGGAGGATTTCAAGAAAATCAAAGAGCTGCTCGAAGTAGGCATGGAAACACAAGGTATTTGAATTTGTATACCTGTCTTGTGTTGCCAGCTTGCATATATCTTATTTTTTGTGGTTTTATGTGACATGCAAGTCTGATATTTTCACGCCTGAAACTTCTTGTTTGTGCAGCATGCATCCCTGTCCACTCTTTTTTTCTTTTTCATTTTGATTTCTAGTTCACTTAGAGATTGCTTTTCTGCAGAAGAAATGAGACAAAATATTGCATAATGAGAAAGAATTTTCTTTTCAAATAGGACTACAATGTGATGGTATTCTCTTGCAGGCAATTCCAGTCATTACATAGTTTACATAATACAATGGGGGCGCAATTAGCTACTGCTGAGAAACTCTCAGAGTGCCTTTCAAAACAGATGTCTGCACTCAGTATAGAATCCCCTGTGAAAAAACAGAATGTGAAAAAGGAGTTATTTGAAACAATAGGCCTCACCTATGATGCTGCAGCACCGTACAGCTCTCCAGGTAAGGACAAGTCTTTTGCTTCTCCAGCTAGGGACCGTCTATCGATAAGTTCCTTTTCTACTGCTGTGAAAGAAGAGTCGAAGAAATGTCAAGTTACCCCTATGAAGAGTTCTGAACCAGAAACTGTGAGGCGGCGCCGAGAATCACTGGACCAGGTAATTCAATTGTGTTTATTGGGTATATATGCTGGTTGGTTTCTTGGGCTGTGTTAATTCTATATATGTTGCCTACTTGGTTCCTGGATTTGACTCTCTGGTGCTTGTGGATGCTTCTCTTTCTTTTATTCAGTAGCCCTTTTTTCTTCTGGGATTTGAATAATTCTAGATATTTTCCTTCTTTGTGTTTATGTCAAACGGAATGAAAAATAAAAACTGAATAAAAGAGCCACCAGAAAAGGTGGATCACTCTGCAGGAGGTTGGATAATTCAAAGCTGTGCCAAATGCTTTTAATCCAGCACATTCTTGCAACAACGAGGAACCCTATGACTGAATTTTTTGAAAGATTTCTTTTGATGTAGTTTCACTTGGACATCCTAACATATTCAGAGAACCAAAAATGAGATATATTTATTTTAATTTGTCTAATTCTTCTAGCAACAACAGTGAGCATTCTCTGACTTTCCTGATCATAATGCAGAACTTGTCTGGGTATGAACCTCCCAAAACAACTGTGAAAAGGATACTCTTGCAAGAAGACAGTAAAAAAGCAAGTAACAGTAAATCTCTCTTCAGAATGGATGAACAATATCTCAAAGTTCAGCAAAGAGAATCCACGGTTATTCCTTCCTCATGTACTGATAAGTCTGCAAGACCCACATTTGGATCCAAAATCCAAGGTAAGCCAACATGCGTGGTTGAATGAGAAACAATATCCATACAATTTATTTTATATTACTTCCATCTGAAAACATGTTTTTAATTCATCCACTTATGCAGTCATTCCCAGCACACAAACAAAGCAATCTGTTGAGCGCCCCTCAACTTCATTATTTCAGTGGGCTGACAGTACTGAAAACTTTCGTGCATCATTACAACAGTCTGCATCACCTATGACTGCAGCATACAGTAGTAGTACAAAAGATGCTCATCTGTTCTCTGATGAAAAGTCAAGGATTAGCTTATCGTTGAATAAAACTCCTAATTCCTCAAATCTTGGCGATTCTAGATCTCTGGGACAGTCTCAAGTTCAAAACCATGATTTGTTATCCATGGCCACTGTGAATCCTTTAGAAACGATGCAGTCTAATAAGAACCGGATGGCTATTCCAGACTTCAGTGTTAAAGAGTTTGGCTCTTCTGAACCTAACAGATTAGAGAAGCACACTAGCTCTCCTTCTGAACCTGGTAGCTCTAGAACTTCATTTCCTGCTGGTTCCTTTGGTTCAAACTCTAGTTTCTCTGGGAAGATTTCTGAGGTGAAAATTTCTGCTGTTGAAAGCCATCCTATTGAATCAGTATCCTTGACATCAGTTCAATCGAGCTCAAGTTTGTCTTCATCGCCTTACATATCAACAACATCATCTTCTACCAAACTAAGTGTTCCAGCCTCATCACTTGCAATCCCATCAAGCAAATGGGATACCAGTTCTCAAGCCAATGCAGATGCTAATCAGAAGCCATCAGAACCAAAGGCATTAGCTTCTTCTTCATTCACCTTCCCATCAGCCTTATCTTTTCCAACTTCTAAGGATGGCATCATTTCATCTAATGCAATGAATGAACTATCCACATCTCCTGAATCTGCATCTCAATCTAATGTTTCTTTGGTTGGCCCCAAAAGGAATGAGAATCCTATGACACAGAGTACAATTTCAAATACTTATTTGACTCTGGGAGAAAATTTGAAAACAGTGACTTCAGTTTCTCAGCCGGAGCTACCTTCTACTGCATCCGATTTGAAACCCGGACAGACAATGCCTTTGACATCAACGACTGAACTGGTGGCCAGTTTGAAATCTGATAACCAGATCAATGTTGGCCGCATATCAAGTCCAGTTGTGGATTTAACTTCAAATGATAAATCTGAGAAGCCATCTGTGTTTCAATTTAATCCCATGGCTGCAGTACAGAGTTCTGAGATGTCAAATGATGGGAAAATAGGGAGTTTAGATGTGGTTACTCACGAGGATGAGATGGAGGAGGAAGCTCCAGAATCTGGTCTGGCAACTGAACTTTCTCTGGGAAATCTAGGTGGGTTCGGCATTGGGTCAACCCCTGATTCATCTACTGCAAAACCAAATCCATTTGGCTTGGGAGTATCGAATAATGCTGCAACTCCAGCAATCTCTCCATTTACTCCTCCAGCTCCTACTGGTGAGCTATTTCGACCTGCATCCTTCAATTTTCAGCCCCAGCCAACACAGCCTGCAAATGCTGGTGCCTTTTCAAGTGGATTTGGTACAGGCAGCACTAATCAAGTTCCTACAGCAGCTGGATTTGGCCAGCCATCACAATTTGGTCCTGGGCAGAAAGTTTTAGGATCAGTCCTTGGTAGCTTTGGACAGTCTAGACAGATTGGAACTGGTCTGCCAGCAAGTGGCATTGGCCCTCCTTCTGGTTTTGCTGGTGGTTTTTCTGGTGCATCGTCTAGTGCCTTTGGAGGTTTTGCTGCTTCCTCTGGTGGTGGATTTTCTAGTTTGGCTTCAAGTGGCCCTGTTGGATTTGCTGGTGCTGCCGCAGGTGCTGGGGGATTTGCTGGTGCTGCCGCCGCCGCGGTTGGGGCTGGATTTGCCGGTGCTGCCTCCGCAACTGGTGGATTTGCTGCAGCTGCCACTGGTGGGAGTGGATTTGGTGGTGCTGGCTTCACTGGTTAGATATTTTATGGGTTATTGACATAGTTATTTGGTTTAAAGTTATATCTTCCATGTTTTCCTGAGTATATTTAACAAAACTTCCATCCAGGTACCGGGTTTGGAGCTTTTAGCAACCAACAAGGCGGTGGAGGCTTTTCTTCGTTTGGTAATAGTTCTGCTAGTGGAAGACCACCTTCCGATCTCTTTACACAGATGCGGAGATAGTTCATGCAACGTTTTTTCTTACAGTTACATGAATCCGATTGGGAAGTCACTAATATTTTTGTATAATTACTAGTTAAAAGAGTTATTTAAGGATTCCCTTTCTGGATTTTGAACCTTCTCTGCATAAATTGAGCAGAGTTTGTATCAGAAGCAACTGCAAGTAGTGTACACTAAGTCCTGAAACTTTTATTTATGAAAAAGATGATAGGCTCTCTCTTTTAAGTTTTGTGTCTGCAATGATCCTCTTGAAAGGAAAAGTTACATAAAGTGTGTATTATTGTAACATTTAAACCATTGAAGACATTTTTTACTAATTAGCACAAATTTCAGTTAAATTTTTTCTTATGAGGGATTGAGTTGAATATGAAATAACCCAATTAATTAATAATCAATAATTAATTTAATGATTACATTTACTAAATCCTTTATCGCTTTTAAAATGTTGAATGATGACTTTATTGGGGATGCTAATTAAAAAACTATAAAACAATAAATCTTATAATAAATGATTAACTATCACTAATTAATCATTATAATTAGTAAATTAAATTATACAATTTAATTATTAATTGTTACTGCATGAGACTTTGTTATAATGTCTCAGATTTGCTACTATAACACTTATGTTTAACATTTTCTATTTAAATTTACTTTCTTTTTCTTTATTCTCAAAAAAAAAAAAAAAAAAAAATTATGTTAGAGAATTATTTCTAACATAAAAAAGTGGAAGAGAAAAACTGTTTGCGATAAATAAATAAATAAAGAGATAAAAATATATGAGAAATTTAGAAGGTTTAACATTATAGTAGGAAATTACTTACCAAAAAAAAAAAAAACATTATAGTAGGAAACTATATTCAAATACCAGTTAATATAGCACAACTTATATATATTAATCATTCACCAAAAAAAAAAAAAAAACTTATATATATATTAATAAATTTTTATTTGGATGTTTATATAACTTACAACTCATGTTTTTTGAGGTTTTACACTTCTATATGACATTTATATTCTTGTTATTTTCTGTTCATGAAGAATAATATATATATATATATATATATATATTATATATATATATATGTATATGTATCTTTAGGTTAAACATATTTAGATGTGTGGATGTGTGAGATGAAATACATATACATAATACAAGAATTATGCACTCTATTTTACATTTTGTCATCTAATTTACTTTTATTAGTAATAATTTTCTGACACGTTATTGTACGATGGTTCTATCGGCTTAATATATTTTGTAGTTTGACTCGAGGATAAATATATACATTTTTCATTCTTATTTCAAATCTTACTAAACTTAAATTTGTAACTCTTGAAGTTAGTAGATAAAATTATTTGACATGAACATTAAATATTAAGAATTATCTAGCTACGGATGAGTTTGACATATACCATTGTACAAAATAACTAATTATTGAGAAAATCTAAACTATAATATTTCTTTGTCTTCAACTTTATATATTCATGAAAATTTGAAGGTAGAATACCTTAACGTTGGAAATTTACTCATGGATTTTTTTTTAAAAAAGTATTTGATCACTTTAAGATGGTAGTTTTTCTTAAAATACAAAGTGATTGGATGCACGTGAGATCACCAAATTTGGATCCGTAAATGAATAAAATTTTTCCATATTAGAGAAAAAAAAAATTATTTAGTTGCATAAAATAATTATTACGAAAAATTAAGAAACTCGATCAACATGTTCTATTCTATTTCTCGAAGTGAATGTTGTTATAACTCGTGATCTCGGAAGAGATCGTATTTGTGTTTCATGGTCATGATCGTAAATATTGATATATATATATTTATGATAAATTTGATCTTTGTAATTGTATTTATCAAACTAAAGTACCAAATATTAATAACCATTAGAAATGAGGTAAAGAATAATGGTCGTTAAAAAAAAAGAAATTTATTCTTTTATTTTTATTTTTAGCATGTTAATCTTTTAAAAGAAAAAAAGGAAAAGAATAATAAATAAATAGACAACACGATTAAATAATTCATAAATAATTAATTATTTAGAGATTTTTTTTTACCAAAAATGTGCATAAAGTATAATTTTTTTTCCCGTAACAAGTATAAAAAATATATATTTATTTGAAAGATAGATTCAGCCCCTTTTGGATATTATGTATGATATTTGTTGAAAAATGATTCAGTCCCCTTTTGGGGGTGCAAAAATATATATTTAAAAAAGGTTAGGTAGTAATTAAATTATGTGTTATTTACAATTTTTTTAATAAAAATCTATAAATAAGAATAAATTTTAAACAAAGATTCGAATCTGAAATTTAAATTAAATATAAAATTTAAAAAATGTTACCATAAACAATAAAATTAGTGTTATAATATATTTTTAAATAAATAAAAATCTTAATTGACTGTATAATAAATGAATATCTTAAATTACTATATAAACTTGATTTTTCAAATATATTCATTTAATATACAATGACAAACCGAAAAAAAGAAGAAAGAAAAAAAATTCGTTTAAGTGACAAAATAAGTTCAATCTAATATGTAATTGTATAAAATTATAAGTTTGTTACAAACGAGTTATTGTAATTAGTTTCTATCTATTTAATCATACAAAAATTTTAGGCTAAAATGGAAATTACAAAAATAATAAAATAGGTAGAATAATATAAATGATCCACTTGATCAAATAGTTATTCTAAAACGTTATTCAAACCTAGTAAAAAAAAAGAGAGATAGAACGATGAAGTGTTGTTTTATGATGTTTGCTTTCCTATAAATAGAGGTGTAATTTTAAACCAAGTTTCATCCCAAACTTGAATTTCTTTAGATTAATCCTTCTTTCCTCTCCCAATCTCAAATTTCTGCAGAATAATCCTTCTTACATCTTTTTGAGGTGAATGCTTTCATTTAGAAGAATACTCTTAAGAAGACTATATTTAATTTAATTTTGTTTTTATCTTCCTTTACTTTCGTAATAATGTTACTTTTGTTCATAATTTTCATAGTCTTTTTAACTTATTTATCTTTTGTATTGCAGTCAACATGAATTTCATCTCTGAAAATTCGAAAAAGAACAAGGTCATCTTCATTTTGGGTGCAACGGGAGTTGGAAAGTCACGTCTTTCCATCGATCTTGCTTCTCATTTTTCTGCTGAAATCATCAATTCCGACAAAATTCAAGTTTACAAAGGACTTGATATTGTTTCTAATCGAATTTCTGAATTTGAGAAAAACAACATACCTCACCATCTACTTGGAGTGATCGAGCCAGATATCGATTTTGATGCTCATGATTTTTGTTCGAGCAATGATAGCCGTGCAAAAAATTGTGGATTCTAATAAGGTTCCAATCATTGTTGGTGGATCTAATTCATTTCTTGAAGCTTTGGTAGAAAATCCTGATTACAATTTCAAGTTGAAGTATGAATCTTGTTTCATTTGGTTAGATGTCTCTTTATCTACTCTTCATTCGTATGTCTCTAAAAGAGTTGATCAAATGGTGGATGCTGGTTAGTTCTCCCCCCTATATTCATTGTGTATATGTTTGACTTGTACATTTGATATATGTGTTGCATACACTTAATATATGTAGGACTAGTTGATGAGGTGCGTGGAATTTTTGATTTGGAGGCAAATTACGACATGGGCATTCGAAGGGCAATTGGTGTGCCCGAAATGCACAATTATTTTGTTGCAGAGACAAGATTGGATGAGAAAACTAGAAAGGTTTTACTTGAATCTTCCATTGAAAAGATCAAGGAGAACACATGCAAGTTGGTGTGTAAGCAAGTTAGGAGGATTGAACGACTAAAAGATGAGCTTCAATGGCCAATCTATCGTTTTGAGGCAACACTAGTCTTCATGAAAATGGAAGAGGAGGCAAAAGATGTATGGAACGAAGTGGTGCTGCATCCATGTATCGAGACAGTGACTAATTTCTTAAAATATTAGGAAAATTAATCTTTATAAGAAATTTTAGTATCTTATTATAGTTTTTTATTTATGCATATCATAGTTATACATATATATATATATATATATATATATATATATATATATATATATATATTTCCCTTCTTCTATCTTATGTAATTCTTTTTATGTTTTATTTTTGTAATAAATTAAAGAACATTAAATATAATTTTGTTTGAACAAGTAAAATATTTCTCTTTCAAGAATGGATAAAAAAGTTTAGATGGATGAAACTCTTCATAAATTTAACTATCTTTTTTTATGTTAACTTATTTAATTAGTTCAAAAAAAAATTTAATTTATTTGTTAACATTTGAATGAAGCCTTGATATTAATAACAAAGGTTAAATAAGTGATGTCCTTTTACATATACAATGGATAACTTGAAGTCCTAAATATTCTAAGGCTTAAAAACAATATATGTTTTGCTACAAAATCCTAACTTTCAATAATAATGTCTTAATTCTGTATTTTTAATATATACATATATATATATATTATTTATAACAATTGAAAACTATAAAACTCATTCTAACTTATATTTAAGACCTTACTCTATGCAAAAAAATATTAGGGGACAAAAAAAGGAAAAAGGCGTTTGCTAAACCCTTATTATTTTTGGTTTAATGACATTCAATGTTTCTACCATCATAAATTTAAGAGTAATTTCATGCGAAAAGTTATTTAATTCTATAAGGTTGTTTACATCTGTCAAAAATTTTGTTTGTAATCGTACTTTTTCTAAATTTGAATATATGTTTTTTAGACATTGTGAACACCATAATTAAGATGAACATTACCCCATGTTCATGAAAAATGGTTCACTTATGGTGAAAATTTATTTCTCTTACAAGATAATTAAGACTAATCAATTTTTTTTTAAAAAAAAACCCTTTAAAGAATGATATAGCTACTAGGATTACATAAGAAGAAATCAATACAATAAAAACATTAATAAAATTATAATAATTTTTAAGGTCCTCAATATAGGAGGACCTTGCTTATTCAAAGAATAAAAAAATGAAATTTCACCAATAAATGAAGTAGTCCAATAATATTTATTTTTTTCAACAAATGCAAATCTTCTTGCAATCATATATATAATAAAATTAAATGAGATATAGGATAGCTACTTTAATAGTATTTTGTAGGGAGGAATAATTGATTTTTAGTAGTGATGTGGCGGTGGTGGAGGAGGAGAAGCGATGGTAGAGGTGGTGAGTTGTAGTATTAATATGGGGAGAGGCTGATATCTAAGAATAAGTTGGATTCTTTACATGCTCTATAGGTAGTGAGAAGATTTGTAATGTTTTGGAAGAGGCAAAGGATATGCAATTATAACTAGTAATAGGAGAAGTATGAAAACATACTAATTAATAATATGTTTAAGACTAAGTAGTACTTGCAATACATTCTCACAATCTCGTTAATATGTTTACCTTTTCTAATGCAATTTCATGATTTTGTTTTTCGAGAAAAAAACAAGGTCATCTTCATATTGGGTTCAACACGAATAAGAAAGGATTTTCATGGATATGACATTTTAATTTTTTTTTCAAGGAAATCGAGTTATAATAAATATAATGTTAGTTTATTATTAATGTACATTATTTGTTGATAAATATCAAAAATTAATATATTAGAAAAGGTTAAGAAGTAATGTAAAAAAAAATTTATTTTTTATTTACAATTTTAGCATTTTAATCTTTTAAAAAAAAATAAAAAGGAATAAAAATTTATACACAACACGGTTAAATAATTTAAATTATTAATTATTTAGAATTTTAAAAAATGTTACCATAAATTATTATTTTCCGTAACAAGTATAAATATATATTTTTTGAAAATAGATTCAGATCTTAATTGTACGATATTTGTTGAAAATGATTAGTCCTTTGGGGGTGCAAATACTATATTAAAGATGATTTATTAAATTATGTGTTATTTATATCTTTAATAAAATCTATAAATAAGAATAAAATTTAAACAAAGATTCGAATCTGAAATTTAAATTAAATATAAAATTTAAAAAATGTTACCATAAATAATAAAATTAGTGTTATAATATATTTTTAAATAAATAAAAATCTTAATTGATGGACTAATAAATGAATATCTTAAATTACTATATAAACTTGATTTTTCAAAATATATTCATTTAATTACTACAACGACAAACCAAAAAGAGAAAAAAAAAATCCGTTTAAGTGACAAAATAAGTTCAATCTAATATGTAATTGTATTAAATTATAAGTTTGTTACAAACGAGTTATTGTAATTAGTTTCTATCTATTTAATCATACAAAAATTTTAGGCTAAAATGGAAATTACAAAAATAATAAAATAGGTAGAATAATATAAATGATCCACTTGATCAAATAGTTATTCTAAAACGTTATTCAAACCTAGTAAAAAAAAAGAGAGATAGAACGATGAAGTGTTGTTTTATGATGTTTGCTTTCCTATAAATAGAGGTGTAATTTTAAACCAAGTTTCATCCCAAACTTGAATTTCTTTAGATTAATCCTTCTTTCCTCTCCCAATCTCAAATTTCTGCAGAATAATCCTTCTTACATCTTTTTGAGGTGAATGCTTTCATTTAGAAGAATACTCTTAAGAAGACTATATTTAATTTTATTTTTTTTTATCTTCCTTTACTCTTTTAATAATGTTACTTTTGTTCATAATTTTCATAGTCTTTTTAACTTATTTATCTTTTGTATTGCAGTCAACATGAATTTCATCTCTGAAAATTCGAAAAAAAACAAGGTCATCTTCATTCCGGGTGCAACGGGAGTTGGAAAGTCACGTCTTTCCATCGATCTTGCTTCTCATTTTTCTGCTGAAATCATCAATTCTGACAAAATTCAAGTTTACAAAGGACTTGATATTGTTTCTAATCGAATTTCTGAATTTGAGAAAAACAACATACCTCACCATCTACTTGGAGTGATCGAGCCAGATATCGATTTTGATGCTCATGATTTTTGTTCTGAAGCAATGATAGCCGTGCAAAAAATTGTGGATTCTAATAAGGTTCCAATCATTGTTGGTGGATCTAATTCATTTCTTGAAGCTTTGGTAGAAAATCCTGATTACAATTTCAAGTTGAAGTATGAATCTTGTTTCATTTGGTTAGATGTCTCTTTATCTACTCTTCATTCGTATGTCTCTAAAAGAGTTGATCAAATGGTGGATGCTGGTTAGTTCTCCCCCTATATTCATTGTGTATATGTTTGACTTGTACATTTGATATATGTGTTGCATACACTTAATATATGTAGGACTAGTTGATGAGGTGCGTGGAATTTTTTAATTTGGAGGCAAATTACGACATGGGCATTCGAAGGGCAATTGGTGTGCCTGAAATGCACAATTATTTTGTTGCAGAGACAAGATTGGATGAGAAAACTAGAAAGGTTTTACTTGAATCTTCCATTGAAAAGATCAAGGAGAACACATGCAAGTTGGTGTGTAAGCAAGTTAGGAGGATTGAACGACTAAAAGATGAGCTTCAATGGCCAATCTATCGTTTTGAGGCAACACTAGTCTTCATGAAAAAGGAAGAGGAGGCAAAAGATGTATGGAACGAAGTGGTGCTGCATCCATGTATCGAGACAGTGACTAATTTCTTAAAATATTAGGAAAATTAATCTTTATAAGAAATTTTAGTATCTTATTATAGTTTTTTTTTATATGCATATCATAGTTATACATATATATATATATATATATATATATATATATATATATATATATATTTCCCTTCTTCTATCTTATGTAATTCTTTTTTTGTTTTATTTTTGTAATAAATTAAAGAACATTAAATATAATTTTGTTTGAACAAGTAAAATATTTCTCTTTGAAGAATGGATAAAAAAGTTTAGATGGATGAAACTCTTCATAAATTTAACTATCTTTTTTTATGTTAACTTATTTAATTATTTCAAAAAAAAATTAATTTATTTGTTAACATTTGAATGAAGCCTTGATATTAATAACAAAGGTTACATAAATGATGTCCTTTTACATATACAATGGATAACTTGAAGTCCTAAATATTCTAAGGCTTAAAAACAATATATGTTTTGCTACAAAATCCTCACTATCAACAATATTGTCTTAATTATGTATTTTTAATATATATATATATATATATATATATATATATATATATATTTATAAAAATTGAAAATTATAAAACTCATTCTAACTTATATTTAAGACATTACTATGTGCAAAAAAATATTGGGGCAAAAAAAGAAGAAAAAGGCGTTTGCTAAACCCTTATTATGGTGAGAATTTATTTCTCTTATAGAATAATTAAACTGATCATAAATGAAAAAGAAAACCTTTAAAGAATGATATAGCTACTAGTATTACATAAGAAGAAATCAATACAATAAAAACATTAATAATTATAATGATTTTTAAGGTCCTCAATATAGGAGGACCTTGCTTATTCAAAGAATCAAAAAATGAAATTTCACCAATAAATGAAGTAGTCCAATAATATTTATTTTTTTCAACAAATGCAAATCTTCTTGCAATCATATATATAATAAAATTAAATGAGATATAGGGATAGCTACTTTAATAGTATTTTGTAGGAGGAATATTTGATTTGAAGTAGTGATGTGGCGGTGGTGGAGGAGGAGAAGACGATGGTAGAGGTGGTGAGTTGTAGTATTAACATGGGAGAGGCTGATTTGCTTTTCTTCATACATCTAAAGTAATCACAAACATAACATACACATCAAATTTTTGGTGTCGTTGCTTAGGATGCTAAATTCATAAAATTTTATAAAATTCCTGATCAAAATTTTGAAAACTTTATGAATGGTATCAGTAGTAATTTATCGTTTTATGACATGAATTGATTAGTGGAATTAGACTTATTTTCCTGAGTAATTGATTTCCTGAATTGTTGATAAGAAGAACGCCTAAATAACCCTGAGAATTTAGTTAGAAGATCTAGAAGGGCAAGAAGAAGGCTTGTATTACAAAAAATGGCGCAAACTTAGAAACTTATATCCAACCCCAATTCTAGACTTCGCATTGGTAGTAGATTTGAACTTAAACCAACTGTATTACAATTGTTAACTACTAGGTTGCAATTTGGAGGTTTATCTTCCGAAAACCTACTAGAACATTTAGCAGAGTTTACATCATTAATATGTGAGGGTTTTAAAGGACAAAGTACTGTTGAAGTAGCTATGTTGAGTTTGTACCCTTACACCTTGAGGGATAAAGCAAAGAGATGGCTTCTTCAACTCCCTATTGGATCAATCACATCTTAGGATGATCTAAGTAAAGCATTTCTAGCTAAGTATATTATTCTGCAGCAAAAATCTTAGAATTCAGGAAAACTATATCCAGTTTTATACAATAGGATGGGGAATCTGGTTTTGAAGTTTGGGATAAACTGAAGGAAGCGATCAGATTATGCCCTCAATATGGAATTTCTGAACCACTACTCATGCAACAATTCGATGGAAGTATGAATGAATTGGGAAAGCAAGTTGTGAAAATTCTAATATATTCATAAATCAATATTTTAATAATACACACTTATATATATAGATATATAGATATATAATTCTAATATATAATTTAAATATAGATACAAGTCTACAACTCTTACAAATTCTACCAATTCTACAACTACACTGCTAGGAATTCAACCCAACTAGAGAGGACCACTTTTTTTTGGAGCTGCGATGAATATATATATTATATATATATATATATATATATATATATATATATATATATATATATATATATATGATTGTAAGTTTCTAATAGCATATATTTTATAATTTTGTTAAACTTTTTGGATTTTGTTGTCTTTTTTTTTTTTTTTTTTTTTTTTTTTTTTAAATCATCAATAACATTATTGCAATTTGTTTAATCTTCTTTGGTCTTTTTGTCTTATTCTATGTTTAATGACTTTTGAGGTTTTTTTTTCTCAACTTTTTAGTTTTTTATTTAAATAACTTTTCACTTTCTCTTTATTAATTTTATTTTTTTTTTAACTTTTCACTTCGTCTTTAATTTTTTTGATGAATCTTTTATATATATATATATATATATATATATATATATATATATAAAAGATTGTAAGTTTTATTAATAGCATGATTTTGTAATTTTTTTTAAATTTTTTTTGAGTTTTATTGTCCTTTTATTTTATTTTTTTATATCTTTGTCTTCTTATATTTATTTTTGTTATAGCATTTTAATTGTAATCAATGTTACTTTTGTTTGATTTCTTTTAATTCATTATTATTATTTTTTTTTTAACTTTTCAACTTCTTAAATTGTTGGTGTTCTACTTTATTTTTTAAATTTAATTTTTTATATAAAATTAATTATTTTTTTTTTCAATTGATTAACTTTTTGATCTTCTCCATATTTTATAATTTTTCCATTTAACATTCAATTTTCTTTACATATTTCACAATTGTTTTAAATTTTGACTTCTTAGTTTTCTTTAAAATATTTTATATTTTTATACAACTTTATTATTCAAAGCAATAATCTTATTTTAATAATATTTTTCTATTGTAATTACTATACACGTTTTTTAAATTACATATTAAAAAACAATCATCTATGGTTTTAGATTTTATATATTTGACTAATTCTTAGTTTACGCTTTTTTTATAATATTTATTAGATTGAATTCATCACTATTATATATATATATATATATATATATAAATGTTATACTATAAAATAATAGTACATAAAAAATTATTAAATTTTAAATTAATATTTTTCCAATAAATTTAATGGGTGAAATATAAACCAATAATGAGTAATTTGAATAATTATATATACATTATTATTATTTTAAATAATATTTTACATAATAAAATTATAATTTCTTATTATATAAATATCAAATAAATAAAATTTATCAATTTATTTATATATACGTTTATTTATATAAGTTATAATATCACTTTTGGTTTCAATTTCTATATTTATTTTCGGTTACATTTTTAGTTTAAATTAATTTTTTTTAACAAAAATTTGTTTTCTTTATTTTTTTTCGATAAATTTATTTAAGTCTTAAATTGTTCAAATTTGAGAGAAATTGTTGAATTATTTACTTATGCTCATTTCAATATTAATAAATTGTTGGTAGGTTAAGGTTATAGGTTATGAATATTTAATATATTTTAGTTAGAATAATTATAAGTGTATTATTTCTTTTAGGAGTTATTAAGGATTTAAAATTATTCGACTTCATACATTTTTATTATTAATTTTTTTTTTTACTTCATTACTTTTGGTGTTTGAGGCATTGCATTTCTTTAGCTCGAAACTTAGAGAATATATAATTTAATTTTAAATAAGTTAAATTCGAAATGTGACCGTTAAACACAAGATTTTTTTGAACAAAGAAGAGTATTGTTTACTCAAAAAAATGTTTTAGTGCACAAATTTGTCTCTTAACAAATAATAAGAAAAAGGAAAATTATTTATTTAAGGGAAATATCTTGTAATATCATAACTGTATTTTGTAAATATTTTTATAAACACATATTTTTCAACGTGAAAGGGAAAAAAATTGTTAACAGAAAAGGAAAAAATAAAAAAGGAAAATTATTAAAACATTAATAAATATTAAAATTAATGGCAATGCATTTAATATTGCCATTAATGGCAATGCATTTTATATTTTTTTTTTTTTTTTTTTTTTTGAAACGAGAGGAATTATATGTTTTCTGAAAAAGCATTATACTGTTAAAACTTGCTTGAATGATCTGTTAATTATATTATTTATTTGAAAGATAGATTCAGCCCCCTTTTGGATATTATGTATGATATTTGCTGAAAAAGGATTCAGCCCCCCCTTTTACTTAACCTCAAATTCTATTATAAATAGAGCCAAATTGTGTATTGAACTCATCCACAAAACTATTGATCACTTCCTTCATCAATGGAAATGACTTGGTTTTACTGCATTACTTTGCTAGTTTTCCTTTCTTTTTTCTTTCTGATCCTTTCGAAGCTATTTCATGTGGGAAAAGGGCAACATCAGCCACCAAGCCCACCTTCTTCTTTGCCGTTCATAGGGCATCTTCACCTATTGAATCAGGAGCCATTGCACCGAAGTCTATTTCATCTCTGTTCCAAATATGGTCCTATCATTTCCCTCAAGTTTGGATGGAAATCAGCCGTTATTATATCATCGCCATCAGCATTCGAGGAATGCTTCACCAAAAATGATGTAATTTTGGCAAATAGGCCTCCCTTTCTCGTCGGAAAGCTTCTGAATTACAACCACAGCACAGTGGTTGCAGCACCTTATGGCCCTCACTGGAGGAACCTTCGTCGTGTCATGACGCTCGAAATCTTCTCAACTGCAAGACTTAATGATTTCTTAGGCGTCAGGCAAGAAGAGGTGAAGATGCTGTTGAAAAAACTCCATCAAATTTCATTATCCGCACAAAGGAGGTGGACAAAAGTTGAAATGAAATCAAGGTTATCAAAGCTTTCATTCAACATTATTATGAGGATGGCTACCGGGAAGCGATACTATGATGAGGAACAAGAATTTGAAAAAAATGCCAAGAAGAAAAGCTTTCGAGAAATCATTGGGGAAATTTTTGAACTCAGTGGAGCATCCAATCCAGGAGATCTCTTACCATTTCTACAGTGGATAGATTATCAGAATCTGGAAAAGAAAATGCGGGTTCTGCAAAGGGAAACCGACGAATTTCTTCAAGGCCTAATAGATGAGGTTAGAAATGGAAATATAAAATCAACAGAAGTGAGAAAAACAACCATTGAGGCAATGTTGTCCCTGCAACAAAAGGATCCACACTACTACACCGACCAAATCATCAAAGGCATTATTCTGGTAATTAATTACTTTATTTTCTTTAAGTGTTTAATTTTATGATGATCTGATGATGACCATTAATGAATGAATTAATTAATTTTAGATACTATTTACTGGGGGAACCGATACTTCATCAGTGACAATAGAATGGGCAATGGCACTTCTACTCAACCATCCAGAGGTACTAAAAAAGGCTAGATCTCATATTGACAAATTCGTGGGTAAAGATCGCCTTATAAATGAATCAGATATATGCAAGATTCCGTATATCCAAGCTATCGTGAATGAGACGCTAAGATTGTTTCCGCCAGTGCCGGTTATAACACCGCACGAGTCTTCATCTGATTGCACCATTGGAGGGTACAACATACGATCCAAAACAATGTTGCTTGTGAATGCTTGGGCGATTCATAGGGATCCTGAATTATGGGAAGATCCCACGAGTTTCAAACCGGAGCGATTTGAAGGAGTTGAAAGTGATACATACAGGCTGAAGCTGATCCCATTTGGGATGGGAAGGAGAGGCTGCCCTGGTGCTGGTCTAGGGAATCGTGTTGTAACATTGGTGTTAGCTAGCTTGATTCAATGCTTTGAATGGGAAAGATGTGGCCAAGAGTTGGTAGACATGTCTGAAGGTACAGGGCTAACCATGCCTAAACTCATTCCATTAGAGGCAATGTTTAGAGCTCGTGTGGAGATGACTGAAGTCCTTCAAGACACCTCTTAACTAATTAAATTAATCAATATATATATATATATATATATATATATAAAATATGTGTGATCTTTTTAATCATCAATTATAAAATAAAATAAAATAGAGGTGCAAAATTCTCTTTAAATATTATTGTCATGTCCTTTTAATCAAAATAATCATTTTGAGTATTTATGGTATGGTGTGTTATGAGTTTAAATTTTAAGAATAATTCATATAAAATAATTTATAGATGATTAAAATTAATGTATAATCATTTATAACTAAAATCTTTATTTAGTCTCATTAGATATTCTTTCCTAATACTATTAATTGCTTATTATAGTTATATACAATGTGTATTATATGATGAATTAGTTCCAAGAAATTGGATGATATGTGAGTGTTGTGCAAAATATGTAACACGAGTGCAAGCATACACTGTCAACAAGCAATATATGTACTCAAGTACAGATATCATCTAGCACAGGACTATTTAGAAAATCATGTGAAATGTACGTAGCAGTGTGGATTAAAAATAGATCAAAAGATTGTTTGTTAACTAAATCTACTCAAAACGTAAACGCAATTAAACAATTAAGAAAATAATAAATAAAAACAATAAACAGAACGGAACAGAACGCAAACAATCGGATTATGAATATATATCAAATTAATTGAGCACTAGACTAGTTTTCCCCTGTTATGTATTAAAGACGACCAATGCTGTACTGATGCTATATCGATACTATAGCAATGAATCCAGAACTTCTCAAAACATATGTGCGTTTTTCAACATCACATAATTTCAGTCCACAACAATAAACTCATACGTCTATGCAGTTTATAATTATGACTTCACAAGAAATATCCAAAATTCTCAACGGATTATGCAAGGTAATTATATATGTCTATACAATTACAAAGTCAAATTCACAAAATTCAACCAAGCACCACTTAAGTGTTATGTCCGTTAAACTTTAATCCTTTCGGATCCAAACTTTAACTCATTTATCCACCAAAGATTTACAATCAGCAATAGATATTAAATTGATAAACACTTAAGAGAATTACCAAGCAATTTATAGCTTCAATACCCACAATTTAAGAGTTTACATAACAAGTTCCAACTAGCCTAGTGGGTGGAAATTTAGCTCATAATTCAAGATTCAAAACCCAACAAAATATATTCCATAGACATTCTGTAAATTTCAGCAAAATAGAGCAATTCGATTACAGAATTTTCTAAGAAAAACAGGAGCAGTTTAAATATAATTTCTTAAATTAAACTCTTCCCTCTTTGAATTCAATTGGTCCGCTTCGATCTTGAACTTGAGAATGTCTTCTCGTCGTTCAGCTTAAATCAGAAATCACAGAATGTCTTCTGGTGATTTTGTTGTCTCGTCTTGCCCACCTCGGACTTGAATTTTAATTACATAATTTCTTATGTAAAATATTTTTTATCTCTCGCTCGTTGCTCTCTGCGTCTGCTCTCCCGATTGTGTCCAGAATTTCCAGAATTTCTTCTCCCTTTATCTCTGAAACTCACTCCCAAAGAGTAGCACTTACTTCCTGAATTTTCTCCCCCTTTTCCTCAATAATTAATTAAGCCGCCAGATATAAATTCTTGACTCCTTCTTTCTTCAATTTCTTGGACTTAACTGGGCTTCTCTTCAATTCTTTTGTTTTAACCCATTGCTTGGTCTTGCAAATGAATGAAGCCCAAAAAGCTTTTATCAATTTAGTCCATCAAATTTGTAGTATCTTCAATTCAGCCTCTCAATTCACTTATCTTCATTAAATTTCAGCTTTTCCCCTAAATAAAACAATCACACAATAATTAAAAGAAATAAGCACAAAATACCGAAAATAAAAGACATATCACTCCTTCTTAACTTAAATCAAGCTCAAAAGTTGAACAATAACTCTACAAAAAGTAGAGTTATCAATCCCCCAAACTTAATACATTACTCGTCCCGAGTGATGTCTCAAAGCAAAACGAAAAGAAAAGACACACACCAACAAAACGAAGACAAACACACAAAACAGCCCGAAATCATCATATCATAGTGAAGTAAAATTAGGGACCATGCTCTCAAATCAATTCATCGTGAATAATAACTTTAAACATGTTCACAAACCAAATTCCTCAAGTATTAAGAAGCTAACAAAACATAGTTTCAAATGCTACTCAAGTGTGTGTGTGAATAGTTCTTCCTATCAACTCCTTACTCCTAGATCAAATCAAAAAGCATTCATAAGATCCAATTTGTGTTCCCATAAGTTGAATTGATAACCCCTCTCCACTAATGTAAGTAGCTTAGCAATTTAGATCAAAAGGTCTTCAATTTGGTTGTAATGTAAGCTAGGCTAAAGGTATGGAAAATATGGATATAAGTAGGCTAGAACCTTCACCTAGTTTGCCTTGGACCTCTCACACACAAAGTTTTCTTTCTTTCAAACATAGAGCTCTCAATATTCATCCAATAATTAACTCTTGCCCACTGTTTTTTTTAACTACCATATATGCTCAATTATTCTCAATACATCAATGTAAACAACTTATTCATGCATAAGAAACACTTTTTTTTTTTTTAATTGAGGATATATAAGTACTGTTTTTTTTCTTCTTCTTTTGACCATCCTCAAATTTTTTTTTTTTTATTTTTTTTTATGGAATGAAGACTAAATCAAATAACATACTGAAGTAGTGTTGAACAAATATGAATAATTTCCCTCCCCCCAAACTCACACAATTTTAATATCCAAGACAAACTAAGTTTGAGGTTAAGGGAAGAAAACATGAGATAAATGTTTCAATTTGGGCAGTGGCTAAATAAGGGTGTTCAAGAAAATAGGCTTATAGGCTCAACTTGGCTCAACTAAGGAATAATATCCGAAAGGTAAGCTTGAAAGGCTCAAACGATCCAATGAAAGTGCCTAAATCATTTCCAAACTACTAAGCTCCCTATGATTTCGCCTCAAGGGAATTAACAAACCAATTATGAAAACTTGAATCCTCATGCAAGTTCAACTCTTTCTAAGATTACAGAATTTTCAAGGTTGGACTATGTGCATATAATGTGAGCAACAATCTTAACTAAAGTTCGGTTAACAACAAAAAATTTAAGTACTAAAGGCTCATTACCACATATAAAGCATCATTCCACATATATCATGTAACTTTATCATTGAACATTTCCCCCATAATTCACTAAACCAATCATTAAATGATTCCAGAAACAAAAAAAAAAAAAAAAACACCACCGAAAAGAAAAAAACGAAACAAAACAAAGAAGGCAAAGCCTCCCCCAAACTTAAGAGAGAAAGCAATGTCCTCATTGCTTGAAACAAACACGAAAATAAAAAAAACAACACAGGGGAAAAACCCACTGAAATATGTTACGAAGAACTAAATAAAGATTCAAAAGCATGAATGAAAACTCCCTGTCTTGGGTATCCGCATCCGATGGGGTAGGTGCAGGATTTGGGGCAGCCATGGGTGGAGAATCCGAAGGTTGTGAGACAGCGAATCGGGTCTGGAATGACAAGGCGCTGGAGCAGGCGTATGATTACGTTGTGTTGTAGGTAGCGGCTCGTCCGGGAAAAAGGAGGCCATCGACTGGCGAGATCGGGGAAAATCCTGTGCAAAGCCTCCTTAAGGATCGCATCCCGAGCATGAACATAATGATAATATTGTTCCCTAACACTTGGCTCGATGGCGGGGGAAGGGCTGCTCGAAAGGAGCCGCCTCACTGGCTCGGAAGCCGCGGATCGTCAAGCCTGGGAGGAGGTGATATCGGAGTAGTGTGTGAATACAACAGACGGCTCATATCAGGACCAGAGATTGTCCCGGTCTCATACTCATCCCGGCTTAAATCCGTAATATATACACCAGCCTTTTGACACAGCTGTGTAATCAAGGAAGGAAAGAAAATATCGCTAGCCTTTTTACTTGCACAATTATGAATCTGCCGAACCAGAATTTTTCCGATGTTGATAGAACGTCTTCCTATGATGGCAGCGAGCAGAAACATCCTCTCTAAATTGACTGAATAGACATGTCCAGTTGGAAAAATAGAATGTCGAATGAAATAGAACCAAACTTTGGCTTGATTTGTCAATCGTTGACGTTTACATGTCAACATACCCTTTGTCCGAGATCTGTCCCAAGTGGTTTCCGCAATTGTGAGATCCCGTAATGTTGCATCACACAACTCATCTGTCACCTCTCGAGCACATAGCCGAATACTCATCATCATCATAATCCACTAAGCCGAATAGTCTGTTAATTGATGAAGAAGAAAGGGAGACCCGTTTTCCCCGAACCCAAACTGTAGACGAATCTGCTGGCCATAAGTTGGAGTAGAATTCATGGACTACATCCTCATCTGGTTTGAACCTTGGAGTGCAGAAACGAGTCCATTGTAACGCCTCAATGGTCACTCGGATATCATTGGGAATCATATGTTGATCGGGGCCCAAAGAGAAACCTTTGTCCGGTAAAATGGGTTTTCTCCGGAATAACGTCTCATATCGCTCTTCAGCCGCAGGCGTATGAAATTTCTCCAATAAATGAACTTTCCGGGCTATTTTCTTAATGCGAGGCATAGCTGCGAATCAAGTGAACATAATAACTGAATATGAACTTTGAATACTTTAATGCCAAAAATGATTCCTTCCGAAAATAAATCAAAATCTCGGAAATAATTTGGTACTAAATCAAATCAATTTGAGCAAGGTATATTGCTTATAAACACACCACCCCCAAACTGAAATTATACTACCACCGAAAAGCCACAATTGAAATTGACTTAAATTGACATGAATATCAACATGCATGTTAAATATCAATTGATAACAATGGAACCCAAAACAAAATTTCGCTCTATTCAACTCGAGTACAACTCAAAATGGAATATGCCCCCAAATTTAACATTCAATTCAAATAAAACCCACTCAAAATTGAATGTGCATTACAAACAACGACAAAAGAATCCCATCACAATTTCAGCACAATAATTGCAGAAAAATATTTCCGTTCAAGAACAATTGCAGAAAAATAATTTCAGTTCAAGAACCATTGCAGAAAAATAATTTCAGTTCAAGAACCATTGCAATTGATAACAATGGAACCCAAACAAAATGGAATCTGCCCCCAATTAAAATATCTGCACTATACCCATTTTGCCATTGAAATTTCTCAAACCCTTGCTGAAATTTGAAAAAGAATTAGGGAACATACCTGAATTTTTTTTTTAAATTGAACCAAGCCCGTACCTTCTGTTGAGATAATTTTCTTAACAGTTGGGTTTCTTCCCACAAGCACTCAAGCGACAGGGTGTGTGCAAGAAATGGAATTATGTCAACCCAAGGAATTGTTAAAAATTACATTAGAGAGAAGTAGAGAGAAGATGGGTAAAATATGTAAGTAAGTGAAGTGTCGGGTAAGGGAGTAATAAGAGATGAAAAATAAAGTCAAAATAAACAAAAAGAATTCTAAGTTATTTATTTATTTATTAATTTATTACTTTTAATATTATTTTATTCTTATTATTTTATTTTTATTATTATTATATATATATTTTTTAATATTATTATTATTATTATTATTTTTTTTTTTTTTTTTTAAACTTAGAAAACTTACTGACCTGACTTCACGTTCGCGGCGATGCTATAGCATTGTTGAAGCTTTGCTACAACATCAATTCCGAAATGCTATAAAATTTTCAATCTATCCTAAAATTCCCTTGACTCTGAACCGAAAAACTCATCCCCGCAACAAACACATCTTTTCATCAAGCAATTCACCTCATAGATCAAACCATCAAATTCATCAATCAAAGCCCCAATTTATTAAAGACAAACGAAGCTATTAAACTCTAAAAAAAAGAAAAAAAAGGGAAATAAAGAAATGAAAAACATGCTGCTATAAAAATCAAACATTAAAGTATGGCAAATACTTCCCTTTTTTTTTATGTATCAATGAACGTGATAGAAGCTCTATCACGCTCCACTGTACCTCCCAAATAAATTTTTAGTCGTTGGCCATTAACTTTGAATTCTGCACCATTGTTATCTCGTAAAAGCACAGCACCATAAGGAAAAACTTGTGCAATGGTGAATGGTCCAGACCATCTTGACTTGAGCTTGCCAGGAAATAATCTAAGTCTGGAATTAAACAACGAACACTTTTTGACCTTCCTCAAACTGTTTCAGCTTGATATGTTGATCATGCCATCTCTTGGTCCTTTCTTTGTAAATTCTAGCATTCTCATAAGAAAACAACCTCAATTCATCTAGTTCATTCAACTGAAACTTCCTTAGATCCCCTGCACTGTTCAAATCCATATTCAAATGCTTTAATGCCCAATATGCTCTATGCTCAAGTTCCACGGGAAGATGACATGCTTTTCCAAACACCAATCTGTATGGAGACATTCCTAACGGTGTTTTGAATGCAGTTCGATAAGCCCACAATGCATCTTCCAACCTTTTTGACCAATCCTTTCGACTTGGATTTAACAACTTTCTCAAGAATACCCTTTATCTCCCTATTAGATAATTCAGCTTGACCATTAGTTTGAGGATGATAAGGTAGGGCTATCTTATGCTTGACATTGTACTTGGCTAACAAACTTCCCAACCATTTATTCACGAAATGAGTTCCTTCATCACTTATGAGAGCTCTTGGTGTTCCAAAGCGAGTAAAAATATGTCTATGCAAGAATTTCAGCACTACTTTGGAATCATTGGTAGGATACGCAGCAGCTTCAACCCATTTAGAAACATAGTCTACAGCCACCAAAATGTACGAATTTCCAAAAGAAGGAGGAAAAGGTCCCATGAAATCTATTCCCCACACATCAAACAATTCTACTTCAAGGATATTAGTTAATGGCATCTCGTTTCTCCTTGAAATATTACCTACCCTTTGACAACGATCACACTTTGCCACATACTCATGAGAGTCTTTAATTACAGTAGGCCAATAAAACCCGGATTGTAGCACCTTTGCTGCAGTTCGAGCACCACCAAAGTGTCCACCATAAGGAGCATTGTGACAATGAAACAGAATTTCAGCCACTTCATTCTCTGCAATGCACCTTCTTATCATTTGGTCAGCACATTGTTTGAACAAATATGGCTCCTCCCAAAGATAACTTTTTACGTCGTGAAAGAATTTCTTCCTCTGCTGCCCTGTTTGCTCAGGAGGAAGAACACCACTTGCCAAAAAATTAGCGAAATCAACAAACCAAGGAAGTGGTTTAGAATTTTGTACCTTTAATACTTGCTCATCTGGGAATGTCTCTTTAATGGGGACAAGAGAAGTAGAATTCCGGTGATGCTCCATTCTTGATAAGTGATCTGCGACTTGATTTTCAGCTCCTTTTCGATCTTTAATTTCAACGTCAAACTCTTGGAGAAGGAGTACCCATCTAATAAGTCTTGGTTTTGAATCCTTCTTTGCAATTAAATATTTGATGGCTGAATGATCTGTATATACAATCACCTTTGTACCTATCAAATAAGAACGAAATTTGTCAAAAGCAAATACAACAGATAACAACTCTTTTTCAGTTACTTGTGTAATTTAATTGAGCTCCTGTTAAAGTACGACTAGCATAATAAATAGAATGAAATATTTTGTTTCTCCTATGTCCCAAAACAGCTCCTACAACAAAATCACTTGCATCACACATGAGCTCAAATGGTAGACTCCAATCTGGCGCAATGATGATTGGAGCTGAAACTAGCTTTTCCTTCAACTCTTCAAATGCTTTTGAACACACTTCATCAAATTTGAAAGGCGTGTCTTTCTCAAGTAAATTGCACAAAGGTTTAGATATTTTGGAAAAATCTTTAATAAATCTTCTATAGAATCCAGCATGTCCAAGGAAGCTTCTAATATGCTTCACCGTAGTCGGAGGAGGAAGTTTTTCAATAACTTCAATTTTTGCTCTATCAACTTCTAGTCCATGTTTTGAAATTTTATGGCCTAAGACAATGCCTTCCTTGACCATAAAATGACACTTTTCCCAATTTAAAACAAGATTAGTCTCCTCACATCTTTGTAATACTTTAGCCAAATTCAGCAGACATTCTTCATAGGAATCACCAAAAACTGAAAAATCGTCCATGAACACCTCTAAAAAATTTTCCACCATATCAGAAAATATTGCCATCATACATCGCTGAAATGTTGCAGGAGCATTGCACAAACCAAAGGGCATCCTACGGAAAGCAAAGGTTCCATAAGGACAAGTGAAAGTGGTCTTGTCTTGATCCTCTGGTGCAACAACAATCTGATTGTACCCTGAATACCCATCGAGAAAACAGTAGTACTCCCTTCCTGCGAGTCTATCAAGCATTTGATCAACAAAAGGGAGTGGAAAATGATCTTTTCGAGTGGCATTGTTTAATTTTTATGTAGTCCATGCATATTCTCCATCCAAGGCTCGTTCGAGTAGGGATTAACTCGTTATTTTCATTCTTTACCACTTGTGATCCCACCTTTCTTTGGAACACACCGCACCTTGGACTAACCCAAGAACTATCCTGAAATTGGATATATAATCCCATAATCCAACCACTTTATTATTTGTTCTTTCACAACTTCCTTCATAATAGGGTTCAATCTTCTCTGTCCCTCAATGGAGTTTTTACTATCTTCTTCCAATAAAATCTTATGCATGCAAAAAGAAGGACTTATACCCCTTATATCTGCAATTGTCCATCCAATAGCCTTCTTGAATTTCTTCAAAACTTCAATGAGTTGATTTTCCTGTTCATCACTTAAGTTAGAAGAAACAATCACAGGTAATGTTGAATTTGAACCCAAGTAGACATATTTCAAATGAGAAGGAAGAGTTTTTAAATCAAGCTTAGGTGGCTCTTCAATGGATGGTTTTGGAACCTTAAATTCCCTTGATGATAATTCCAGCGATTCAAATCTACCACAGATTTTCTTTTTACTTGAATCAGCTTCTATCAATGCTGAATTTTCAATTTCAGCACCCATGTCACAATCAATTTCCAGCAGTAACTCTTCCAAAGATTCCTGAACACTCTGTTGCTTAATTTCCTCAACTGCTGAAGCTTCCACCATTGAGATCTTAAAACATTCTTCAGCTTCATCTGGAAATTTCATTGCTCTGAACACATTAAAAGTTACTTCATCATCATTTACTCTCATAGTAAGTTCTCCCTTCGCACATCAATTAATGTTCTTCCCGTAGCCAAGAACGGACGCCCCAAAATGATAGGAACTTCCCTGTCAGCCTCATAATCCAGCACTATAAAATCTGCTGGAAAAATAAACTTGTCCACCTTGACTAACACATCTTCAATTTTTCCATCGGGATGGGCAAGAGATCTGTCCGCAAGTTGCAACGTAACGGTTGTCGGACGAACTTCACCAATTCCAAGTTTCCTGAAAATAGATAAAGGCATTAGGTTAATACTTGCTCCAAGATCACACAAAGCCATACCAAAGTAAGAATCACCAATGGAACATGGAATGTTAAAACTTCCTGGATCCTTCATTTTTGGAGGTAATTTGTTTTGCAAGAAAGAGCTGCACTCCTTTGTAAGTGCTACTGTCTCATATTCCCCCAATCTTCTTTTCTTAGTCAAGATGTCCTTCATGAATTTCACATAGTTGGGCATTTGTTCCAAGGCTTCAACAAGTGGAATATTTATGTGCAGCTGTTTTAGAACATCCAGGAATTTTCTGAACTGCATATCTTGCTTTTTCTGCTCAAACCTTTGAGGATAAGGCATTTTCAGCATTTCAGAACTTACTGGAATTTGATGTTGTGGTGATGCTGCGGGTAATGCTGTAGCATCAAAAATTCCAGTAGCTTTTTTTTCTCCGGATTTCAGTTCCTGTTGTGCAGAATTTTCAGCTTCTGTATTAGAAAGAAGCTCTATTTTTTTTGGATTTTTCTGCAGTTTCCTCTAAATCTTTCCCACTTCGTAATGTAACTGCTTTGCAATGTTCCTTCCCTTCTCTTCTCGGAATTTCTGTGTCACTAGGAAGGGTGCCTTGTGGTCGACTCCTTGATTCATTTGCGAGCTGCCCCATCCGATTTTCCAGATTTCTTATTGAAGAAGACAACCCTTGCATTGTTGTATCAGCTCTAGCCATAAATTCCTTCATCATGTTTTCAAATGAGTTTGAAGAATTAATCTGTAGAGGTCTCTGCTGCTGTACAGGTTGGGAAAATCCAGGGGGATTGTTGGCTGGTCGCATAGGCATACTTGGTCCACTTGAGGTACCTGGATTGCTCCATGAAAAATTAGGATGATGTCTCCAACCAGGATTATAAGTGTTTGAATTCATACCCCCTCTGTTATGATTTCCTAAATAACAAACTGAACTTGGGTTATGTGGACAATTATCAAAAGCATGTCCTTCATTGCAGTAAACACAAGAAATTCCTTCCACTGAACTTATATTCAAAGAGTTTGTCTGCTGTCTCTCTTGTTTCTCCATTTGCATATTCATCTTATTTAGCATATTAGACATGGACGAAACTTGAGCTTGCAATGAAGAAATCGTATCCAACTCCAAAACCCCCTTTCCTACCGAGTAGGGTAACCTAGAAGTAGGCCACCGATAGTTGTTATTTGCTACATTCTCAATAATCTCAAAAGCTTCATTATAGGATTTAGATAACAAAGCACCACCAGCTGATGCATCCACAACCATACGGGTATGAGCAGTCAATCCGTTGTAGAAAGTTTCCATTTGAATCCAATAAGGAATTCCATGATTAGGACACTTCCTAAGCAAGTCTTTAAACCTTTCCCAAGCTTCATACAGTGACTCTTCATCAAGCTGTTGAAACGAAGTAATCTCATTTCTCAACCTTGCATTCTTCGTAGGAGGGAAGTATTTTGCTAGAAACTTCTCTCAGTCAACCGCTGCCACGGTAGTTTTGAGTCTACAAGTAGGGAGTTAAGCCATTCCCTTGCCTTGTCTCGTAGAGAAAAAGGAAACAATGTTAATCGTAGTGCATCCGAAGAAACTCCAGGCAGCTTGAAGCAATTACTGATTTCCACGATGTATTTTAGGTGCAGATGCGGATTTTCTGATGGCGAGCCACTGAATTGTCCCACAGACTGCAGCATTTGGAACATCAAGGGTTTCAACTCAAACTGCGGAGCTTGAATTTCTGGTGGCCTTATTCCAAAAGTCAGTTCTTCAAAAACAGGAGCAGCATGTTGTCCGATTGCTTGGTTCCTGTCATCTGCCACAACTACAGGATTCTGCTCGACTCCTCGTGGTTGCAACTGCTGTCCTGCATTTTGTTGGTCCATAACTACTGGTTTTTTTAATTCAGCGTGGTCACTTGTGTTGGATTCTTCTAATTCAGCTTGCGCTTTTCTCCTCCTTCTAAAAAACTTTCTATTTCAGGTTCTTCTCTCCGATAATACTTCACCTTTCTTCTTCTTCAATTTTTTACTCATACAACCTGAATTTATCCTGTAAAAACCAGCAAAGATCCCAGGTGAATAACAGGAAAATAAACCACACAAAGCTTACTAATTTCACAATAAAAACTAAAAACAGTCCCCGACAACGGCGCCAAAAACTTGTTGTGCAAAATATGTAACACGAGTGCAAGCATACACTGTCAACAAGTAATATAGTACTCAAGTACCGGATATCGATCCCACAGGGACTATTTAGAAAATCATGTGAAATGTACGTAACAGAGTGTGGATTAAAAATAGATCAAAAGATTGTTTGTTAACTAAATCTACTCAAAACGTAAACGCAATTAAACAATTAAGAAAATAATAAATAAAAACAATAAACAGAACGGAACAGAACGCAAACAATCGGATTAGGAATATATATCAAATTAATTGAGCACTAGACTAGTTTTCCCCTGTTATGTATTAAAGACGACCAATGCTGTACTGATGCTATATCGATGCTATAGCAATGAATCCAGAACTTCTCAAAACATATGTGCGTTTTTCAACATCACATAATTTCAGTCCACAACAATCAACTCATACGTCTATGCAGTTTATAATTATGACTTCACAGTAAATATCCAAAATTCTCAACGGATTATGCAAGGTAATTATATATGTCTATACAATTACAAAGTCGAATTCACAAAATTCAACCAAGCACCACTTAAGTGTTATGTCCGTTAAACTTTAATCCTTTCGGATCCAAACTTTAACTCATTTATCCACCAAAGATTTACAATCAGCAATAGATATTAAATTGATAAACACTTAAGAGAATTACCAAGCAATTTATAGCTTCAATACCCACAATTTAAGAGTTTACATAACAAGTTCCAACTAGCCTAGTGGGTGGAAATTTAGCTCATAATTCCAGATTCAAAACCCAACAAAATATATTTCATAGACATTCTGTAAATTTCAGCAAAATAGAGCAATTCGATTAGAATTTTTCTAAGAAAAAAAGAGGAGCTTTTAAATATAATTTCTTAAATTAAACTCTTCCCTCTTTGAATTCAATTGGTCCGCTTCGATCTTGAACTTGAGAATGTCTTCTCGTCGTTCAGCTTAAATCAGAAATCACAGAATGTCTTCCGTGATTTTGTTGTCTCGTACTGCCCACCTCGGACTTGAATTTTAATTACAGAATTTCTTCCGTAAAATATTTTATCTCTGCTCGTTGCTCTCTGCGTCTGCTCTCCCGACTGTGTCCAGAATTTCCAGAATTTCTTCTCCCTTTATCTCTGAAACTCACTCCCAAAGAGTAGCACTTACTTCCTGAATTTTCTCCCCCTTTTCCTCAATAATTAATTAAGCCGCCAGATATAAATTCTTGACTCCTTCTTTCTTCAATTTCTTGGACTTAACTGGGCTTCTCTTCAATTCTTTTGTTTTAACCCATTGCTTGGTCTTGCAAATAAATGAAGCCCAAAAAGCTTTTATCAATTTAGTCCATCAAATTTGTAATATCTTCAATTCAGCCTCTCAATTCACTTATCTTCATTAAATTTCAGCTTTTCCCCTAAATAAAACAATCACACAATAATTAAAATAAATAAGCACAAAATACCGAAAATAAAAGACATATCACTCCTTCTTAACTTAAATCAAGCTCAAAAGTTGAACAATAACTCTACAAAAAGTAGAGTTATCAGTGAGAGAGGCGGAAGAGAATAAAAGTATTTGTCAAAGGTCAAACATACCCATAAAAAAATATATATATATATTTTCAATTTCTAGAATTTAATAAATGAGGTAATTATTGTCTTTCAAATTTGTTAAAATACTTAATGCTGTTGTTAGAATAGGAACAATTATCAAGAACAATATATTTAATGTTAAAGAGTTGTTTTACTTTATTGTCTTGTGTGACTTAAATGATTTTCATTGCAATATTTTTTCTTTGAAAATATGGCTTTAAAAGGATAAAAGTGTTCTTGCGTATTAGTTTCACTTTTGGACATAATAATGTATCATTTAATTTAATTGCATTTCAAAATGAGTGTAGAATTATTCTTTAGATAATGAATGCGAATTATGGTAAACGTTTGTATTATTACTATAAATTAATTAAGTTTTAATGGCTAAAATTGTTAAATTGAATTTTATATTTAATCAATAACTATTCTTTGTTGACCGTGAATCTACAATTTGCTATGAAGTTTATTTAATTTTTTATTTTTTTAAAAGGAATGCAAAAATGAAGTTAAATTTGTGATACCCGCGACCAAATTGACAAGGGTGATTTTGTAATTTGGTAAAGTTTAGGGATCTTATTTAGATGCTTAAATATTTGAGGGATTTATTGTGCAATTTATTAAGTTATGTATTCTTTATATACCTTGAAACCCTAAGAGATGTAATTTAAGAGAGAGTTTAACACCTCTCTGGTATTCTGAGAAACGGGTAATAAGAAGATCCAACGTGGAGATTTTGAGATTGGAGAAATTGTGTTGTCAATTACGATTAAGGTATAGAATCGTTTCGCGATTTGGATTATCGAAGGTTGTGGATTTCGATGACAGAGGTAAGTGGTTTGATCTTTTTCAGCTGTTTTAAACCCTTTCGTTTTCATCTGTTTTGAAAAGATTATGTTTTTCGGGCATGTTAATTTACGAAAATTGATTTTATTGAATTGTATTTTACGAAAGATTATTATTTTTAGAATATTATATTATTTCGACTTTCCTTCTTGAAATCAAATTACAGTACATAATTATTTATTTGATAAATTTATATTTTTTTTCAAAAGGTTGTTCTTTTCTGTTTTAACTTTCTGATTTTATGATTTATTAAAAGATTTGGTTTTCTGATTTTAAAAAGATTTAGTATTCTCGATTTTAAGTTTTGATTAAAAAAATTGTTTTCCGATTCTCTAGTTTTTATAAAAGATATAGTTTTCCGATTTTATAAAAGATAAAGTTTTCTATTTTCGATTTTGATAAAAAGGTAAACTTTTATGATTTTCGATTTTGATAAAAAGATATAGTTTTATGATTTTCGATTTTGGTAAAAAGATATTAGTTTTCCTTTTTAATGTTTGATAAAAGATGCTGTTTTTTTTTAATGATATTAGTTTTTGATATCAAGTTTATCTTTTCAAAAATATTTTTGATGATTAAAGTTTCGAAAAGTCTTCCCGAAAAAGTAAACTAAAGAAAAGAAAAGTTTTGGCTCAAGTTAGTTAGAAATGAGTTGGGGGAACATGTTCCAATATTTATAAGTTCTGAACCCATTGAGCATGGTGAAAAAGCTCCACTGTTATAAGTTCCGGCCTCCCTAGCGGGATAAACAGCTAGGATCGATTTCGATTAAACCAACGAATGACTATGCTGCTTGAGTCCATTGAAAAGAATAAGTAATATGATTTGGGATTTTTATCCTTTCCGTTCTGTTTTGAAATTAATGTGGGAAGTTTGATTTTTCTGTTCATATTGAAAAGTATTTGTTAAAATGATTTTGTTCGTTATGTTTTGAAAATTTTCTGATATCGTTAAATCTTTAGAATATGATCTTAAATGCCCAAAATGTTTTTCTGAAGAGGGTCGAACTGCTTACTGGGCTTTATAAGCTCATACCACCTACGTTTAATTGCTTTTGCAGGTTTTGATAGACCTATGAGATCATCTTGTGCATTTGGATTTTTCTATCCGGTGGGTTGGAGTTATAAGTTTTGGATATTTGATTTGATTTGTCATAGTCAGAATAGTAATGTTTGTAAGATATTATTTTTGGGATTATGTATATTTCGAAATATTTGAGTTAAGTATTTTTATTGAGGAATTATCGATGTATTTTATTGATATTGTTTTGAGGCTTTGCATTCTTTGGGTAATAACTTAGAGGATGTAGCCGTGTTACGTCATCGATTTGGGATTTTCTAATTTTTAAATTAGGCCCGGATTGGGGCGTGAGAAGTGGTATCAAAGCATGGTTCATGATCCTTGGTGATTATTGGAATACCTTCATGCCTTCTATGTTGAAGATAGTTATTACAAATGGTAAAATATTTAGATATTTTGAATAGGATTGGAATTCTTGATGAAAGATTTAAGAATTAAATTATTGAAGTTATCATGGGAAGTTGGCTGCGTTATAATTATGCTTATGATTAATTTTAGAAGTAAGATGTTATAATAAATAGAGTGCGCAGAGGCGTGAGCGATTTATGTTTGAATATGGTCTAAGTATGATTTGATAAATTTAAGAAATGTCAAGAATCTTAAGTTTCGAGGACGAAACTTTTTCTAAGGAGGGTAGTATGTGATACCCGTGACCAAATTGACAAGGGTGATTTTGTAATTTGGTAAAGTTTAGGGATCTTATTTAGATGCTTAAATATTTGAGGGATTTATTGTGCAATTTATTAAGTTATGTATTCTTTATATACCTTGAAACCCTAAGAGATGTAATTTAAGAGAGAGTTTAACACCTCTCTGGTATTCTGAGAAACGGGTAATAAGAAGATCCAACGTGGAGATTTTGAGATTGGAGAAATTGTGTTGTCAATTACGATTAAGGTATAGAATCGTTTCGAGCGATTTGGATTATCGAAGGTTGTGGATTTCGATGACAGAGGTAAGTGGTTTGATCTTTTTATTTGTTTTAAACCCTTTCGTTTTCATCTGTTTTGAAAAGATTATGTTTTTCGGGCATGTTAATTTACGAAAATTGATTTTATTGAATTGTATTTTACGAAAGATTATTATTTTTAGAATATTATATTATTTCGACTTTCCTTCTTGAAATCAAATTACAGTACATAATTATTTATTTGATAAATTTATATTTTTTTTCAAAAGGTTGTTCTTTTCTGTTTTAACTTTCTGATTTTATGATTTATTAAAAGATTTGGTTTTCTGATTTTAAAAAGATTTAGTATTCCGATTTTAAGTTTTGATTAAAAAAATTGTTTTCCGATTCTCTAGTTTTTATAAAAGATATAGTTTTCCGATTTTATAAAAGATAAAGTTTTCTATTTTCGATTTTGATAAAAAGGTAAACTTTTATGATTTTCGATTTTGATAAAAAGATATAGTTTTATGATTTTCGATTTTGGTAAAAAGATATTAGTTTTCTGACTTTAATGTTTGATAAAAGATGCTGTTTTTTTTTAATGATATTAGTTTTTGATATCAAGTTTATCTTTTCAAAAATATTTTTGATGATTAAAGTTTCGAAAAGTCTTCCAAAAAGTAAACTAAAGAAAAGAAAAGTTTTGGCTCAAGTTAGTTAGAAATGAGTTGGGGGAACATGTTCCAATATTTATAAGTTCCGAACCCATTGAGCATGGTGAAAAAGCTCCACTGTTATAAGTTCGCCTCCCTAGCGGGATAAACGGCTAGGATCGATTTCGATTAAACCAACGAATGACTATTGCTTGAGTCCATTGAAAAGAATAAGTAATATGATTTGGGATTTTTATCCTTTCCTTCTGTTTTTGAAATTAATGTGGGAAGTTTGATTTTTCTGTTCATATTGAAAAGTATTTGTTAAAATGATTTTGTTCGTTATGTTTTGAAAATTTTCCGATATCGTTAAATCTTTAGAATATGATCTTAAATGCCCAAAATGTTTTTTCAGAGAGGGTCGAATCGCATCTGGGCTTTATAAGCTCATACCACCTACGTTTAATTGCTTTTGCGGGTTTTTGATAGACCTATGAGATCATCTTGTGCATTTGGATTTTTCTATCCGGTGGGTTGGAGTTATAAGTTTTGGATATTTGATTTGATTTGTCATAGTCGAATAGTAATGTTTGTAAGATATTATTTTTGGGATTATGTATATTTCTAAAATATTTGAGTTAAGTATTTTTATTGAGGAATTATCGATGTATTTTATTGATATTGTTTTGAGGCTTTGCATTCTTTGGGTAATAACTTAGAGGATGTAGCCGTGTTACGTCATCATTTTGGGGATTTTCTAATTTTTAAATTAGGCCCGGATTTGGGGGCGGCAAAATTATTCTATTTAAATTATATTATTTAAAGTTTCTTTTTCCCCCCATTTTTTTATAAAAAAATAATCAAATGGGGAGTTCACCATAAAAGAGTTAGAAAATTTATTTTTAATATAATTTTTTTTTTAATTTTTTTTTTTTTTGGAAAACTCCAGAAAAAAACAGGGATCTTTATATTGGGGGTTCAACAGAATAAGAAAGGATTTTCATGGATATGACATTTTAATATTTTTTTTTAATGGAAATCGAGTTATAATAAATATAATGTTATTTTATAATTAATGTACATTATTTGTTGATAAATATCAAAAATATATATTAAAAAAGGTTATGTAGGACTTAAATTATGAACAATATTTTAATATAAATCTATAAATAAGAATAAAATTTATACAAAGATTCGAAGCTGAAATTTAAATTAAATATAAAATTTAAAAAATGTTACCACAAATTATAAAATTAGTGTTGTAATATAATTTTAAATAAATTAAAATCTCAATTGAACGTATAATAAATAAATTAAAATCTTAATTAAACCCAAAAACTTTAAAGCCTTGGAAAACTTATTACTAACTCTTATTTCTTTGCTTTTAATAGGAAGATGACTCGGACTACTACAAGCAAGTTAAGAGATATGTTTGATAACCCAAAGCAATTACTTCACAAGGCTAGGGCAAAGAGGAAACTGGAATTAGCCGATATGGATAAGGACAATAAATATGTCACAAAAAGTTTTACTCATATTCGATATGAACATCCTTGTCTCTCGTTCTCAAAGGATGAGAAAAAGTATGAAGAAAGGTATGAGGCACTTTTAGATCGACAAGTGACGCAAGGTCGTAGGATTGATTGGGGAATTGCTTTCTCGTTCGGAATAGAAAGTGATATAAGGAGAATGATGCTCATTCGTCCTTATGCTCACGTTTTTACGATAGATGAGTCTATCTATGCCGAGTTGGTTTTCGAATTTTAATCGACATACAACTATGAAAACTAGATAATTAGTTTTCGCCTTGGTTATATGGATCATAGTATGAGTACTAAAGAGTTTGGTATGCATTTAGGAATTTGGACTCGGGAAGAAGTCAAATCACACATTTATCATAGTGCAGCAAGTGAGTTCTCGAACAATACATCAATGTATTGTGATCATATTAGAGCTACTCAGAAAGAGTATAATGCAGATACAACAAGTGTTTCATATATTCATCTAAGCCTTCGCTATCTTCACTCTATGTTTCAATACATAATTGCAAGAAAGAGGGAAAGTAAGACAATTCTTAGTCCTTTGGAAATAGCTATCTTCTCCCACATGTCCAACAAAAACCCGTTGATTTAGGTAAATTTTTCGCTCGGATTATTAACAAGCATGTTAAGGAATCTAAGATACAACCTTTAGGTTTTGGACCTTTTATTACGAGACTTGCGAGATCAACATGAATGGTATTTGAGGAAGATTACTCGACAAGGTTGAGTGATTTTACAATACTAGTTGATTCTAGTATTCTGCAGGATATTGAGATAACTCATGTAATCACACCCCCAAGTCTCAAGAAATAAGAAGAGCAGCAAAAGTCGGATGAGAATACATCTTATGTTCCTAAGAACAAGTTCGAGGAATTTATGATAAGTGCAGTTGCTAGTCAAGAGGAATTAGCATATCAACAAGATATTCGCCTGAAGAGGTTAGAGGCATAGAACATGATGAATTATTACAAATCTTTACAACCAAATGTGAAGCCTAAAATAACACATCAGTCTACGATGCCAAGTCTTCATATGAGGAAGAAAATTATTCACCTCCAAGTCCTTCTCCAATTAATTAGTTCCTTTCTTTTTATTCTTTCCCATTATTTCTTTAATCTTACGTTATTTTATTTAGTAGGATAGTTGTTGTTTTTTTCGATTCATTCTTTCCTTTGTAAATAAGCATATCCGATGAATTATTCTTTATATTTATTAAAAGAGTCTTATTTGATATTTTGGCGTAATTCATGACTATTCTGTTTTATTAGAAGACTAGATGCTCCGACAGGTATTTGATTTCTCTAGGTAGATATTGAATGTTATGAGATTATTATTGTGAATGCATGCACAATTTAATTTTGTCTACATGATATATCTAATGTTTAAGGATATTGTCATCAAAATCAAAGTCATCATGGATAAAATTGCAATCAATTGATTATACAGGTAACTTGAGTAGGACATTCTTTCATTATAGGAACCCTATTGAGAAGACATGGTAATGTTCTTCTACTTTTGAGGCTTCTAAAGCTTTTTAGGGATTTATTATTAAAAGAATTTTGAGTTTCTCTAATGATTTCTTGATCTCTATTTTCTCCAAAATATTTAGTACTAATATTATCCTTTGATATTTTCTCTTTTTAATTGATTATCATTTGACAAAAAGGTACTAAATGACATCACTATTTTATCTTGAGATTTTCTTAGGTATCTTTGTGATGTGACTTTGATGAGATTAAAGAAGGGCATTCGGATAACAAGAATCATCATCAGATTCCTGGTTCTTTTTCATTTTCCTTTCCTTTTCTCTTTTGTTTTATTCTCGTTTGTTTTCTAGGGTATGTGTTGAGAATACATTTATCATATGTTTGAGATATAATTGAACCTATATAGATGTTCTTGATACACCCTTTTCCTTTTTGTTTTTCTCTTTTCCGTTTTTCGTTTTTTCCTTGTTTTCAAATAAGTGTGGGGTGTTTTAGAGTATTTCCGACCGTCTCAAATTCTTTAAAAAAAAAAAGTTTTCAAAATCTATCTTGAATGAATATTTTATGCAAAATGATTATTTACTCAACCTATGATATGAATTAACTATTTCAATGCTTAAGTCTTTTAGAGATGATGAGAAATCTTCATAGAAGTTTGATACAAGTCCTTTTATAGGGAATTCCTGAAAGATTTTTGAGTACGAATTTTGATTAACTGTTTGATTGATAGATTATCTTTGAGCATAGCATGATATCTTTTGGAATTCATGATAGTTGTTATGGTTATTTGAAATAATTTGGGGAGATTGCCACTAGCTTTAGTTTAGTTTATTTTTAATAAGAGTCCGATTGCATGTATCCTTTGCTACTTGAGAATCATTCCTTAAGGGAATTGAATGTCCGATGCCCTACGGTCCTTGAGGTCCGGGAGCCACCGGATTGGGACTCGTTACAAGGGTAGTTAAAGTTGATATTGTTAAGCAACAACATTTTTCTTTAATTAGAGTTATTATTTTATCAAAAAAAAAAAAAAAGCATTCGTGCAAGGAAAAAAATATTAGGATTACATGGCATTCAACTTGAGTTCCTAAAGTGATTGTGATGAGTTGTTGTGAACCCCGGAGGATTGACGTACTATTATTTCTTGTTGTTTGGGGAGAAGTCTATTGATTGAATTGGTGAAGTCGAAATCACACACTACACCTCAGGAAAATTCTATGGTTTGACATGTGTTGAATTAATATAAGTTTCAAGTTGTTTCTATCTGATCTCTGCAAAGAATGGTTTATGAGGCAAACAAGAGTATTATATTCTTTTTGCATAATTGAAAAATCTTGATAGAATTGATTTACTGAGGAGTAAATTTTTGGAAATTTTACTTTTTGATTTCATGATATTTATGTTTAGAAGATTATTCGGTGTTTGAGTAGTTTGCTTGCTGACAAGCAAAAAGCTAAGTGTGTGGTAATTTGATATGGAAAATTTATATTGTGTTTTTGGAGGGTAATTATGTTTAATTTAGAGTTTAATTGGACTTAATTGACTAGAAATTACGCAAATTTGTTCTGTTATCGTTTTTTGGAAGTTTCAAGACCGAAATTGAAGAAATGAAGAAATCGGGGACTAAATTGCAATTTATGAAGACTTTTCTACTACCATAATACAGGGACTACGGGCGTAGCACTGCTACAGGCGTAGGGGATCCCTGAATACGGGGGTAGCCCGAGGAAATCGGACTACTACGGGCATAGTTATAGCTACTACGAGCGTAGGCCAAGGTACTACGGGCGTAGCAAGTCTCATACGGGCGTAGTAGGTCTTCAGAGGCGGGAATTTCAGTCTTTCAAGTCTTCTCAAACTCTACCTCTTACTCCTATAAATAGAGGAGGCAGCAAAGCTTTTCAAAACACCACCAACTCACCAGAGAGCACAGAGTTGCGAGAAAATTCGAGGAGTTTCGAGTTTCTACTTCGGTAGATTCTCTAAAATTTCCCTCCGAGTTAAATATTTTCTAATTTTTATATTTTTCTTCTTAGCTTAAGGGTTTGAGCCTTGACCGTAAGGGAGAGCTCTATAGCTTACTTGAGAGGTGTTATTCTAGAAGATCTCGTGGGCAAGACAAGGAGGAATTGAAGGCTAGTAGAATTGGAGGTCAAGTCCCGCCGTCGAAGTAGTGAAAACCAAATGACAACTTTTTCTATCCCTCTTCTCAGTTTTATTATTCTTTATCCTTTAACAATTTAAACTCTGTCTCGTGGGATTCTTTTATTATTAATGATACAATTAGAGTGATTATTTTAATTTCCCGGGAAGGATACTATTTTTTATTATCATTGTGATTTTTATTGTTTTATGCTTTCAACTTAGTTTCTTATTCAATTTATTCCATGACACATAGGTTTGTATCTAGTTGAGCATATAATTGGAATAATTAATTAATTGACGGTTTGTTAAGGAGACTCGACTGTAGGAGATTTAACAGATTACGGATTAGGTGTAATAACTTACAACGACTGTACTGAGGTTAGGCAGCCTAATAATCTTGAGTTAGAATTTATTGCTGATCTTAGGGTTATGTTATTTGAGTGACGACTTAATAGCCAGCCTTAACGATTTAGGATTACTCGCGCGACCGTCAGCGAGGTAATTACATTAGATAACTCGGATGCGAGTAGTAAAGTTAATATTAATCATAATTTCCTTAGATCCGCTTAAAGCTATATCTTCGGATATAGGTCATCCTAATTGAATCCTCGAACCAAATAAGAATCCTAAACCTTATCTGTTTCAATTCTATTTATGTTCTAGCAACAATCTCATGAATTGATTCTTATCCTAGGTAAAATTTTCTTAATAAATTCTTGTCATATTTAATAATTGCTTATAACTGTTATCAACGTCTTTGGGTCTATACGATATTTATAAATGTAAAATCATTGATGTTTCCAAGTTACTATCTGCATACGATAGGTACTCGCCTTAGATTTTGGTTATTTAAGTGACAACCTATTTGTTTTCCTTAAATTAATCTCAATCATAATCTATGCTAAAAATATAGTAACTAAAATTGACATCAGAGAATTCTTTTGACAAAGAAGGTGCCAACCTACAAAGATATAACCAATGTAATGCCATCATTAAGAGATGGAGGATTGACTACCTTTTGCCTCTTAGTTGTTGATGTAGACTAATAGCAAGTTCCTCTTGAAATCACATTTATGAGATGTCTTAATTGATCGTGATTTCTTGGGGGATTCGGCTAGAGCCACGATGAGGATTGGCTTGGGTGATGCTACCAAAATTTTCTCAACTCTCCTCGACGAATTGTTGCCTCTATTGCTTTCTTCAAAGCAGTACAAGCATCTATGGTATGTCTTGAGTCTTTATGGAAAGTGCTAAAGAGTTTGGTATTGCACTTTTCTCGGAGAACAACCATGGGACGTGGCAGTTGCAAAATGCAAAGAGATTAAACTTTTTGTAGAATCAAAGAACGTGGAGTGTTTAGCGGTGTGTAATTTTGATTTAGGGAAGATAACCTAGCTTTCCCATTTCGTGATCCATCATGACCCTTATTATACTTCTTCTCTTAAGCATTCTAGTGTAGAAGTGCATCGACTCTCTCTATTAGGTTGACCGTCTAATGGTTCCGATGGAGGGGGATCTTTCGGTGTAGTAGGATTTAGTTGTTGATACCTATGGTTATTAGAAGGAGGCCTTTTTATTGAGGGGTTTGGTAAGAATTTGAAGGGAGATTATCTTTTTGTCGCTTCTTAAATTTATTGTCTATTTTGGGAGCCTTTTAATATTCCAATTACATGAAATTAGAAATGGAGTCGGCGGGGACAATAGTAATCCAAGCTTGAGCATGTTCCATTAGAGTAATGGGAAAACAACAACAAAGAAGCATATCATTGGCACCATGCATAACTATAGTAGTTGTGTAGTGAGTAAGGTGCCCTCTTGATCCAAAGCACCATTATATTGCTTAAAAATGGGCATGCAAAACTTATTAGGGAAAGTGGAATCTTGATATTCTATTTGTAAGAGGGTTAGACTCTAGGATATTCCAATTTTGCTGCTCATAAGCTTGAAATTTTGGAAGGATATTCTAAAGTTGATCATGCATTTCTTGAATAAGCTCATCAATAAGATACCCAAAAGGCTATAGAGCGAACGATTTCTCTTGTAGCTATTGCACCGCTAGAAAGTGACTTGATTCCATGAGCGGATTCAGATGAACAGGAGCTAGAGGAAGAATCAACTAATTTGGATAAATAGGAGCAAGAGGAGGAACCATCTTAAAGTCCAAGGATGGAGATCTTGGAAAGTTTGAGACGTGGTTAGAGGAGCCCTCACCTTCCTAGTATTAATTAGAAGTAACCTCATTATAGACTTTTGATTTTCTTTACCGCCATTAAAGCATATGTATAACACTTCTTGGAGACAAGCGAGAATCCTAATTGCCTTTGAAAATTATTGATGCTTATGCTAGGGGGTCCAGCTTGTGCAACAAAGCACAAGACCTCAATGGTCTCAAGGAAACTACTTGATGAGGCTTATCCTTGCTCTTAGGTTTGGGTAACAGAAAACTAGGGAGGAGGGACTTTTCAAGATGTAGAATCCATTCTGATTAGGGATCGGGTTGGAAGAAGTTTGGATTTAGGCACACAAAATCATGATGGTTACAACTATGGGAGTTCATTCTTTGTAAATATGAAATGAAACTCGAACTGACACGGTTGAAGCCAATATGATGTAGTCTAACAGTCCTTCTACTTGGGCCTAGGCTAATGTGTGTCCCAATTGAACTCTTATGATAAAAACAAAAAAAAATTCTTATATGGTCCTTAAAGCAATATAAGTTTAAAACGTACCTGAGATTTGGAATAAGGAGTCATTTTATATGACAAGACAAATTATAACGAGAGATTAATTTTCTGATTTGGGATGACAAAAAAGTCATTTACTTAAAGGATTTTATTATTATAATAATTGGTCATATATGGAATTATATACCATGGTAGATCAACCCTATGAACCACTGTTTACAAGAATAACATTTTTTGTAGGACTAATTTGGTGAATTTAACACCCATAAAATTTATATCTTATGCACATATTCTATATATATATATATATATATATATATATATTAGGGATAATGTCCAACTGTTTATTTGTGCCTATATGTAAAACAAAGAAAGTAGAATTGGAATAAATTACTTTCTCAAACATAATTATTCTAAATTATCATTTCGATCTCTTAGCGTTAATGATAATTTGAAGTTTCTCTCATTAAAGAACACCAACAAAAATTTAAGAAAATAAGAATAATAACAAAACATATTTTGGAAATATTTTGCATGAAATACTTCTATATCTCTTTCTTGGTTAGTAAAAAACTTATTTATAAAGAATGCATCGGCCAAATGTGTTTACGATACTCTGCAAGCGCCCACAGTGGAAAGATATTTCTGTATTCAGCATAGTGTTGCATGCAGTTCTTCATGTAAACCCCAATGACTCCCTGTAATCAATATATGCATTTGTGATTACAAAGAACACATTTTTTCCCCTAAAGAAAGTAAACAAAATAAAAATAAAAGTTAAAAAACCCTTCATGGGGCAAAGGAGTTACCTGTTGAGGGAAATCTCCATTGTCCATTTGGGCATTTATCAATAGCTTGGCTGCCTTGTGCAATGGTGTTGGATCCCTCTTAGCCTAGTTAATGATAGAGGATAATCATATTTAGAGTGTTTTATATGTATATATATGTATATATTTATGTGTACTTGTGTGATTCTCACCTGTCCTCCATGAATTAGACCTAACATAGCCCATGATGTTTGTACTAAATTTGTTTGATTGCCTTCGAGGGGTATGTATCTCTATTCATTAAGATAATAGTTATCATGAATTTAAATTAGTTAGCTAACCCTTTTTTTCTACAATGCTTTCAATTTGGATAGGTAAAAAGTTATACCATGTTGGGGCAAGATTTGTGGCTTTCACCCCAACCACCCTCTTCGTTTTGAGTTGATAGATAGAAATTAACAGCTTTTCTGATAGCTTCGCTATTTTCATATGTCTTTCCAGCTGCAATTAGACCTCCTATTGCAAAAAACGTACCATAAAGAAAGCAAATTCCCCAGTACCCGTACCTATTAATTTTTGAAGTAAACAGTTTAGTTAGTTTAAAATAAATAAATAGTTACTATTAAACAATTTAGTTAGTTTTGCCTTCTTCTTCTTTAACACTATTTGTTTATAATTTAACTCACCATGAACCATTAGGCCATTGTCTTCCTTCGAGAAAACATACTGCTTTCGAGATAGCAACTTCTATCTCTTTCTCATAATAGCCTGTTTGTAAACGCTTGAATAGTATAAGTGCCTGGATTATAGAAGCTGTGTTTTCAACATGCCTGCAGGTTTGCCAAATAATGAAAAGTTAACCAATTGTTGCAAAATACCTTCTCCATGAATCCAAAGTTTAAAAATATGATATGAAAGTGCATGATTAGTGTCTTACTCTTGTTCAACAACAATGTCAGCAAAAAGTTCAGAAGGATTAAGAACTTGGAGATATGGTTGTGGAATTGGAGGCTCCCAAATAGCAAAACCACCGCTCTTTGGACTCTTTAAAGATGGAAAAATAAATAAATAAATAAATGATTATCAGTTAGTTCATTTTGTTTTACAAACTTGGAAAACTTGAAAGTAAATTCATTTTGTACTTGTAGATATAGAAGGATATTAACAGCATCGTAGAGGCGTTGAACATCAGCTTTTTCTCCAACGAGATCTTGTGGCATTTGTGAGCATAACAACAAACACTGACATATATATATATAAATGATTAGTAAAGATAAGTTCCTACATGTAGTTATTTTATGTTAAATATATAGTTTCTGCCAATTCATAGCTAATTAATTAAAATGTACCTTTAGTGCTTCAGCTGTGCAATCAGACACAACCCACCCTTGATCTTGATCAGAAAATGTCCATGAACCTTTGGTAAAGTGACGATACATGGCTTTGAAGTCTCCTATTGGATTTTCTTTAACCTAAATCGGTAGTTATATTAGTGAGAAAATAATTCGAAAAAGAAGCTTCACTTCAATAATGCCTTTAATTTTTATGAACCTGTGATTCTTTAATGTAGAAATGTGCTTTTTTAAGACTATCTCCATATTCTTCCACCACTCCAGTTGCAATAATTGCTTGAGTAGCAAGTGTGCAATCCCACAATTGACTTCCAAAGCTCTTCAAGAATTAAATCAATATATAAATTTTAGTGTGGTCTCCATGTAAATTTATATATATATATATAGTCATTATTGTCAGTTATGTCACTTGAGATGTATTCATTTTGTGATGTTAATTTCAAACAATATTATTCCGAAGATTTATATCAAACTCTTTCTCGATATATATATATATATTTAGACAAACCTGCATTTTCATTCCATCCTCAGCAAGCCACAAGTAGTCAGGAACCCTAGCAAGATGATACTTAAATTCATCACAATTTGAGTCGTGCGCCCACCAACACATCATTTGCAAACTCTGTGCCATTTAAAAGATGAATTAGAAAACCATAAAGTTACATAATGCGGAATCCCTGCAAGGAGTTTTGATTCATTTTCTAATCCAATATTTTCACTATTTATTTTCCTACTCAAAATATACATATATATATATATATATATATATTACCTTTAAAGTTTTCAATTGATTCAAATAATTGTGGTATGTGAAATATAATGTTTTAGAATTTGTAAAATCACATGTTAAAATATTTGATATTTAATAAAAATATTTTGTTTTAAATAAGAATAAATAAGTACAAAGAAAACCTAAAGACTAATTATGGATGATTGTTTAAAAACACCACCAACCTTTTCAACACATCCAATTGTAATATATCTTGTCACTTCTGCTTCATACCGCAAGTATTTAATTATTTTTTGCTGAGCTTTGTCTCTTATCTTGTTGAAAGGCCAACATCTCATAAATGGCTCAGTCATATAATTCAGTGTATCCCACAGAAGATCTTGCACAAAGGAATGGGGATAATACAAGTCATCCTGAAACGAAAAAAAAAAAAAAAAAAACCTCTGCATTTAGACAACAAAATGTTTTTGGCATTTGTAGTAAATAAATTTAACTGACCTTACAACAGTCATGGCGAGCTTTGTTCCAATCTATTTGGTCATATGGCTTTACGTGAATTTCTTTACGTAATTGCATAACAAGATCAGTAAGGGAACCATGATATTTTCTTCCATATAAATAGGACATGGGCATGTATGTTGTTCGACAATAACACCACATCTTCGCTGGATGGAAAGGAAAAATTGAAGGGAAAAGCCAGAATTCTGGGGGCAATGGGTTGCATCCGTCCCACTCGTAAACCCCAAGTACCTAATTAAGAAGCAAGCGTATGGATACCCAAAAATTCATAAATGATTTGAAATTTTTAATACATACTTTTACATTTATTAATTGTGTATTTAAAAGCTTGTCTATTTTTTATATTATATATAGTTAAAATGTTGTCATATTTAATTAGAATTAATTAAAGTGATCTAATAAAATTTAATTGGTTATACGGTTCAAAAGTACTATATATATATCTATATATATATATATTCATAGTCTGCAATATGTTGACTAGAAATATAATTATAAATAATAGTTATGGTATGCGAGAAACTATCTAGAATTCTATCTTTTCAATGTTGTCATTAGGAAAAAAAAAATAATTTTTTTACTCGGATAGATCTTTTAAAAAAAAAAAATTGTAATCTCGTAATTTAAATATGTTTCAAGAACATTACAAGATTTAAAAATATTATTCAAAAATTTCAAAATATAATTAAGCACACTTCCATAAACTTATTAATTAATTAATTATTGATAATCTTACATAATAAGTCTTGGAATTGATCTAAAAAAAATAGATTGTCATAATCTACATATTCCAACATACTTTTGTTTCCTCTAATACCTTCCTTAAAACTTACATTAAAATATTTTCAATTTATATTTTACATTTTCAATCCCTTTAATACAAGTTTAACCTATAATACTGCATATTAAATAACTGGTTCAGTTTAACTTTACGAAAAAGAGTTTATTGTTATTATTATTCAATACAATAATGATAATAATAATAATAATAATGTGGAAATTTCTTAGCAGACAAAGAAGTAGATTCTTAATTATCATTTTAATGAAGATAAAAATGGATTTATACCGAAAGATAAGTCTTTCCCCAAGAGGGTATGCCAGTGGCACCACCATGATCAAGAATCCATTGTCTAGCTTTGGCAACTGCACCATCACCATCATCAGGCCCTTCTCCGAGCAATCGCAATGCAACGTAGTTGAGGGCTGAACCAATCATTGTACTGTGTCCTTCTATGTAGAATCCCCAACCTCCATCCTCGTTCTACATTTAACTCATTTTCATATTCATATATCACCATCAAAATAATTTTATTGTTTTAGAAAAAATAAATTTATTAATAATTGAAATAGAAAGACAGAAAATAATAAACGATTTCCATGATTAAATTTTTGAAAATAGTAAAGTATGTACTTGTTGATTGTAAATGTACCGAACCATCTCCTTTCTATGTTCTGCTGTCAGGATTGTATTAATTGTTCCACTGATATATAATGCAATAAGCTACAGAAAGATGACAGATAAAAATAAGTATAAATAAATAAGAAGTCGAAATATATATGTAGGGTTTTCTATTACCACTTACCAGTGGCGGTGTAAAGAACATTGGACCAGTATTCTCGGCTGGCCAATGACCGTCGCTAGCTTGTATAGCTCGGTTTAACCGAAGAGCTTTCTTAACTGCTGTTGTTGCTGCTTCAAAGGTCACGTCATCATTATTAGCCAGTCGAACCGGTGGAGTGCTCAGAAGATCCAAACCACTTTCTCTGATAAGCTGGCCAGGGATAAAAAATTAAATTCATATTGTTTTTAGAAATGTGTCGGGCCGAACGATTCGTGTTTTACAGATATATTTCAATTACCTGCATTCTCATGAACAAATCACCGCATGGACGAACACCCTTTTTCTTGTTGTTTGTGTACTCTTCTCGTGCTGTCTCGAGCGCTTCTCGTTCTTCAGGGGTTCCACCATTCGGATCATATTCCCAAATTTGTCTGCCTACAAAATTGTTGGTGCTGTATAGATACGGCCCGTTACCTTCTGCTATCTTAAGCTTCCACATCTTCTTAGCTTCTGAAGTTGGATTCAATAATTTATCATGTCCATGGGTACAGTAATTACTGGTACACACTTCAATAACAATATAAAAAAAAAAAAAAAAAAAAAAAAAAAAAAATTAATGCTGTTTTTTTTTTTTGGTAGGAAAAAATTAATGCTTTTATTATACTCTAATAATAGAGGTCAAATGTTGGTAGAAGAAGAAGTGGGAGATCGAAGATGGACACCCCCTCCCTCCATGTATATAAAAAAAAAAAAAATACTCTAATAATAGAGAAAGTGGAGGATTTCTGGTTCCCCCTTTGTCTCTTTGTATGTCTCTCCAGGCATGCAAAGGAAACCTATTTCTTTCCTCCAAAAAAACAAAAAAAAACATTGTTAAGGATCAAAGTTTCGAATTGTTAAAAACTGAACATGCTAATCATAAAAAGGTGGAGCTTTATTTATTTTTTTTTTTTTTTTTTTAAAATAATATTTAAAAATGTTTTTTCCTCCTTTAAAAAGTATAAAATGGTGGTATTTTTTCATCAAGAAAAACTGCTCATGATTTTCCACTCTCTATAAAGCAAAATTTACGGGTGAAAACATCTCATAAATTAAACAATATTGTAAGAGAATATCAAAAAAAGTTACAAATAATATTTTAATGTATACGTATATTTATAATATGGGTTTGGCAATACACAAGTATAACTATTTGGTATTATCCTTATATTACTAAAAGAATACTTCAAGTGAACTATGAATACTTAAGTCTATTCTTATGTACTATTACACATTCAAGTCATTTATCAATGTGGTATTGGGTATAACATATACGAATTAAAAGAAAAAGAAAGCTGAAAGAAAAATATATATATATATATATATATACCGTCGACGAAATCTCAGAATTTCTGAAGCCTGAAGAAAACGACGAACGCGGAAAAAGAGAAAGAGAGAATAAAAACTGAACGAAGTAAAACCTACGTTGAAAACTGCTTCCAAGGAACTGAAATGGAAAGAAGAGTAAGCAACACTTATATAGACTGAGTCGTTGAGGAAAAAAAGAAAAAAAAAAAGGGGGGAAAAAAAGGCTTTGTTGTTTAAATTTACTAAGGTGCGTGTTTGTCGTTATCTTACAGATCTTCCACTCCAATTTTCTTTCTTTCCTTACCATTAATTATTTATTTACAGATCAGTTAAGGCTTGAGTTTTCACAATTTTGGCTTTAATTTTTGAATGTTGTGGATAATGTTGATTGTTTTTCAAAATATTTAAAATAATATAAAAATAAATAGTTTTTTTTTTTTTTGAGGTGGTATCTCAGGCCCTTCCAACCCAAATTACCTAGACCATTAGGCCAAGAGAGGAACTTCATATAAAAATAAATAGTTATTTTCATCTATAACACACAAAATTTTAAACTATTACTATTTTTAAAAGATATGTATCTATTGTTATATTATTAATTAATTAATTAATCTCCTAACATTAAATAAATCAAATAGATACTAAATTTTTACCACAGGAAAATTAAATGATCTCATTCCTAATAACACTTCAAAGGCCAATTTTTTATTATTTTATTCATATTTTTACATGTACAAGGTACATATATTTAAGACTTTCTTATCATGCTAAAAAGAATTTGAGGATCCTCGGTTTGGACAATACAAAGGGAAAATTTAGTCTAATGGTTTGTGAAATACAATTTAGAATCAATCCTTAAATTTTTGTTTTATTCTTATGTTAATATTGCAACAAAGAATAGGTATTCTTGTGAATATGTTTCAAAAATACAACAAAAATATTTAAGCTAATTTTGAATCTATATTATAAAAATAAAAAATTAATTTCTATATATTTTTTTTCATTAAATATATATATCATATATCATTTTGCTACGTGTGTTATAAGATACATCTTACAAAAACAAACATAATATATGCATTTTTCATTTACATGTAACATTTTTTTGAATTATTTATTAATCTTATTAAAAAATATACGTACCATACGCATTAACGCCGGCAGAAGAATGTTGAGCATTTGGCCATTATGGAGTTTAATTTTCTTAAAAACATGACCATTATAGGCAAAACAAAAAAAAAAACCCATTTTCTATAACTGAAGGGTAGAATTCAACAACTTAAATAGAGCAATCCAGCTCATCAATTTTGGAACAAAATTATCCAAGCTTATCAATATGAGTAAAACGCATTCAAAATGTTCTCAATATCTATTACACCACAAACTCCATTTTTTTAAAAATATATATATATTTTCACAAATTAGTCACACTAAGAACTTTTTAGATCAGTTAATAATAAAATTTAGGTCACAATCTTTAACATATAGCGTTCTTAATCACGGATAATAGACCTCTACACACATCACAAATAAAAAAGGAGAGATGAGGTCTTCTTACCTTAAACCAAAAAGGTTGGATATGGATACACTTCATGATCAAATCTTTAAAATTAGGTGGAAAATTCATGTTATTCATCACCTTTGCAATAAAAGGTTATTCTATCCTATAATATGCTTTTCTCATATATAATTTAAGCTTAAAATACCCTGATTCCGAATAAAAAATAATATTAATTTTTTAATTATATTTTAATATATGTATATATATAAATTTTATGAAACTCAAATATAAATATTTTAATTTAAATATATATTTATTTTGATATTTGTAGAAATTTAATAATAATATGTTTATATATATTAAAAATTAGTTATTGAAATGGACTATAAATGTTTTTAACCAAAACAAGATAAGGTGTTTTTTTTTTTTTTTTTGTGTCCATTTGAAAACAAGACAAAATCTAAAAAATTAAATAAAATATATCATGCAAATATTTAAAATGTTTTCTTTTTTTTTTAAATAAAATTATTATTCTCTACTGATTTTCTTCCATTATTTTCTATTAACCAGTGCACTCCTTAATACTACGCTCATTGTGGGAGAAACAACACTTTTCTACAAAGGCGACATCCATTAAAGTTTTTGTTTTGATAAGTAAATTTTCATTAAAATAAAAATATTATAGTAATGAATGGCTAAACGGTAATACAATAAAGCACTAATTTAAAACTAAGTGGAGCGAACATATTCAACCTAAAAAATTTAGGTGAGTCAAAGAAAGCCGTAAATAAATTTAGAAATACATAAACTAAAAAAACTATAAATATCCTATCTAAATCTTTGATCTTCAAGTTGTCAATTGCAAACCTCGGTTGTGAAGAGAGTTCGGTTTTTCCTTCTTTCTTTAATAGTAGTCTAATTTATCCCGAGCTCATCAAAAATTTCATAAAATATCTAAAAAGAAGACATAATACGAACAAAGGGCCTATATATCTTGTCTAGGTTTAAAACTTTTTTCTTCTAACAAAAGAAGAAGAAGAAGAAACAGTTGATATTTAAATATCAATAGAAAACTTTGCATATAAGATGTAAAAAATAACAATAATACCAAAGAAATAAATAGAAAAATAACAAACAAAAGAAAAAACACAAGCTAAAAATACTACAACCAGGAAAAAAAACCTTAAAAACAGTAAATAAAATTATTCCGGCCAAGGGAGAATTTTTAGCCAAAAGCTAAAATTCTCCCTTGGCTGGGGGAAAAGGAGAGTTGGCGGCTGGCAGCAAAGAGAAGAAGAAGAGAAGAGGGGGAAAAGAAGGAGAGTTGGGCGGCTCCAAAAGGGAAGAAGAAGAGGACATCTATTAAAGTTGTGACCTTGATTGGTACACTTTTGAATCATCTACAATTTAAATTTGTTTTTGCACCTATTCTACCAAAATGGTGGATGATTCGTTAATCCTCGTCGTCATAATGTCACGAAAATACAATGAATCCTTTGCATAATTTGATAGAAAGATCTATTAGTTTTTTTATAGTCTATTTTCATTTTAAAATTGATTCTCGAGTACTGAAGAGGCATTCTTATACCCTATTGTTTTTTTAATGTAGAAATTACTATGTGATTATATATCTCAACAATATTGTGTACTTTTCTCATCCCTAATATATAGTAACTCCAAAAGTGGTTCGCTGACACCATCGTCTATATTTTAAACACCACCATTTTTTAATTTTCATATTTATGTCCAAACCCTAACCTAAACCTTACATTAAAACAACAAAAAAAACAATGGAGAAACAAATTCTATCAAGATTTAAAGGACTACCTCTCAAATCTCATGAAAAAGATAATTGTATATATTCCAGAAAGTTCTATTAAATCACAAAGTATAATTATATATAGAGACAAAAAGAAAATCTTAATGGATTGTTACATATCTCTCAAAGGTATATAATTTCACCTCTTGTAGAACATGAGACTCTTAAATTTGGAAGTACTTAAATTGCTATATAATGTCATATGTCAGAGTCCTTGGTGTCATAATTTCCATTGAATAAAAATTTTTAATGCTTGGCAGCACGGTATGTCCACATATGATATGGAAATATTTCATCAACGTAATTTTTTTTTTTTTTTTTTTTTTTAGAAGTTGACTTTACTGTATGTAGAGCTATAAACGAGCCGAGTCGAACCGAACATCGGAAATTTGAGCTCGTTCAATTAAGTGTTTAAACACTGTTCAAGTTCGCTCGTTTAATAATTCGAGCCAAAACTTTTGTTCGAGTTCATTCGATTATTTGTTTATAAAGTTCGAGTTCGAGCTCGAGTTCGTTCGATTATTTGTTTATAAAGTTCGAGTTCGAGCTCGAGTTCGCTCGTTTAACTTTCAAGCATACTCGAGCTCGAGTTCGTTCGATTATTTGTTTATAAAGCTCGGGTTCGAGCTTGAGTTCGCGAACTATGACACTTTTTTTTATTTACTTTTTTTATTTAAATAATATATATATAAATTATATAAAAATAAATTAACAATATGTTCGCGAACGCTCGATTATGTTCGCGAACAATGTTCGAGTAAGCTCGAAAATTAATCGAACCTAAAAATTTATTCGAGTTTGGTTCGATTAATAAACGAACAAGCTCTAACCGAGTATAAACAAGCTCGAATGAGCTTTGTTCGCGAACAGCTCTAACTGTAAGATAGTGACCCATGAGGTTCCCAAAGTCATTGGGGAAAACCTATTAATTTCATGACACCTCATACATTTCTAAACTCACAAATTAAAGAAGCAGATAAAACTAGGGCAGAGCAATAGAAATGGGAGACCTGCAGTAGAGACAAGCAAAACCATGGATTAAATGCACAACAAAATATGCATACATATTCCAAATCATTTGACAAAATCACAGTTCAAGGATCAATATGATCAAATTTAATTAATTTGTGAGAAATTGAATACAAATTTTACATTGATTAATGCATTACATGGCTAATACATGCTTCGTTTTGACTAAACATTTTAATTATGAATGTAGTAAACTGTAATATAAAAAATTAATATATATATATATATATATATATATATATATATATATATATATATGAATTTAAGTATATGGAACATGAAGTTCCTCTCCCGATCTAATGGTTTAGAAGTCTCTCCCTCAATTAAAAGGTTGAGGGTTTGAATCTCTTCCGGCTATTGGTCTAGGAGTTTCTCTCTTACCGCCTGGTTTGTCAAGAGGTTAATGGTTTAAACTTCACCCGGGGTTCCACAATTCGATATATATTCGCAAGTACGGGTATACCCGCACTGTTGGGCCTTCCTGAGTGGATTAGTCCGAGTTGGAAGGGTTTAAGATACCACCTCAAAATAGTATATGGAACGTAAAATACTGACTAATTTGTCATTCATGATTTGGTAGTTGATTTGAAGTTTACAATCTTATCTATAAAATGGACACTTGATGGAACTTTAGGTATAATAATTTAACTCACCAACTTCTTTAAATGCTTTATCCATTTACAAAAAAAAAAAAAACTTCTTTAAATGCTGAGATAGATTTTGGTTTGTTTCTTCGTTTTGGCAAGTTGGTAAGGTAGATTGTTACTTAAATAATATAATATCGTTTTGGCATTATTGGACACTGACTTTTAATAATGTAGTCTTGAAAAAAAGTATTAATTAATGTGAGACTAGTGAAAAAAAAAAAAACAAATTGGTATAAATAGTTCCTAAACTATGGAGGTTTTGTGACATTGGTTCCCAAATTATTTTTTTGATGGGATTGATCCCCAAATTATAAAAATATTGTAACATTGGTCATTCTGTTAAAAATTCCATTAAATCACCGTTAAGTTTTAAAAAAAAAAAAAATCTTCATGGGCATTTATTCATTACTCTATTTAAATATAAGGCAAATTGGTATAAATAGTCCCCAAACTATAGACTTTTGGTGGCATTGGTCCCCAAATTATTTTTTTGTGGGATTGGTCCCAAAACTATGAAAAAATTGTGACATTGGTCCTTCCATTAAAAATTCTATTAAATCACAAGTTAAGTTTAAAAAAAAAAAAAAAAAAAAAAACCTAAGAGGTAACCTTAGCTTTGGGATTTAGTAAGAATCCACTCAACATAATCATCAATTTCTACCACCACCATTATAGACAAACAAAAATGCAACTTTTTTTTTTTTTTTTAGGACAATATAAATGCAACTTGGAAAGTCTAAATTCATTAGGGATCTCCAACCCGTAAGACAATCAGAGGAAAACTCATCCCAAGTTTTTTTTGACATAGAAGAAACCGAAATGTATATGATCAATGAGATGATTAAATTGAAATTGGTCCAAATCCCGCTTAGAGCAACACCTTTGATGCCGAGATTGAGAAAGACAAGAAGGAAGTAATTGATGGTATGTGTATAAGAATGACTACATCTGCACAAAATGTCAAAGGTAATGTTAGCAATGCATTTCGACTCCTCTGCAATTGCAAGAGAAATAGAGGTTTCAATTTAACATAATTTTTAAAACTCTTGAATTTTTTTTTTTTTAAAACTTAACTTGTGATTTAACATAATTTTTAATGGAAGGACCAATATCACAATTTTTTCATAGTTTAGGGACCAATCTCACCAAAAAAATAATTTGGGGACCAATGTCACCAAAAGTCTATAATTTGGGGACTATTTATACCAATTTTCCTTATATTTAAATAGTATAATGACATAAATGCCCATGAAGTTTTTTTTTAAAAAAAATTCACGGTGATTCAACGGAATTTTTAACGGAAGGATCAATGTCACAATTTTTTTATAGTTTGAGGACCAATCCTACCAAAAAAATAATTTGGGGACCAATGTCACCAAACCTCCATAGTTTGGGGACTATTTATACCAATTTGCCAAAAAAAAGGACAGAGTATTCAATATTGTATACTTAATTGAATACAAATTTAATTTGTGAGAAATTGAATACAAATTTTACATTGATTATAGCATTACATGGCTAATACATGCTTCGTTTTGACTAAACATTTTAATTATGAATGTAGTAAATTGTAATATAAAAAATTAAAACACATTCACAAAAAAAATATATATATATATATATATATATATATATATATATATATATATATATGTGTGTGTGTGTGTGTGTGTGTGAATTTAAGTATATGGAACGTAAAATACGACTAATTTGTCATTCATGATTTGGTAGTTGATTTGAAGTTTACAATCTTATCTATAAAATGGACACTTGATGGAACTTTAGGTATAATAATTTAACTCACCAACTTCTTTAAATGCTTTATCCATTTACAAAAAAAAAAAAACTTCTTTAAATGCTGAGATAGATTTTGGTTTGTTTCTTCGTTTTGGCAAGTTGGTAAGGTAGATTGTTACTTAAATAATATAATATCGTTTTGGCATTATTGGACTCTGACTTTTAATAATGTAGTCTTGAAAAAAAAGTATTAATTAATGTGAGACTAGTGAAAATAAATAAATAAATAAAATAAAGATAGAGTATTCAATATTGTATACTTAATTGGAATTTTTTTTAAAAGAAAAAAAAAAAAATATATATATATATGTATATATGTTCGCGAACTTTTTTTTTAATAATATATATAAAAATATTTATAATATGTTCACAAACGCTCGATTATATTCGCGAACAGTGTTCGAGTAGGTTTGAAAATTAATCGAGCTTAAAATTTTGTTTGAATTTAGTTCGTTTAACAAACGAACGAGCTTTGTTCGCGAACAGCTCGGCTCGTTTAGAGCTACAGCTCTAAGGTTGAGTAGATGTCAAAAATGAATCTAAGTTATTATTTTTCATTTACTTTGAGTTTTTTATTAATTTTATATTTTGATTATTTTGTGTATGTTTTATTCCTCTATTTTTATTTTTGTTCCCTCAAAAAACCAAAAAAAAAAAAAAAAAAAAAAATTCCTTTGTGATAATGAAGGCCTTCAAGAGAATCAAAATATCTTTGATATATGGCATTTTACTATTGGTCAATTAAGAGTTTCATGTTTTATAAAAAGGGAGATTGTGTTTGTTTAAGACATGTAGATGACTAGAATTTTCCCTATAAGCTTTTATCCCTTATTAATTGTAACTTTCTGATAATGGAGTTAGTTTTATTATTAATTTGAATGGGATTTGAGAAAGAATCCTTCAAATCATGATAAATTTTCTTTCATTTTTATATTGTTTAATGGTTTAAATTATACTTTTAAAATAGAATGAAAAAGTGGGATTGAAAATATTTTTTAAAAAATAAAAATTCCAAATATTTTGAAAAAAAAAAAAAAGATGGTAATAAGAAAATAAAATATGATAGTTTTGAAAATAAAATTTATTTTATTTTTTAATAGAAAGAAAAAAAAGAGGGATTAAAAACATATTTTTTTAAAAAAAAAATGTTTTTTTAGAGAAAAAAAAAGATGATGTAATATGAAAATAAAATTTTGATATTTTTGAAAAGAATTAAGAACTTTAAAAATAGAAAGAAAAAAGAGAGATTGAAAATATTTTTAAAAAATAGAAAGTCTAAACAAATATTTGGGAAAGAAACTATGATTGTCATAAAAAAAAATAAAATTTCATAATTTTGAAAATAAAATTAAAAGTTTTAAAATAGAAAGAAAAATAGAGGGATTAAAAATAGTTTTTTAAAAAGGAAAGTAAAAAAAGAAAGAAAGATGATGGTAATATGAAAATAAAATTTTTTATAGTTTTGAAAAAAAAAATTGAAAACTTTAAAAATAGAAGGAAAAAAAGAAGGATTTAAAAGTTTAAAAAGAATTTGAAAAAAAAAAGGAGATGGTAATGAGAAAATTAAACTTGATAGTTTTGAAAATAAATTTATACTATTAAAAATAGAATAAAAGTAGGGTTGAAAAAAAAAGAAAAAAAGATGATGGTAAATATGAAAATAAAATTGAAAAAAAAAATTGAAAACCTTCAAAATATAAGAAAAAAAATGGGATTGAAAATATTTTTGAAAAATAGAAAATTTTAAAAGTTTGGGGGGGGGAAGAAGCAAGATTGTAATAGGAAAATAAAATGTGATAGTTTTGAAAATAAAAAGAGAAAGGAGGGATTAAAAATAATTTTTTTTAAAAAAAGAAAGATGATGGTAATAAGAAAATAAAATTTTGATAGTTTAAAAAAAAAATGAAAACTTTTAAAATAGAAAGAAATATGAGGATTGAAAATATTTTTGAATAATAGAAAGTTTTAAAAAATTGAAAAAAAGTAAACAGTAACATTGTAAATGAGAAAATAAAATGTGATTGTTTTGAAAATAAAATTAATGTTTTAAAATAGAAGGAGAAAAGATGATTGAAAATATCTTTGAAAAATAGAAAATTTTAAAAATATATATATATTTAAAAACAACAGGATTATAATAAGAATATAGAATGCAATAGTTTGGAAAAAAAAAATTATGTTTTAAAATAGATGGAGAAAAAAAAGAAGGATTAAAATTGTTTTTTAAAATAAAAGGAAAGATGATTGTAGTATGAAAATAAAGTTTTGATAGTATTGAAAAAAAATTGAAAACTTTAAAAATAGAACGAAAAAAGAGGGATGGAAAATATTTTTGTAAAAAGAGGGATGAAAAATATTTTTGAAAATAAAAATGCAAGGTTGTAATAAGGAAATAAAATGTCATAGTTTTGAAAATAAAATTAAAGTTTAAAAATAGAAGGAAAAAAATAGGCATTAAAAATAGTTTTTTAAAAAAGAAATATGATGGTAATATGAAAATAAAATTTTGATAGTTTTGAAAAGATTTGAAAACTTTAAAAATAGAAGGGAAAAAGAGGGATTGATTGTTTTTAATAAATAGAAAATGTAAAAAAATTTAAAAAAAAAAAAAAGAAAAGAAAGATTCTTAAATTAGGATTGGTTATGAGAAAATAAAATTTGATTGTTTTGAAAATAAATTTATACTTTTAAAAAAGAATGAAAAAATTAGGATTGAAAATATTTTTTAAAAAATACAAAAATTTCAAAAGTTTTGAAAGAAAAAAGGAAGATAGTGGTAAGAAAATAAAATGTGATAATTTTTAAAATAGAAAGAAAAAAAGAGGGATTAAAAATAATTTTTAAAAAAAGTGTAAAAGATTTTTTTTTTTAAAAAAAAAAAAAAAAAAAAAAAAAAAGGAAGAAAAAAAAAAAAAGAGATGATGGTAATATGAAAATAAAATTTTGGTAGTTTTGAAAAAAAAAAATGAAAACTTTAAAAATAGAAGAAAAAAAAAGAGGGATTTTGTGAAAAATTAATATTATCGTAATTTTGAAAGAGTATAATATATAAAATTTTGTGAATCCAATTCATATAAAATGGGATGAACAAAGTCTTGTGAGTTTGTCTCTTTTTTTGGAAAATGAAATTCTTGTGAGTTGAAGTATTCAAAATTTGAGCGAAATATGTGAATGGCCGAAACTTCCTCTCATCTTTCTCCAATTCTCAGGCACGATTTCAGTGCTACAAATATATATATATATATATATATAATATATATTTGGCATATGCATTCTATTTCTATACTTCATGTCTATGGAAAAGAAATTTTAATTATATAGAAACACACATATATCTTTCATTTCAATCAAGAAAAGAAGGAAGTTTTTGTAATCTTTCAGTAAGCAATTCATTCTTGTCTTTTCTTTTTCTATTTATTTAATATTTCGGCCCTTTAAATCCCCTTTATAGTAGTTGCATGCATTTTCTGGATTTTCTTGATGTCTACCATAAATAGCTATAAAGTGGTTGACATCTATATATATATAGATATATTTTCGTTCATGCTTGATCAGGAAATAATTATAGTATATATATATATATATCATCAAATTCTTACTTATGTAAATTTTGGATTTGACAGAGAAATTGTTTATATATATAATATATACACAGAGAGAGTGATGGTGGATATCATGAAGGTCTTGATCAGTATATTATTATTAGGGTTTTTACTATTGGGTGTAGCAAATATTTCAATAGATGCAGCATCGTTGTATGAAGATCCAAACCAACCTACTGAGGTTAGGGTAAATGACCTTTTGAGCAAAATGACTCTAAAGGAAAAAATTGGTCAGATGATGGAAATTGATAGGGAAAATCTGACAGCTGAAGTTGTGAAAGAATACAACATCGGTAGCATTCTAAGTGGTGGTGGAAGTGCACCTATCCTTAATGGCAGTGCAAAAACTTGGACTGATATGATTGATGCCTACCAAAAGGCTTCTTTGTCTACTCGTCTTAAAATTCCTTACATCTATGGCATTGATGCTGTTCATGGCCATAACAATGTTTATAAAGCTACTATATTTCCCCACAACATTGGCCTCGGAGTGACAAGGTTTGTTTCTTGTCTTCATTGTTGCATAACCTTTTGTGTCACGACTCGGGCTTGCGAGCTCAAGACACACTCATAGTTTTTAGTCGTAGTATATTGATATTTAAAGTCATTGATCGTGCATATCGTTCAGTATTGGTGACATAAATCAGTGACTTGGATAAAATATCAGTTATATAAATTATTTTTAAAAGATTATACTATTATCATTAGGTTTATCAGTTCTTGTTTTTTCTAAGAAAAAAGAAAATATATATATTATATACATCTTTATTATAACTTATTGAGTTTCAAACCTAGCCATTGTGCTCAATGTATTAAAAGGCTCTGAGACAGAGTTAATTTAATCGAATTACGCTAAATCACATTGAGTCTTTGTACTATGAAAACGACTATAAATCTTGCAACACTCTAGTCAACTATTTGAGAATAATTTTTATTATGCCAAAAGGATAACCACACCTTGCACGCACGCATAAACTCAATATGATTGATTTTGATGGACAAATATATTTCAAGGGACATATTAATTTTTTTTTTTTGATGGGGTGATTTTTATATTTAGGGATCCACATCTTGTGAAGAGGATTGGTGCTGCAACAGCCCTTGAATGCAGAGCAACAGGAGTTCAATATGCTTTTTCTCCATGCATTGCAGTATGCAAATTGAATTACCTCTACTTTTGTTTAAAATTATATTAATTATATTACAGTAGAAATATATCTATTTTTATCTTTTTTAAAATTAATTGTTTCCATTAAAGGTATGTAGAGATCCAAGATGGGGGCGGTGCTATGAAAGCTTCAGTGAGGATCATAAAATTGTACAACAAATGACAGAGATTGTTCTTGGTTTGCAAGGAGATATTCCAGCTGGAAAACCAAATAACTTTCCATATGTTGGTGGCAAGTAAGACCTCCTCAAACGATATTAATATATATATATATACACACATTTATATATATATATATATGCCACCGATCCCACGACTCAAATGTGGATCGGATATATAATGTCTACTCGAGATATCTTTCTAGTACAAGAAAGACAGTCTAAGTTGACAACAAATAGTTAATCCTTATATTTCATTATATATCCTTCCATACATTTTTTTTCCCCCTTAATTGTTTGTAAAATAAATATTAATTAATTGTAGAGATAAGGTTATCGCTTGCGCAAAACACTATGTTGGAGATGGCGGCACAGTGAAGGGAATCAATGAGGACAACACTATTATTGATTGGGAAGGATTGCTTAAAATTCATATGCCTGCATACGTTGATAGCGTTCAGAAAGGTGTTGCAACTGTTATGATTTCCTATTCTAGTTGGAATGGGAAGAAAATGCACAATAACTATCATCTTATTACCAAGCACCTCAAAAACACTCTAGGATTTAAGGTACTACTGTTATGGTTCTTTTCCACTTACCTTAATATATATGCCATGAATATCATCGTACAATATATGCTAATATATATATATATATAATGTATGTATAGGGTTTTGTAATCTCTGATTGGCAAGGGATTGACAAGCTTACGAATCCTCCACATTCCAATTATACATTCTCGGTTGAAAGTTCCATCAATGCTGGACTTGACATGGTATGTGTTTATATATATATATATGGTGACTATTTTTTTTTTTTTGTTTCACGTTGCGCCTAAAGTTTAACTCTTGTGTAAAAACTAATTTATCTTGATTTTTAAGTATATGACGCTTACAATTAGTGTCGAACTTGTAATCTCGTATAACATTCACAATATATATGAACTTTGTGCAGATCATGGTCCCTTACGATTATGTTGAATTTAGTAAGACCCTTGAAGATTTAGTTCACAAGAATTCTGTGCCAATGAGTAGAATTGATGATGCTGTTAGGAGAATTTTGAGAGTTAAGTTCATTGCCGGACTTTTTGAGAATCCATTTGCTGATCCTACCCTTGCCAACACCTTAGGTAGCAAGGTATGTATGGACTTACTTTCTCCATTTTTTTTTTTTTATTACTTGTCATAAACAAAATATTACACTATTTAAAAAAATATCAATAAATATCACATTGATTTTCTAATGAATCGAATGTGACAAGTAAAAGAAAAATGAGAATATTAACAAAGAATTTTATAATGGTATAAGTTATATTAGTGTTCATACAACATTTGTATTAAAAATATATATATATATATAGGAGCATAGGGAATTGGCACGCGAAGCAGTGAGGAAGTCGCTGGTGCTGTTGAAGAACGGAAAGGATACGAAGAATCCTATGCTTCCATTGCCGAAGAAGGCAAGCAAAATTCTGGTAGCTGGAACTCATGCTAATGACTTAGGCTATCAGTGTGGCGGTTGGACCATTACATGGCATGGTGCTCCCGGAAACAATTGGACCATTGGTAAGCACTACATTAAAAATGCATCAATTATTTCCATTTTCCTAGCATGAATATGATATGGTATTGTATGTATAGCTCTCTTTCTCTCTCTCTCTCACTAAATGTTAATCATTTTTATATTTTATATATATATCAATTATGATTTGGATTTTCAGATCTCGATAGTTCCTTTCTAAATATATATTTGACACAATACATGAATTAAAGAATCGTTGAAATCTATATATAAAATATAAAAATGACTAACATTTAGTATATCCTCAAAAAATATTTAATAATTTATATTGGAATATTATGAGACAATAGATTAAATAAGGATTAAAGAACAATAAATATCTTATTGATTTAGAAGATTTACAAGTATATTTTGAGACAACAAAAGTCTAAATGATTGACATAATTTTTTAGATTAACAGAATAGGTAATTACATGTTTGGGACATGACAATATTCGTGCTACTTGTGGACATATATATGTTGTAGAACTTTCGATAGAAGTATCTCTTGTTTGTGATTATGGCACAAAATATCTTGTATGAATGTAAATTATGGGCTATATTTCTATATCTACATTTATACTAAAATTTTTATTTAAATCGAATAGATCTATATAAGTACTGGTTTAAATATGTTTCTTGGGATTATGTAGAACTATTTCTAGCTTCTAATTATAATGTGGTGTGATATGGAATAACAGGAACAACAATCCTGGATGGAATCAAAGCCACAATTGATCCAACCACACAAATAGACTACAAAATCATGCCAAATGCAAAATACGACTACGCCATTGTGGTCATCGGAGAGAATCCCTATTCAGAAACACAAGGAGACAACCAAAACTTAACAATTCCAGAAGAAGGCATCAAGACAATGGAGAACGTGTGCAGGAATGTAAAATGCGTTGTCGTTCTCATCTCAGGTAGACCAGTCGTCATCCAACCATACCTTTCCGACATTGAAGCCCTCGTTGCTGCTTGGCTACCGGGTTCTGAAGGTAACGGCGTGTCGGATGTTCTGTTCGGAGATTACGGTTTTACCGGTAAACTTGCAACAACGTGGTTCAAGACAGTGGATCAACTTCCCATGAATTTTGGAGATTCTCATTATGATCCCTTATTTCCATTTGGTTTTGGACTTGAAACTAAACCAAACAAACTTCCTAGGAATCCTTCATCAAAATCTGACCTATAAAGTGTCAGTCAATAGTTTTTGTTCTTGTCTGCCCAAATTTATCTATCCGATAATTTTTTAAATTAAAATATATAAATTTTAATACAATATATTAATAGTAGTTTTTTATATATAAAAAAAAATCATTATTTCTTTTTATAAAAAAATATAAAAAAAAACTATAATTTATTATTATGTGCTTTGCATTTTATTTTGGATTTTAATTTACATTTTACAACTTTGATAATTTTTAGAATGTTAAATTCAATTTATAATTTAATTAGTATGAATCTATAATTATAATTATAAATAAATTATTTCAAATATTATATAACTTGTTTCAACTTAAATTTTTATTCTTAGTTATTTGTTCAAATATAATAATAATTTTTAAATAATTAAATTTTTTATTTTTTAAAAAAATAAATTTTGCATAGGATATATAAGTTCTGACTGAAACCCTATAGGGTTTCTTTCTTCTTCTTTTTTTTCACCAAAAAAAAGAAACCCTATAGGGTATGGTGGGGGGTGAGCTGAATTTGAAACTACCTATTTAGACTAGTTGATAGGCCTAATCATCGATGAGACTGCTACCACGATATTATTCTTTTTTCTTCTTATATTTATTTTTATTTTTAAGTGTGCAATACATTCAATCACTATTATTCCATTTCCTTTATAGCAATATTTCTCATTTATTTATTACTATTATTTTTATTTTATTTTATATACTTAAGTTATCAAAATTTGGAAACAATTAAGGATTTAATTTAAGTCTTTTTGTTTCAATTTTAATGTGGATTGTGAGTTTAGGTGTTTAAGGTATGAAAGTTTTTATTTTCTTTTAATTGGAAATCTTTAGTTAATATTTTTCATTTCTTTTCTATCAAAAAGAGCTAATTAAATTTTTTGTTTAGTAAATTATTAGTAACATAAAAATAGAATAATGTAATTATTGTGTACCTTAGATAGGTAGTTATAATGTAATCATCATTTTGGAGACTACTATTGTAGTCGTTTACAGTATTCCTCCGTATTATGAATACAATACCCCATTTAAAAGAAAAAAAATAGAATAATGAGCTAATTTGATCTAATAACTTGTACATTTTAGCTTCACAAAAATAGTAAGTGATTTGTAAATGAACACGAGATCCGATCAAGTTCAATACTAAGCGTCATGTAAGAGTCATATATGTCTTTTTCTAACAAAAATTATATTTTAATAGGCATAATACAAATCGAATCTAAATTAGTAGATACTAAATAGTACAATAAGAAAAATTATAAAAAAAAATTTCACCAACTAGATACCTTTCTTATTCATTTGACTAAAGATCATGCATGAAATAGATTGTTGTAGCATGTGCTTGGGCAGTTTTGTGGACCGTTAGAACAGGTGTCGAGTACGCCTTGGAGGGATACAAAGACGTCTATGTCGGTCAGAAAATTAGTATCTACGGAAGCTTGAGAGGGAGATCCAACAGGAACTCGGGCAACTTCAGTTGCAGGAAGAAATATATTGGAAAGAGAGATCTCGGGTCAATTGGTTGAAGGAAGGAGAAAGAAACACCCATTTTTTCCACCTTTCAACCATTGCCCGGAGGAGACATAATCAGATTCACAGTCTTAAAGATTCGACTAGACAATGGCAGGAGGATGACGAGGTTTTGAAGGAAATGGCTCGCAACTTCTACTTGAAATTGTACTCGAAAGAACCAGGCATCTCACACTTCACCACCGACTGGGCTTTTCCAGATTTGGAGCATAGAGATGTGTATAGCCTGAATCGTGCGGTGTCCCCGCAAGAGATTGAGATGGCAATCTTCCAGATGGGGCCACATAAGGCTCCTGGGCCAAATGGAATACCTCCTAGTTTTTTTCAGCGGTATTGGCATGTGGTTGGACCCTCTGTAACGGAGACCCTTATGGCTGCTTTTTCTTCGGGAAGTCTACCAAATGGGCTGAATGAAGCTACTATCTGCCTTATACCCAAATGTCAGTCGTCGGAAACACTCAGCCAATTTCGACCCATTTCTTTGTGTAATGTGTTAGCGAAGGTAATTTCTAAAGTTATGCAAATAGACTGAAGCCATTGATGTCCAAACTCACGGGACAAGCTCAAGCAAGTTTCATCCCGGGCAGGTCAACAGTGGATAATATTGTGATTGCCCAAGAAATGACTCATTCCCTCATGAAGAGGAAAGGGAATAGAGCTAGATTTATACTGAAGGTGGATTTGGAAAAAGCTTATGACAGAGTGGATTGGGATTTTCTTCAGGAAGTGCTCAAAAAAACTGGTTTTGGTGACACCTTTAGGAATCTAATTATGAGTACGATTTCATCGACAACACTATCAGTATGTTGGAACGGGGAGAACCTTGATCCTTTTACTCCATCCCGGGGTCTCAGGCAGGGCGATCCTCTTTCTCCCTACCTATTTGTGCTTTGTATGGAAGTCCTAGGGCAGGCAATCTCTAGGGATGTGCAATCTAAGAGCTGGATTCCTTTATCTATATCCCCCCGAGGTCCAAGGATATCCCACATCTTCTTTGCAGATGACTTACTTCTATGTGGAGAGGCCTCCTTTTCGCAGGCCCGGCGGATTAAGCATACGTTTACTGTTTTTTGTGGCATGTCGGGACAACGTGTGAACAAGGGCAAATCTTGAATATGGTTTTCTCTGAATTCACCTGTCTTTATGAAGAATGTTATATGTTCGGAATTTGGTGTTCTTCCGACTTCGGACCTTGGTACTTACTTGGGTATTCCCTTAATTCATGGTCGTACTAGGGTTCGACACTACCAATATTTGTTAGATAAGGCAGCGCAACGCCTCTCGGGGGGAGATTTGTAGACAGTTTTTTTGGGGGCACAGTCATGAGGAGCGGAAACTTCACACCATGGCTTGGGAGGTTCTATGTTGTCCAAGGAACAAGGGTGGACTTGGTTTTCCCCAACTTCGTATGACCAACAAAATTATGATCTGTAGGCTCATTTAGAGATTGTTATGCAGACCACAGGAGTTGAGCAGCCAGGTCCCGATTCGGAAATATGGTGGCTGGCCAGCGTTATTAAATGGGAAGAGTCCAACATCGACCTCGTCTATCCGGCGGGGAATGATTTCAGCCATGCCTGTGTTCCAACTTGGACTTGCGGACAGCAGTGGTTACTCGGGGAGGCCTGTGTGGAAGCCGGCGCCAGCGGGGAGTTCTCTTCGACATCACCGAGGAGAATTACACAGTCCAATCCAAGATGCAACTCGGCTATACCTTGGAGACGAATCCGGAACTTTAAGGGGCCGACAAGAGCCTCCTTTACGTTATGGGCGGCTCTACATGGCACCCTTCCGACAACAAGCTTTCTTTGGAGGCGACAGGTAATTCAATCACCCATCTGCAGTTGGTGTAACAGGAGTGAACAGACCATTATACATTTGTTGCGGGAGTGCTACTTGGCTCGGGCAGTTTGGATGTTGTTGGTTGATGCCAGTTGTTTGAGTTTCTTTTTTAGTATCCCCGATGTGATTGGTTGGATTTCAGCCAACACTCGGAATCATAGTTGTATGACAGTTGCTTTTCCTAATTGGCCCATTGTATTTCGCCAAACAGTCCATGAATTATGGTGTAACCATACGCTTGGTTTCCACGAGTCCACTCGGTTTTTGGAGAACCCCTATGCCTTAGCCGAAAGATGCCTCAAGAAGTCTCTTGAATTTCTTCCAGCCTTGAATAGGGAGTCTATTTAGTTGTGTTTTGATTGTATGTATTATCTATGTTTTTTAGTATAATAATACAAGGATCCGGTTTTGGCCAAAAAAAGAAATAGATTGTTGTAGTGACCCACCAAAAAAATAAATAAAAAATAGATTGTTGTAGTGGACTAATTTTTCAATGGGCTTTTTCCATAAAGTTAATTTTTTTTTAAGGAGATGAAATGAATAATGAAAAGCTCATAAAGGGATGAAATCAAGTTTGAACCATTATTGGTGATCCGACCGAGAAATGGCAAACAAGTTTTGTCCCAAAATGTCAAACAACGGACAATATTGTTATAAATCAAGAACTCATACACTCATTGCACCGACGGAAGGGTAAGAAAGGAGTCATGGTAGCTAAAATCGATTTGGAAAAAACATATGATAGAGTAGGTTAGGGCTTTCTTGAAGGTGTTCTACGAACTATAGGTTTTAGGGAAACTTTGATCAAAGTCATCCTCAACAACCTCGGTTCTACCAAGATGGCAGTAATTTGGAACGGCTCAAGACTTGAGGAATTCAAACTGGAAAGGGGACTCCGACAAGGAGACCCATAGTCCCCCTACCTTTTCGTGTTATGTATGGAAGTATCGGGACAACGAATCAAAGCGCCGGTTGAAAAGGATCAATGGAAAGTGTGCAAGATAACCAAAGGAGGGCCACAAATATCCCATTTGTTCTTCGCTGACGATTTATTGTTGTTTGGTGAAGCATCGGTCCGACAAGCAAAAATTATGCAATCAATTCTACAAACTTTTGGTAATGAATATGGTCGGAGGGTTAATGGAAGCAAGTCGAAGATCCGATACACTACTAATACCTCCCTAAACTTGATCCAGCTTATTACTAACCGATTTGGTATTCCATCCACTAAGGATTATGGAAAATACCTTGGAGTCCCACTAATCCATACATGGATGGATGAGGGGCCAGTGCTTCAACTACTTATTAGATCCGAGTTCACGGCCGTCATACCGTCATACTGTCCCAAGCTGCAAAACTAGTACTCATATAGTTAGTAACTGTTGTCATATCGTCATACGTAATGAACAATTGCAAATTGCATTGCAAAATACTCCAACAATTGGAAAGAGGAAGTCGCAGATTCCTCTGGGAATAAAGATGAGGGGAATTCCCTACATTAAGTCTCTTGGACCACCATTTGTCAACCCAAACAAATGGGAATACGACCGTTACGTGATGTTAATAGGGTTTAATTAGCCAAGTTGACTTGGAGATCTCCGAAGAATCCTAAGATCAAAGTATGGTGCTATTCAAGAGGAAACCGAACATCAGTCTCCTTCAACTTCGGTGGTCGGGAGAGATGCTCCTACAGGGACTCCTTAAGGATGTGACTGGGATTCTAGATAAGAAATATTGGTGGACCAGCTCCTCCAATGGCGTTTTCACCACGAAATTGGCGTATGAATTTTTTTTTTTTTTTTATGGGAAAAAATTGGCGTATGAATTGCTCACACTAAAACAACCACATTAACAAGGAAATTTGGAACTTCAGAGGTAGGAGTACAAATATTTTTTAGTATGTCACAAGGTGACATTTGTATATCTTTGTTTTGTGATTAATACAACTTGAGGGGGAAAAAAAAACGAAAACATACATTTAGGAGAGGCTCAAATTTGTCAAAAATAAATTGTATTAAATTTTTCAAATAACATATATTTTACTCTTTCTTTTTCTTTTTTTGTCATGACTTTAAATAATCATCAATCTTACTCTCAAAATCTTCATCATATGAATATTCAAAATTATATTTACATGCTGCTTTGGGAATATCTCAAAAGAAATATCTAAGTATATTTAGATCGTGATTTTCTTTTAATTTTAGTCATCAAACTTCGTCTAACTTTAATATTAAATTTTTAAATCATTAAATTTTCCCTCAAAAAAACTATGCAATATATTCTTTTATTCGGAAATTACACAATTCTAAGCATTTTAATGTGGTATTCTTCTTTTCTTTTCTTTTCTTTTTTTTTTTTTTCTTTAGGTGTCTTCTTGCCCCAATTAGTTTGTAAGGGCAAATTTTTTTAAAAAAAAATTAAATAAAATTATGTTATATAAAAAATAATAATAATAAATAATAAGTATTAAATATACTACCAAAATTGAAGAATAATGAACATTTTAGTTTTAATTAAAAAAATAGTTGTGCAAATGCCATAAACCTCAAAGGGGAAAAACCCCAGCATTCAAAGTAGCAGCAGAAATAGTGAAATCCCTCTCTCTCTCTCTCTCTCTCTCTCTCTCTCTCTCTCTCTCTCTCTAACAATCAATCAGGTCTTATGGGATACTTACAAGAAGCTCGTGAAAATCAGGTTAAGAAGAAGGTTGAAGAAGGTACGGAATTAAACTATAATCTGGGTTGATTTTTCTTTTTCCTCTTCTCTTCTCTGATGTTGATCTTTGTTTCAAATCCTTAAGGTTATCCTTTAATGCAAATGTTGTTTAAAAGAAAATGGGCTGTTGAACACTTTACGTCTCTGCGTTCCTGGTTGTTTGCATTTTGAATTCTTGAAATTCCTTTTTCTTTTTTTCTTTTTTCTTTTTTTTTTTTTGTGGGTAAAATTCCTGATATTTATGTTGAATGTTTTGATTTTATTAATTAATCCTGTGATTTTTAATTGATGTTTCAGTCAATTAGATTTAGCATTGACACTGGGTTTATGTAATCTTTTCTTATCTTTCTTCCTTAACCAATTCTTGCTTCAAATGTACAATCTTCAGTTTTGTTCTGCTGGATAAGTATGGAAACTCTATAGCCACATTGTTTTGGTTTTCCTTTGAGCTAAATGCTGGAGTAATTTTTTTTTTTTTTTTTTTTTTTTGGGGGGGGGGGGCGCGTGAACGATTTAGCCTGTATTGTTGCTGAAGAGATTGTCCTTTTTGGGAGGATTGGTTTTCTTGCATATGTTTTTTATTCCATATCTCATAATGTACTTTTCTGATTCCTATGCAATTTGTGAATTTCTGGCCTATTCTTTCTATTTGGTTGTCCATTATTAATGGAGGCTTTCTTTGGTAAGAATAGTAAAATTACCTGTCAACTGACATAGTCTTCAATGTCTTTAAAAAATTTTGGTTACCTTAAATTCCTAACTGGAAGCATCTATTAGATTAGAAGAGAGATGGGTTATCTTAGTTTCTATCTAATGTACTCAAATGATTCGGGGAAAATTTGAAATATATGCATATAAAATATGAAAATTAATTGTCTCTAGTTTTGTGTGTTATAACTTTTCAAGTATAAGGTGCAAGGGTTAATTTTTTATGGAAAATTTCAGCTCTGCGCAGCAAAATGAAGCAGAAGGCATTAAAACAATGCACTGAATACACTGCAAAATATGCCGAATGTGCAAGTGGAAGAACATTATCCGTTGTCTGGCAATGTCGTAAACAAGCTCAAGAATTGAATGAATGCCTTCATCAGTAGTAAGTTCTATCAAACTCATTTTCAGATATTTCAGTTGGATCAGATGCTAATACTCCTATGTATGTTTGTAATTTGTTGCTTGTCTATAGTTGATTCATTCTGTTAGTAAGCAGTATTTCATGTTGATTTCTGGATAGAACAAGAAGGGTGGGGTGTAGGAAAGCTACATGATTCATGTTGTATTAGTTATGGTAGATAATCAGTGACGAAAATATCATCTGAGGCTTATCTTGAATGTTTAGAGAAGCCATACCCTTGATATCATCTTAGGCTTATCCCTAATCATACCTCTGAAAATATTGAACTTGCTTTAATCCATCTTCAGTATTAAAACATCAGAGGAGTTTAATACCTCTTTTCTAGGCCCTGCCAGCTTGTCCATTGATTATCAGTATGCTTGTTCTTCATTGAAGTTCTTTACTTCTTTATGGTCATATTGTGAGCAATTTTTCAAGATGCAAACCTCTAGCATACACTGAAGCCAAGAATGATCATCCTATCTGTTACATGCATAGGTTTTAGTTTAAAGATTTAATAAATCAAGTCTGGAATCAATCTATCACAAACTGTGATATGATTACCATAGGTGAAACTGAAGTTCATGGTGACCTGTGAAACTGAATGAACCGAGTAGTGCCAATGCCAATATATTTGTTTTACGTGATGATAAATGAAGATATATTGTATGTATAGATGAAGTTAAGAGATGCTCTTAATTGCTGCAACATGAGTTACCCACTTGACTAGTTCTTCTTTGGTTTGCTTTTGTCAAAACATTTTAAATATATGGATGATCTGGATCAACTTGTCTAAGAAGCCAGTTTAAATGGTAGGAAGACTTTGCCTTAGACTTAGGTTATAGATTTGACACCAAGGTCCATGTTAAAGTTTCTTATTTTATTTTATTTTTTTATTTCCATCCTCCACTCTCTGCAATACTCCCTATCTCATATGAACATATAAGGATTTCTTATGGAATACGATATGTGTTTAGGTACCTATTATCAACTCGGATATCTATTTTCACACAGTACAGAAGGATTGTCAAGTAGTTAATTATAAGTGTTGTCATATCCATAATTATGTTACGGGCTAATCATGGGTTTCTATTTGATTTTTAGAATTTTATTTTTGGTAAAATTATTATATTTTGATACTTTTGCATAATGTTAATATATATTTTGCACTTTCTGTAGCACCAATGATTCAGTGTTGGAAGAAATGAAGAAGGAATACATGCTTCAACAAGTTGCGGAAGGCTCTTCTAATGCTTGAATTCAGCTCTCTTTAAATCCAACTACAATTATGCTCTTAGCATTTGAGTTATTATTTTCAAAATAGAGATTGTAATGTACTTGGATTATGGCATCTGAAAATTGGAGCTTGAAAATTTCTGCAGTATTGTTTACCACGTCGTGTTTCTTATTTCTTGCAACAGCCGGTGCCAAATATCTCTATAGTTCCCTCTTCACAACCCCCTTGAGAGAGAGAAACATCTGGAATTATTTCAATTTTGTTTATGATATATAAGGTGTTTTAAATAAATCTTTATATATGTTACGTTAATATATTTCAAATTAGTTCATCATATATTCAAATTAATCTTTATTTAAATTGAATAAATTCCTTGCAAGAAGTAAATATAATTTTAAATTTTAAAAGATTGGATCAAATTTGCTTAAACTTTACACTATTAAAATACAATTAAATACTTAAATAAATAAAAAATTAGAAACCCTCAAACAATTTAGGAATCCAAAAAAAAGTAATACTAAATAATTTAGTAATTTAGGCTGATAATATGGTAGGTAAAATAAATACTACTTCAAAAGATACAATACAATAATGATTACTTAATAAAGTAATCAATATATATTTACAAAATCTACTATTTTCAAAATAAAATCTTATTGAGATATAAAACTCGTTTTAAAAAATAATAATTCTATATTATTTTTCAAAATAATAAATTACACTCAAAAAAATAAAATAAACTACTTTTCTCAATGAAATGCATCCTAAATCATATTCCTTGTGCCAGATATAAGTAAATCATAAAAATCCGAAGAAGATTTTGATGAAGGAATAATAAACAAGACCCACATTTTCTCAAATACATCGAAGGAACCAGTTGGAAGAAGCTATTCATTTCTGCAAAATTCTGCGGGCAACAGCAAAAGAACCCACCAAACAAACCTTCACCCATTTACAATGTAGCAGCATTTTGTAGTATATTTTGGATGCATCCAAATAGAGATCAGATCATCATCTTTAACCTATAATGTTATGACTACTTTCAAAAACCCTAGAAGATTAAAGAAAATTAAGTTAAGTTGGCTTCCTCATGTTCCGGCCAGCACGAATTACTTCATCCACAAGAAGCAACTGAGATGCTATCACAGGCCTGCATTAAGAATTCCCCAAGTGAATAGTTTGTATAAATACAGGAAAGGATTAAGGTAGCTCAGTTTTATCAGGAAAAAGAATGACTATAAGTAGATCAGCATTAAAACTCAGTGTACCCTGAATTTATGATTTGTCGCTTCACAGAATAATTGTCAAAGATGCCCTCCATTTGAGGATCAATAGGTTCTCCGGTATGCTGATTCAATCCCACTATATTTCCCTTGTCATGTTCACCCTGAGAGGAGTTTAAATTACAAGTTCAAAATGAATTCATCCCATAAATCCGTAAATTAGCACTTTAAATTATTATGGAACACTACCGTAAGAGCAATAATGACATCTTGAGTGTCAAGGCCTGAGTTTTCAGCTAATGTCTTTGGCACCACAAGAAGAGCATCAGCAAAAGCTTCCACGCCAACTTGGGCTCTCTGTTTGAAATGGAGAAAAGAAGAAATAAGAAATTGCTCAGTCGCAAATGAATGCATACCATAATCTGCATTATCCATTAAAACATCCCCTCTCCCCCAACAGAACCCCCTCACAGACTGAAATAACACATTATGCATGTTACATATATTCAGAAATACCCACTCAGGAAAATAGGGAAAAAGAAAACAAATGCTATCACTTACTGATGAAATAGTGCATCATGCATTATATATAGATATATATTTTTAAAATATTTAAATATACTATACCCCTTTAACTGTTTTCTTCACTTCATTGACCAAGTATTGTCTAGCTGCAACCTCAAACGCACCGGCTCCCTAGAAATAAAAGAAGGAATATGCCCATCAATGATGACAGGAACACACTCAAGTGAAAAATTATTCATCACTAGCAAGAAATTTAAGAACCCAACCACCAAAGGGGAAAAGGAGTTGCAGAAAATAACAAGACGTTATAAAAATCGGATCAGTTACAACTGCAAAGATATGTCTAAAGACTTACATAATTAAACTCGAAGCAATATCTAAATGATATTTTTTACTCAAAAAATTGAGCATGCGCAAAAATTACAAATCACTTCAGGAATGCCGGGGAAGATATTAACAACATTTCATAGCAACCCTGAACTTATTCATCATCTGATTCTCATTGGAAACTAATTCATTCAGCAATGACGTGTTAAACATGCCTCTTTATAATTGGAACCAATTTTCATCTGAGCTGGAAAAGCTATAAATGAGGGACTATGGAGAAGGTTCTCTTGTTTCTTGCAAGTTTGAGTACTATGAATCTTCAGAGAATCAAAATGTCTTGTACTGAAGTGAGAAGTATGGTTCTCAAAACTAACTAAAAGCCTGAGATCTAAATAATTTAAATAAATGCTTTGTGTATTCCAGGAAACAGATTATGAGTACTATAAAATGGTAGAATGGACAATATGGAAGCTTACAAGCACCACAGCATCATCCTCAAGGGTATTTTTGACTGATCTTAGTCCATCACGAACAGCATCCTTAATCTGTGCAATGGTATGATCATTAGGACCTGCAAAGAAAAGGATCAAAATTAGGCCATAGATCATTTCCAGAAAACACTTAGAACGAGTCAATGAAGTAATAAGAAGATGATCTTAAGACTGATCCATCAATTTGATGGAGTGGACAAGATAAAGCATCTGAAATTACCTTTAATAAGGATGGTACAAGAGTGTGGATTTTTCACATTTTCCACAAATGTGTATTTCTCTTCTCCAAGAACATGCTCATAAACCAATCCAGCCCAACCAAGGCAATCAGGAATTAGGTCATCAACAGAATTGATAGCCTCCCCACCACAAGCTAAAACCAAGCGTTCCATATTTCTCCTTTTTGCTCTTCGAAGAGCAATTATCTAAAAGACCATCAAATTAAAATCATAAAAATAGTTAATAAATCTATATCTTCACGATTTTAAACCAATTTGAAGTAAAAGAAATAGAACCAAACTAAAATTGTCATCCTGAGAACAAAATAGCTAAATTACATTTTATAAATTCTTAAATAAAATTTAGAAAGAGCAATGAAATCTTTTCTTAAATGGGGGAAAAATTAATTAAAGATGAACTTTTTTTTTCATCAATGGTAGGTGGAACCTATACTTTTACAGTACATAATCATTAGGAACAGATGGGAGGGTTAAGCATGGTCATTAAAAACTTACCCCAGCTTGTGCAAGCACATCAAGAGATGGGGGATCAATACCCTTCTGATTGATGACAACGAAATTGTTGTCAGTACCAGCACAGACCTGCAGCCCAGAGCTTATAAGAAACAATGTATCCCAACTATTTATCCATAGAACAAAAGCACACGCTTAAAAATCCGGCCAAAGCCATTACCTTGTTTTTCAACTCAATAATTTTTTGAACTCTCAGATCAACAGATCGTCTTTCTGCAGCAACCATTGCTTCTCTCTGCTCTGCATTTGAGTAGAAAAACCCTGCATTTATCTCACTAGGCGAAAAAGAATTTATTAAAATTGATAGTGTACCAAACACATACTAGGATAGAATATTATCAACATTTACCTCTTCTCATATTCTAATGACACATTACAGGTCAAAATGTAGCAATTTTCAGCTCTTCTTTTCATGTCTGGATGTCTTGAACCATGATCAAGGACAAGACCCTCAACCTACAAGTTGAAGCAAATTATTATGAGACACTAATTACAATGAGGAATGAACCAGATGCACAGGCTTTCTTGTCCTTTCCCCACTCATGCTGACATGCACGCAAATCATCATTGCTACAATTTCTGGATATCATATATTCCTAATTATGCTACAAGAAATGATTTATTTAATTTGGATAAGAAAATGCTCAAGCATCAACAACGTCAAAGAATGAAGTCAGATCCGAAAAGAAAATAATGAAACCTGAATAATATATATACATATATGTTTAAACCATAAAAGAAGCAGTTTGGACATACCAACCGAGTGTCAACATCAAACTTGTGGCGCATGTGCATTATCTCAACCATAAAAAGGTCAATAGGTTCTTCCGGCTTACGGATGCAGAGAACCTGACAGATTATGCCATGGAAGACAAAGAAATCAGTAAGATGATAATAGAACTACAATAGTGAAAAAATATAAATGAATACTCACCGCATTAACAATTATGTCAGTTAATTGATCTGCTAAAGACTCGTACAACTGCAGAGAGCAGAAACACAATCAGATCGTCAACAATAGAGCTAACAATTGAAGAGAGTAGGTGAGGAAGAAGGGAGGAAAACCTTGGTCCTTAATGTGGTCCTGGCCACCATCTTTAACATCTCAGTATCTGGCTCATTACCCATCACAAGAGAGGTCTTAAATTTTTCTAAAAACTGCAGGGTTGCTCTCTTTGCAATTTCAAAGCCATCTACTAAAACACGTGGATGCATCCCTACATAGAATCAAAATATACCCAAGCTTATCACAGAGTAAAAGAAGTTGGATCACCAAATGGATAGGAAAGCTCTGTTCACAAGAGAAAGGATCTCAGCCTAAAGAGTGTACCAAAAGTGCGAGTAATAATGCTAAATAAAAAATAATGAAGTGATATAGGAATGGCATATTTGCTCAAGAATGAAATTTTAGTAAGTCCCAGGATGTTAGATTCAACAACTAAAATCATTTTTACGAAAATACATGAAATAAGTTATAAATGCACATAAAACTATTGCAGCATAGTTAGATAAATGCTAAGTCGAGTGGTTTTAGTGATGTGCACATAATGAAGACATAATAAATCAATGAAATAAGAGAAATTTTAGCATTTTAAAGATTCGTTTGAAGAAAAAGGATATTCAAGGCAAACCTTCATCAACATAACGCTCTGATTGCTTCATGAGTTCCCCAATAAAAAGAACTGTAGAAGTGGTACCGTCACCACTTATGTCATCTTGAGCAACTGCTGTCCTTGCAATCATTATGGCAGTTGGATTTTGAATTTGCTAATAATCAGATGTATGTCTAATTAATCAACCAGGAAAACAGAAAGAAAAGAAAAACTGTAGTAATAGAATAAACAATTTTCTATGAGTTTAAACGCAAAATAAAATCAACCTGTTATTTCTTGCAGTTGGACCTAATATATTTTCAACACTCAATAAATACTTATGTTTCTAACTAAAAGAAACAAATCCAAATCATTATACCATGAACATCTAAAAGGAAAAGAAACTTATCCGTGACCTAAGAAGTAAAAAACAGGAAACTAACCATCTCTTTAAGTAACGTGTTACCATCCTTGGTGAGCTTAATATCACCAGCTCCACCAACAAGCCTGAGAAGAAAAACGTCAAACTTCAAGAAAGTGAAAGAAAACTTTAGAGAACTGACAATTGTTCAAAATCAAAATAATTAGTAGTTCACATTTTAATGGTTCCTTTAGGTCCAAGGTTAGTCTTGAGGACATCTTGCAAGCCCTTAGCAGCATTAATATTCATGTGAAGTGCGGCAGATTTATTGAGCACCTCTGCATTTGGATTCAGTACCCTTATAGACATCTTTGATATCTGTAATGCAAAAATTTTAAATTATAAGAAGATTTACAAAGAACGTCCTGTCCTGTCCGCTGAACATTTTGCAGCATTTGAGTTAAGAATACCTAGAGTAAGGCAGATAGAGGACTTGATTGTTGTAGCAGCAGTGGGGATCAAGCTTTTCCGAAGTACCAGAAAATGATGAAGATTGCAAAGTGATTCCTGATAATGAATAGATGAACTTAATCAACAACACAAGAAACTCAATTTCTAGAAAGCCTATTGGGACAATTCCATTTACCTTTCAATAGATAACCACAAATGGTGGGATCTAGACTGAAGACAAGGATATGAGGGGGTAAGGACTGGAAAAATTAATCAATTAATTGCATTTGAGGATGCCTTGCAATAGCTAAATATCAACGTAACCAGAAAAGAAAACATAACTATGCTTAAAACATCAAATAGTGTCAAGAATTTCAATATCAGAAAATAGTAACTGAATATTGACCCTTTCTCTTTTCCTATCTCAGTAGAAGCTAATCCCTTTTATCCAGTACAAATCAAGCGACCATTTCAGGATAATGGAACAGTTTTAGCCCTGACCTCAAAATGAAGCCCCATCAAAAGTAGCTTCAAGGCTTCCATAATGAACTGTTATAGTTTGAACTTACTAACAAGTATATCTAAGGCCAAAGAGATTTGCAGAACTATATAAAATGACAAACTTTCCCAAAAGAAGTCTATCAATTTATAATGAAAATTAAAGCCCAGAAAACCAAATTCATGCAAACAAAACTGACTGATTTTTATCATTAAATAAATAAATAAAATGGCCGCTTCAACTTCAATTCTTATCAAATAAATCAGCGAAGGAAAACAAAGTTAAGGACTGAAGTTAAAAAAATAAAATAAAAATGATAACCGCCAACAAAATAAAAAATCTGAGGTCTTTGAACCATTACATCTACAAGCAACCACAGAAAAAACTTTACGACGTTTTTGGCTACTCTTAGGGCAGGTTCCATACGCAAAAATATGGGGAATCCGTTTTAGCCATCACAAGATTCAAAAAATCTGATTATTGTACTGACATTCCTTACCTCTTTGTGGACAATGCCGGTGTAACAATGTTTTTCGGTATCAGAGAGAGAAAGAGACAGCAGGACCGGAGCAGCGTTGAGAGAGATGAGAGGCGGAAGACAGCGGTGAGAGAGACGACAGGAGGAGGGGCAGCAGCGGGTTGAAGAGGGAGGAATTAGTAAGTTCAGGGACTATTTTTTCAGCTTCTATATTTTAAAATTTTTTCCATTTGAAAAAATAAAAATTATTACCTTGAATTTTTTTTTTTTTTTTTTTTATTTTACCACAGAGTTAATTGAAGAAATTCTATGTTAGGATGATATTATACTATAATTATTTTCCCTCTGTTTTTTTTTTAATAAAATAATAATTAGATATTTTGGGTAATATTGTATTTTGTTTAATGAGGAACAAAGTTTAATTTGCATTTTTTTATTTATCTAAGTTTAATTAGCATTAAAAAAATCAAAATTTATAATTAGAAAAAATAAAATAAAAAATAATAACAACAACCCAAGATCTATAAGTGAGTTTCTCTCTAATAAAAAGTCCAACACAGCTCAATTTCAATTTAATTGAAACAAAAAATAACTATCAAACACTAAAAAATTATTAAAAAAAAAAAAACTCAAATTTAAGCAGTCGAACTTCTAAATCATCCTCTTGAATTTATTCTATAGTATCCTCAAATTTACCCTTAAACTTTTATTCATATTAGCATGTATCAATAATTTTGTCCATTTATTTTCTTAGGACATACTCCATCATTATCAATATTCTAATTTATTACTTAAAATGACTCTCATTATTAATAGAATCACTTAAGACGTTTAAGAAACTTAAAATTAAAATATAATATTATAGAAACTGAAATTTTATTTATATATTTAAATATATATTGAAGATATTGAAAGATTTTACTCCTGCGATGAGTGACACATGACAAACTAATAGCCAGACCAAGATAAGCATTCAAGTGAGGTGAAAATCGGAGGTAAAATCGGTGGTGGCAGAAAATAAAGGAAACTCCGACGATTTCCTTCGGGGATCGTCCGTCCTCCCTTCGAGATCAAGCCAAAAGGCCCTCGAAGTTCAAATCCATTCCGAGATCCAGCCCAAAACGCCTCTCGGAAGAAATCAAATCAATTAGATCGAGTTCAAGCCCAAAAAGGCCTTCAGATCCACGATGAAAAGAATCGACGGAGAAATACAAAGATTCGAGTCCAATATCAAATACATATTATTATCTTGTGACATATATATTTTTGATTATTTATTTTACAGATAATAATCGAAAAGAAAATTTTATTGTTTAAAAAAAATATATATATATATAAAAAAGCCTTCTTTTTTCTTTAATATATATATTTTATTTACTTTTTAAATTTTATGAGTTACAACATTATTTATTTATATATATTTAAAATGTGTATATTATATATATTTTAAGTATTTTCTTTAAACAGCGCTATAAATAAATTAAATAACTTTTTTTTATTCATTTCCAACTTTGAAATATTTTTAATTTAAAAATAAGCTTAACAATTATTTCTGATTATAAATAGTAATCAACCCATTAAAGAAAATATTAATCAACTAATTTTCTTTAAAAAAATTTTATAAAAAATATATCTTAATATTATGAATATTTGTATGTCAATTACCTTCACTATCTCCATACATAAATTATCTTCATTATTTTCACTATATTCATACATAATTACTTTCATTATCTTCATATCTAATTACTTTCATTATCTTCATCCATTATTGTTATTATTTACATTATCTCTACTACCTCTTCATCCTTATAAATATGGGTTAAATGTGTAGTTTTAAATACACAAGAATATATATGAAATATACAAGAAAGCTTCTCTCAAGAAAGCTTATCTTTCCTTTGATCTCAATCTTACATTTTGTTGTATATTTCTTTTGATAACAATAATTTTATAACATTTAATTATATTTCAAACATTTTTTAAAAAATAAAAAAATAAAAAATAAGCGCATAATATTTCTGTTCATGTACACCGGTTAAATTGCTAAATTGGAACGAAGTTTTAGCTAGAAATCTCCTCGTTGTAAACTTGCAGAACAAGCTTTCCTCGCAACTTTCTCTCTGAAGCTCCAACAGGTATGGTAATCTGAATGTTGTAATTTAGATTTATGCAATTTGGTTGCCTAAAAAATTGCCCTATTTTCTCTAATTTTTGCTGTGTTCCAATTTCTTTTTTCCGATTCTTGACTGTGTTTATTCTGGTTTTTGTGGGTTTTTTTTTTGCCCATTTTATCTCTGATTATGCTGGATTTGTAGTTCTTATTTTCATCTAAGTTGAAAATTTTTTCCTGTGTTCTAATAGTACTCTTGTTATTCTTTTGAGATATAGATTTTTTTTTTTTTTTTTTTTTGATGGATTTTTGAGATATAGATTTGGTGCTTAGGTTGGTTGGTTTACCAATCATTTTCGTGCGTAATATTTTTCAGTTCAGCTTGTGTCTGTACAGATTTGGCTACACTAGTTTATACTTCTTATTAATGGTGGGAAACACCCTCTAAGTTTAGTTGGTACTTTTAGTAGTTTTGAGTGAGTTGGTAAAACTGTGGATTGCTTAAGAAAGATGAAGAGAATGGAAAGGAGCAGGTGTTTGTTTGATTGGAGGAAATTATTTGATGAATCGTTTTTGCCCATTTTTACCATAAAGAGAAGTAATATTGAAGAAAATGATAACGGGGATATCTGCTTATGCTGTTTATAGTTTTGTTTTTCTATCATTCTTTTGAAATTTTGACTGCCATTATTTCTCTTTTTTTTTTTTTGTTTTTTTGTTTTTGTGGTTGTGGTTTGTGGTGATGTGATTATTTGCTTCTTGGTTCTCTGTTTCTTATATTTTGACCCTTTGGCAGTTGCCTCCTCTAGTACACTTGGGTTGATGGATGCAAAAGCTTTGGCAAAATCAAAGAGAGCTCATTCTTTGCATCACAGCAAGAAGCATCACCCAAGTCCAACATCTAAAACATCTAAGGGCTCAGTTACAGCTAGTAAGAAGCCAGATGGCAAAGCTGAGAAACAGAAAGCACCCCAAACTCAGGGGGCAAGGACATTGCCGTCGAATTGGGATCGGTATGAAGATGAATATGATACAGGCTCTGAAGATGTAGCTCACAACAGTGCAGGTCAGACACCTGATGTTCTGATGCCCAAGAGTAAAGGCGCAGATTATGCCCACTTAATATCTGAGGCCAAAGCTCAATCCCAATCCAGTTATCCTATGGAGAGCTTTACTTTGTTTAATGATATTCTGGATGGTACATTCTTTTGCTTATATGTTCAAATTTATATGTTTTCTGTTTACTTCCTATTTGATAATATTGATTTCTTCTAAAATGCTTTAGTGGGTGGCTTCATAAATTAATTTTGAGTTTGACCTTAAACAAGATGTCAAAAAAAAAAAAAAAAATATATATATATATATATATATAATAATAAAAAAATGTGGATATATTGCAGGAAACTGTGGCATCGTCCATTTTGTGATTTTGGTTCATACCTGCTGAGCTAGAACATTTCTAATGATATTGATAGGCGCTATTTTGGTTTGTTACAAACAAAATAACTTATAGTTTAGAGGAATTAGCATTTTTGGATCCATCTTCTTTGGGTTTTTGGGTGGCATGGTTACATGACAAGACACAGACTGATGTCATAACTTTCTTTTATTAACTTAAAAAGGTACTTATTTTCAATATAAATGGTTGATTACGTATTCATTTTCAGTTAATTAGGATTGAATCTGAAGTTTTTGAGTATTTAATGCCCGTAAGATATGGTAATCATTTTTTCTTACTGTAATGAGAAAATGATCATGCTTAAACATTTAGGAGACTTTCTTGTGTATCTTATGTCAAATTATTTTTCGGATTGAGCTTTGCATCTTTATATTGGGAGTATAGGCTAGTCTCTGTAGTTTACCTGCAGACACAAGTAAAAAGTAGTTCCTAAGTCCAAATCGTGGATCTAATATTGACTGAATGTAAAATTTAGGTAGAGAGTTTGATTATTAATAAGTACCATAGATATATATATATATGTATGATTAATGCAATGGGTTCACATGTTGGGATATGAACATTTTGAATTAAGGTGATTATTTATGAAATTTTGTGGCAAATCTACCCATTTTGAATAAAGATTCACTTGGCAGATCTGAAATGGAAATAGTCACGTTCAATTTAGATGATGAGAGTATTTGTACAAACAGATGCATTGACATTTTTACTTATAGGCTATTTATTGAAGATTGTTTTATATTTGTAATCTGTGTAACTAGGATGTAATTGAATATATCTCAGAGTTCAATCAAGGACTGGGCCCGTTGCTTTTGTCCAGAGGACAACATATAGCCTCGTCAAGTTATGATGATAATTTTCTGTTGGATGATAAAGAAACCAGTAGCCCTGAGGTATTTTAACCTGTGATTACATTTTATTGCGCCATAGAAGATTTCATTTTGTGGCTCATTATCTCTTGTTAGATGCCAAATAACTTGACATGAGCAAGTATATATTTCATAAATTGGACACAAATGTATGCAACTTGAATACTCTTTCTGTAATTTTGGTACAAAACTATATATATATATATATATATATATATATATATATATTTTTTTTTTTTCTCTTTTCTTTATGATTATGATGAATGAATCTTTTGTGATGTTATGTGCGATGAAAGGAAACCAGGAAAAATATGTTTTATCTTTTTCTAATTGGGGAATCATAGTCCACAGTTTTATTAGGATACATTTATTCTGTAAATAGATCTTTTCAGAAGAAAACATAGTGGAGTCGATGTCATGGTGGTCACTAAGCATATCTATGATCCAGCAGTCTTTGGCGGCTATGCATTCTTTTCATGAAGGATTGTTATTTCAGATATGTCCGTAATGATTAACTTTTTATACATGACAATTTCTTATCTTGTAAAGAATTGCTTAAATTGAGTGGAGTGGACTTTTAGTAAGAAAGTAGATGCTATAATATGATTGAAATCCTTTAGGTGATCTGTGGCACTTTTTTCCCTGGTACTGTTTAATTCAATTTTGGTCTGCAGAAAGAAACACGATACCCAGTACATTTTGTCATGAAATTAGCTAAACTTCAATTTAAAAATGGTGAGGGGGGGAGGGAAAGGTACAGAACTTAAAAGTAAAAATTGCCTTGTAGATGCTCTTATTTTAAGGTGATACATAGACGCAGATGACTAAACACTTTTTTTCCTCTTTCCCTTTAGATACTTCTCTGCTCACTTCCAAGATTGTGTATAGGTGGTATACGTGGTTGTTTATAGATATTATCTTTTATACATACTGTTACTTCTGATCATGATTCTCACATTCTTCCATCTGCAGGCATCATTTCTCTCCCTAAATTTGCATTCTCTTGCTGAACAACTTGAAAAGATTAGCTTAGCTGACAGAATTTTCATTGAGCCAGATCTATTGCCACAAGAGTTGGTACTTCTTTTTTACTAAATCATCTGGCTTTACCCATTCCTAGTGTTGCATTATAATCTGTCTTTTTTTTTTTTTTAGAAATTTTTACTGTGTCATGATAAAATCAATTATTTTTCAGTGCATTAAATTACAAGAAAACACTGGGAGAGAGGCTGATGAGGGTCAAACTACAAGTGGTACTGGTGCTGTTGAAGTTGTTTCAGATGGAGTAACTTCCAATGTTGTTTCTCAGGAAAAAATTAAGGTCCATCAGTCACCTGATTGTGTGACATCTGATTCCGACAAAAGCATCCGCAACTCAGGTCCTACTTTTACAAGTGAAGGTTTTCTTGATAATGCCGTGGACTCACTCTGGGAGTTAGATGAAGCTAGCAACAGAACTTCTGGGAAGTTTACTTCAGATCTAACTGCAGATTCCACCTCAAAGAAACCATCAAGATTTGATGCGGGATTAGCAGTGGCAGAGCTTGACTTGCTTCTTGATTCACTTAGTGAAACCAAGATGTTTGACTCGAGCGTAAAGGAGCAGTCTAGTCGCACATCGTACATACCACAAGGATTGCCAGATCAGTCAACTTCTGTCTTTAAACGTGTTAAAGATTCGCAGATGGTAGCTGCAAACCTTGATGATGATATTGATGATCTACTCAGTGAAACATCTGATCTAATAAACAAGAAAAGAATATCTCCATTGCACGAAACAAAGGCTACTTCTGCTATTGTTCCTGATTCCAACTCTAAAGTACTTGATGATTTTGACTCTTGGTTAGATACTCTTTAAACAATGCTTTTTTTTTTTTTTTGTTGTAAGAATTAAATTTTAGCGTACAGAAAGATATGTATATTTCTATGTTGTCAATTGTGATCATTTGGTTGCATATACCTTTTTTACGATCATTATTTTCTGTTAAAATTAGGAACAGGAAACTGCGAAAATGTTTTTCTTCCCTCTCTTTTCTAAGTGCATAATATCTTCACTTTGGCGGAGGAGTATAATTCATGGTTGATTTATTTATTTATGATGAATGAGTTTTAATTATGGATGTTGCATTTAAATTATGTTTAAATTCACACTAATTTACAGTGAGTTAAATAGATTTCATATAAAAGATAAAAGATGGTCATTTAAATGACTATAAATTTTTTTTTTGGCTTACCATTTTAAATGACTATATATATATATATATATATATATATATATATTTTTTTTTTTTTTCTTGTATTCTTTTTTAATGAATAAATGACTATATATATATATATATAGACAGTGTTTAATTAATGCATTATTAGTAGTCAACGTTACCTTCTTGTTCCTTATTCCTTGATGCACATAACTCAAACACACCATTAATGAGAGACATTGTAGAGAGAGAACATGCAAAACCTAAAGAAAAATAGAAATCACAAGATCTTTTTCTTAAATTTTATATAAAGTTTATAAAATTATAAAGAAAAATAAGTTTATAACAATGACATAAAGATATTTATTGTTTAATATTTACACTTAAACATGATGTTTCAAGTTTAATCTTTTTTCTTTCGTATCCATCTTTTTATCACTAATAATAAAAACAATGTTATCGAGATTAAAAATAATAATAATAATATGTTATAAAACTATTGTTAACAAAAGCAATATAGAACAAAATGTAAGATATAAATAAAATGAAAAGAAGAGGAAGAGAGAGATCCTTGTATATTTCATATATATTCTTGTGTATTCTTATCTCAACAATACTACACATTTAACCCCTATTTATAGGGATGAAGAGGTAGTAGAGATAATGTAAATAATAACAATAATGAAGATAATTATGTATGAAGATAGTGAAAGTAATGGACATAATTTAGGTATGTAGATAGTGAAGGTGATGAAGATATTGAAGGTAATTGACATACAAATATTCATAATACTCCCCCTATTTTGTATGTCCATTGTACAATAAATGTCTCATTAAAACCTTATCACTTCCATTGTGATGAATCTTTAGGGTTCACTTCTCCTTGGATGTCCATTACATAAAGAATATGCCTCGTTAAAAACCTTATCGGATAAAAACCCAGTGGGAAAAAATCGATTAAGGGAAAAAGAGTACAATATTCTTTTATGTACGCACAACTTCAACTCCATTATTTACGACTTCTATGTCGTGATTCAACTGCTTCATCATCGATTTCGTTACCATCACATTGATTTTATTGTCTTCCATAAGAAGAATCTTAGGTTTTAAGGAAGATTTTACTTCGAAATATCATTGCTAGAGAAACATTCAAATTCGTCGTTCGATTGTAGTAATAATTCCGTCTGATGCGCAGGTGAGAAACCGTAATTCCTGAAATTACGCCTCCTTCATTTTTCATTCTCGAGGAATATGAAGAATCCATACATCGGCGAGTATTAATCTCAACACTCCCCCTGTTGAGATGAACTCTTGAAATCTTTGAACCGACGCAAACCAATTTTATATCTCAATTTTTCAAAGGTTGCAATCGGAAGAGCCTTAGTGAATAAATCTGCAAGATTATCACATGAACGGATTTGAAGTACATCAATATCACCCTTCTTTTGAAGTTCATGAGTAAAGAAAAATTTGGGTGAAATGTGTTTTGTCCTATCTCCTTTGATATACCCTCCTTTCAATTGAGCTATACAAGCTGCATTATCTTCATATAGAGGAGTTGGAATCTCACTTCGGGAGATAAACCACAACTCTCTCTAATATAATGTATTATTGACCTCAATCATACACATTCTCGACTTGCTTCATGAATGGCTATTATCTCAAGCATGATTAGAAGAAGTTGCTTTGCTATAGTTTGCTTTGTAGAGCGCCATGATATAGCAGTATTGCCATATGTAAATAAATAGCCAGTTTGAGAACATGCCTTATGCGGATCGGAAAGATAACCGGCATCCGCATACCCAATTAATATTGGATTATTTTTATTTGAATAAAATAATCCGAGGTCAATAGTTCCTTGGAGGTATCTAAGGACATGTTTAACACCATTCCAATGTCGTCGTGTTGGTGAAGAACTAAATATTGCCAATAGATTTATAGCAAATGCTATATCAAGTCGAGTGCTATTTGCTAGATACATTAATGCACCAATAGCACTTAAATATATTCCTCGAGGTCTAAAAATATCCTTATTTACATCCAGTGACCTCACGACCATTGGAATACTTAATGAATATGCTTTGTCCATGAAAAATCTTTTCAAAACTTTAGCTGTATATGTTGATCGATGAACAAAAATTCCATCTTCCACATGTTCAATTTGAAGCCCAAGACAAAACTTGGTTTTCCCAAAATCTTTAACTTCAAATTCTCGCTTCAAACAATCTATAGCTTCTCGGAGCTCTTTTGGAGTTCCAATGAGATTAATATCGTCAACATATATAGCAAGAATCACAAAACCAAAATCCGATTTCTTAATAAATACGCATGGACAGAGTTGGTCATTTTTATATCCTGAATTCAATAAGAATTCACTAAGGCGATTGTACCACATGCGTCCAGATTGTTTAAGCCCATATAATGATTTCCGTAATTTTACGGAATAATTCTCACGAGGGCCATTAGAAGTCTTTGGTAATTTTAATACTTCAGGGATTTTCATATAAATTTCATTTTCAAGGCTTCCATATAGATAAGTCTGTAACAACATCCATTAGACGCATATCCACCTTTTCATGAACTGCCAAACTTATAAGATATCGGAGTGTAATAGCATCAATAACGGGTGAATAAGTTTGATCATAATCAATTCCCGGCTTTTGTGAAAAGCCTTGTGCGAAGAGTTGTGTTTTATATCTTACGACTTCATTATTCTCATTTCGTTTTCACACAAACACCCATTTATAACCAACAAGTTTTTACATCATCCGGCGTTTGGACTACAGGTCAAAAAACTTCTCGCTTTGCAAGCGAATTTAACTCCGATTGAATCGCATCTTTCCATTGAGGCCAATCAATTCTATGCCGACATTCTTCAACCGATGAAGGATCTAAATCCTCATTATCCTTGACAATATCAAGGGCTACATTATATGCAAAAGCATTATCAATAGAAATTTTACTTCGATCCCAACTTTTATTCGAAGTTGTATAATTAATAGAGATTTCCGAATTCTCTTCATCATTTATAGTTGGAATCTTTTCATCAGTTGTCCCTTGGTTTTCCTCATGATCTTCCGGATCATTTAATCATCTTTTCTTTCGAGGATTTTTATTTTTAGAACCAAGGGGGGCCACGCTTCCGACGTGCTTTTGATTGAACAGCTATAAGATTTACTTTTTGTTCTTCAAGAACTTCTATTCGTATAGGAGCATCTATAGCTGGAATATGCGATTTAGTGACTCTTCCGGAGTCGAAGAAAAGAATGGCAGATTGATTTGCAATTTGTTGCAAATGAATTATCTTTTGAACTTCGAGTATGCTCACATTTGTGCGTGGATCTAAATGATTCAATGATGTTCTCCACGCAAATTCAATTTTATGTCATTTATTCTCTCCCCTAAATTGGGGAAACAAATTCTCATCAAAATGGCAATCAACAAATCTTGTTGTAAAAACGTCCACCGTCAAAGGTTCAAGATACCTTATAATAGACGGGGAGTCATGCCCAACATATATCCCCAATCTTCTTTGAGGACCCATTTTTGTTCGTTGAGTTAGTTCAATAGGAACATATACAACACACCCAAAAATTCTCAAATAAGAAATATTAGGCTCTGAACCAAAAGCCAACTGTAGTGGAGAAAATTTATGATAACTCGATGGCCTTAAACGCACAAGTCTTGCGGCATGTAAAATGGCATGCCCCCCAGTCGCTGTAGGGAGATTTGTTTTCATCAATAACGGTCTAGCAATTAACCGTAGCATTTTGATAAATGATTCAGCTAGACCATTCTATGTGTGAACATGAGCTACAGGATGTTCCACAATTATGCCAATCGACATGCAATAAGAATCAAATGCATGCGAAGAAAATTCACCAAAGATTATCTAGACGGATTCGTTTAATAGGATAATCAGGAAATTGCGCTCTCAAGCGAATTATTTGGGCAAGGAATCTCGCAAACGCGAGGTTGCGAGTAGATAATAAACAAACATGCGACCATCGGGTCGATGCATCAATCAAAACCATAAAATATCGAAACTGCCCACAAGGTGGACTAATCGGTCCACATATATCTCCATGAATCCGTTCTAGAAATGTAGGACTTTCAACTCCTACTTTTAATGGTGATGGCCTTATAATCAATTTCCCTTTGGAACATGCAGCACAGGAAAGCTTATCGGCGGTCAAAACCCTTTGATTCTTCAAAGGATGACCGTGCGTTGTCTCGATAATTTTTCGTATCATAATTGATCCCGGATGACTCAAACGATCATGCCAAATTTTAAAAGTAACGGGATTAGTAAACTTCGGTTTACTAAATAATGCTCCTCAATGTCATTAATTTTAGCATAATATAGGCCAGAGGATAAAGATGGTAGCTTTTCCAACAAATGCTTATTACCGGAGGTCATTTTCGTAATAGCCAAATATTCATGACCTTTATCTTCCATAGTCTCAATATGATATCCATTATGTCGGATATCCTTAAAACTCAATAGATTTCTTCGAGACTTTGAGGAAAATAGTGCTTTATCAATAGCAATCATAGTTCCTCCCGGTAATATTATATTAGCTCTTCCGGAGCCTTCAATAAGTTTTACACTACCATTTATTGTGGTAACACTTGTTTCTCCCACATTCAAATGAGAAAAAATTTTTTCGTATTTCGCTATGATGTGTGTAGTTCCACTGTCAATTAGACATACACTTTCAATGTCATCATTCAACCCATAAAAGAGGATCATAGTCATTTGGTAATCTCACAAACTTCCGGTTGTGAATTAAGCAAATAATCTCACAAAGTTCCGGTTGTGAATTAAGCAAATAATCTCACAAACTTCTAGTTGTGAATTAAGCAAATAATCTCACAAACTTCCGGTTGTGAATTAAGCAAATAATCTCACAAACTTCCGGTTGAGTTAATAATAAGCAATCATAAGACCATCATAATAATAACAAAATATTTATAAACAAAAACATTAAATATAAGATAACTAAAATATTAAATAACAAAAGATAATATATTACATAAACATATAATATATAATATAATGTTCTAATTCTTTTGGCCACTTCGGGTAGTCATCAACATTTTTAGCACATGAATTATCATCATGATAATTACAACTATAAGGGCCAAATTTATCACGAGTACATATTCATGATCATACTTATAACCACGACCACGATCTCTTCCGGGATCATGAGTTATAACATCATTCACTTCGGGAATGGAATAGAACTCGTTGGTCAAGTATCGTGATTTTCATTAACAACTCATTGTTTTGTTGGATTTAAAATCTTGCAACTTCAGGTGCAACCAATTATACCGTGTTTTAGGGAGGACGACCATCTTCCGGTGGTCGAACCTTTCTTTCAAAATTTTCCCACAAAACAAGGGGATCTTTCACGGTAAGATATTCTATTATCAAATCATCATGAAGATGATGACGGAGATCACAAATTCAAGTTTAGTAAGATTTGTCATAATGGTAAATAACGTACCCGATTATTCTTCAAATAAACTTCAAAAACACTTTACTCGGTAGTAGAGCCTCTAGTCTCGGTTGGTTAGAGACTCGTGCTGATAACGTGTTATAAAACTATTGTTAACAAAAGCAATATAGAACAAAATGTAAGATATAAATCAAATGAAAAGAAGAGGAAGATAGAGATCCTTGTATATTTCATATATATTCTTGTGTATTCTTATCTCAAAAATACTACACATTTAACCCCTATTTATAGGGATGAAGAGGTAGTAGAGATAATGTAAATAATAACAATAATGAAGATAATTAGGTATGAAGATAGTGAAAGTAATTAGGTATGGAGATAGTGAAAGTAATGAAGATAATTTAGGTATGGAAATAATGAAAGTGATGAAGATATTTAAGGTAGTTGACATACAAATATTTATAATATAATAAAAATATATATATTTTTACTAATGGTTTGGGGAATTGGGGTTTGAATTATATTAGGTTGAGGGTGTAACTTGGAAAATGAGTTGGACCACTAAAACTAAATTAATTTGTCTTCAAGTTTATGATTAGAAAGAGGGGAAAAAAACGGTAGGCGAGAGAGCTTGTGGGATGCTAACAGCATTGGAAGCAGATAAAGATGGGGTGTTGTGACTGATAAAGATGGAGTCCAAACACAAATTTTGGATGTATTTAAAATATCAATAAAAATAAAATAAATAAATTATCTGAGTTTTTTTTTTTAAACCGGATCTGGCAACACTATAATTGAATTGAGTGTCAAATCCTAACCTTTAAGTTGAGAGCATGAATGCTGACCACTTGACCACAACCCATTTAACTATATATTTTAAAGATTTAAAAAATATATATTTTTAGATTTTTTTAGATTAATTGATGCGTGTTTTATTTTTATTAGTGTTTTAAATAATATTTTAGATCACATCTTAAAATATTTATCCTCTTATATATATACACACAAATATGTATATATATTTTTTCATTTGTTTTGTATTTATCTTCTTAACCTATAATATATATATATATATATATATATATATATGAAAAATAGTACAAGATAATCCAAAACATATATAAACTACTAAAGATATTTTTAAGATTAAATGAAATTAAGAATTTGAATTTATCTATGAAAATATTTAAAATTTAGGATAAAAAATATTGATTTTAATCAAATGGAATTAAATCTAATATGGATGTGTATAATATATATATATATATATGAGGTGTAAAGAATTTAAAATATATAACAAATTCCAAAAAATATATATACACATATAGCTTAAAGATTAATTTTTTTTAATAAATAAATAAATAATCTTTTCAGGATATTTTTATGAGTTGTCTAATTTTTAAAAAGATTGAAACAGTGTTGGATAAGGATGATAAGAAAAGACAATCAAATTTAATGTCCAGTGAAGCAATTTTTATTATTATTATTTTGTGTAATTATGGGCTGAATTATTTTTGACGGGTAAATATTATTATAATTAATTTCAAGAATTTTGTTTTGCAACTCAAATTTATTATATTTATATTAATATAAAACTTGTATATTTATTTTATAGGCTTAAATTGAATTTATTAAACTTAAATGATTAATTTTTTTTTTTTTTTGATAGTCGTAAATGATTAAAGTTCTAAATATAGTCGTTAACGTATAATAATGATCAAACATTTTTAAACAAAATAAAATGATGAAAACACCATAAGAAATAATAAAATATAAATTTAGCAGTGCCAACAAGTTAAAGAATAAATACAATACCACTCTCACGCCTACCCTACCCCCCATCCCACTCTTTCTTTCTTTCTTTTTTTTAAAATATATTCATAAATATATATATTTTATATTTTTTTTGAAATATCATAACTTCTATCATGTCTCGAACTCATGACTTTTCATGTCATAAATGAGGGTGCTCCAATTGAGTTTTGTCTTCTTGACATAAATAAATATGAATACTACAATAATAATTATAATATTTGTTATATTAAATTTTAAATTAAAATGAAATTTTAGATAAAACTTGAATTTAATATTTTATTTTATTTATATTTGAGAGTATTTTATTTCATTTATAAATTTTGTCACAAATTCGTTATGAATAGAGAAATAAATATTTAGAAAATGCTTGATTTTATAAATTATATAAAATCTTATAAATGGTCTAATAATTAAGTGATTGTGTGTTTGAATTTCAGAGGAATGATAGTAACTTAAATTTACAATCTGTTATATTTTTTTTTTTGTAAAAATTTATTAAGTAAATTAATGATCTAATGTTGTATGTAATATATATATATATATATATATATATATATATATATATATATATATATATTTTAAAATAGACTTATATTTATACATAATTTGAATCGAATTAACTTGATTAAAAATATGGGAGAAGAAACATAGGTTAAAGGAAAACGTGTATAGAAGTGGCAATGGTCCACATTTTCACAAGAAAACAACCATTTTAATCAAACAAGGATGGGAAAAGTAAACGAAGAAAATGACTGAAATTGACGACTCTATATATATAATTATAAATATTATTTAATTTGAGATAAATAACTAATTACAAATTAAAAATTACTCCTATAAATAAAAATTCTCAACTTTATTAGTTAAAAAAATAAGGTTAACACAACCACAACCTTAAACCTCATGTTGTTATACGTATACATAATTATATATTACATATTTTATAATTAAGTATTGAAAGGTATTGAAGTGAAGTGGATTGTCATATATTTAGAACAGACCGATGTGGATACCATGTGTCGGGTAGCCTAAGATCCCTTTTATTATGTTCAGTCCAATTAGTGATCGGAGAGACCACAAAAGTGGCATGACCTCTGACACAAAAATACTTCTTAGTACAAGAGCATTAAATGGCTCTAACCGACATACACTGTTTACGCTCCCAAATAAGGCTAATGGACATTACTCACTTTTCAAGTATCCTTCCCTCGATTGGCTATGAACTCCTAAATATAAACGATAATGCATGCACAACACAAAAGAGAGATCAATTATTATTCATTTTACATTCTGCACTCCTAGAGAGCAATTAACGACATTCTATCCTTTTTGTTCCCGAGGAGATTCTCAGAATTTATTTACTAAGCCAACACTAAAAACACACCCGACAATAAGCATTTTGCAGGATACTTAGCATTCAATAGGGCGTTCTAAATCTACATAGTACAAGCACTAAAATCGTTCCAATTAAATATGTAATATGTTATACCCACCCAAAAAAAAAAAAAAAAAAAAAATGTAATATGTTATATATATACATATACAACACTACAAGTGTACATGCTTCCACTGCTGTTTCTCTTGCTTGGCGATTGGTTATTGGGCAATGAGTAAGCAAAATTAGCGCTTGTCGTACTCGATTCTTTGTTATTTGGCAGGAACAGAGAACTTGACAGGCACCGTCCACTCCTATCTTGCCACAAAAATCAACGTGTTCACGAGTGCTCATTCTATAATCTAATTTTATCAATTTAAGTTTTTTTTTTTTAATAAAATAATATATTTAATAATTTAAAACATATACAAGCTAAACATGTGGTTTGTTATTGAATTGGAGAAACTATTCTTTAAAAGTTGTAACCTTGAATTGAATCTATAATTTTCTATCAAAGAATTTAGAAAATTTTTGCTGAAAAAATTATATCTCAGATAATGTAAGTTCTACAGAAATAATAAAAATTGACAAGTTGTAAGAAAAGGGGAAAAAAAACTTTAATTATCATTCTTTTATTTCTTTATTAATCTAACTTTTAAAATTATAAGTGAGATTACTATCACTAAGTTATTTATATTTACTTAACAAGAGAAAAACAATATGATACAATATATATATATATATATATATATATATATATATATATATGCTTGTGTATACATATAATTTATTTTTTAAAAAGATTAAATTAAATTTAATTAATGAGCATTAATGAAATTTAAATGATTCCATGTGAATAAATGATAAAATAGGGGGCAAAGTGTTATAGAAATCTTCACAATAGAAAAAAAGGATATATTGACTCATTTTTGGGCAATAATAACTTTCCAACTCATTCATGCTTTATTGTCAAACTTCAACAAATCTTATTCTCTCTAAAAGATTGCCTTCTTATATTTTATTTATGCAATTATCACTATAAAAATCAATCATATTACTTTTTTATTATTTTGTTCAATTTATAAAAACAAATCTCCCTCAAATCTAAAAATACATGAACCATCCATGTGGAAGGAACTCTTAATTAAAGAATTGAATGATATTGTCAATTTTAGATGCCGTCACAGTTTAAAACGCGTCATATGAATAAATGTTTCTATTTAATAACTGCATAGTAAATATTCTATGTAGCTATATGAGAATCAATAATAATTAGATTTTGATGAAAATTACTAATAATAATAATGAAAGTAAGAAAAAGGTTGGGAATAATAATAAGTGCATAAAGATTTTTTGCCTTTTTCCTTTGTTAGACCATGTAATATTTTTTACGGATAGTGTTCATGTTTCTGCTTTTATATATATATATATATATATGGCATATCAAAATCATTTCATCCACCATTTTTTCCCTTTCCTCTCATAAGTTATTAATTTAATAAACTTCTGGTTTCTTCTCTCACTTTTTCTTCCCAAATCTTTTCCATTCTTATATTATTTGTTCCAACCCTCAAAAACTTTCCCTATTTTCACTTAATGCTTCTCTGAAAATACTTTGAACTTCAAATTTTCTGTTATTTTTTCAGGTTTTTAGAAAAGGAAATTAATTATGAAGATGGTTTCGAGTAGTTTACTCTGTTTTCTGGTAGTAGTGCTTCTGTGTAGCATTACATGTACGACGACGGCAACAACAATGGCGAAATCGGATTACAATGTGTACAAGGATCCAAAGCAGCCGATGGGAAGACGGATTCGAGACCTAATGTCAAGGATGACACTCGAGGAGAAGATTGGGCAAATGACACAGCTCGATCGAGGCAATGCGACTCCGAGGATAATGAGAGATTACGGAATCGGAAGTGTGCTGAGTGGCGGTGGAAGTGTGCCCAAAGTAAAAGCAACTCCTCGAGATTGGGTAAAAATGGTGAATAAATTTCAGAATGGGGCTCTTTCTAGCAGACTCGGAATTCCGTACATCTATGGAATTGATGCTGTTCATGGCCATAATAATGTTTATCAAGCTACCATTTTCCCCCATAATGTTGGCCTTGGATGCACCAGGTAATAATTATATATGTATATATGTATATATCAGGATAACTTCAACTTTTTCTATGGGAATGAATTATTCATCGTCCTTTTCCCGGTCCCCTTTTTTGGCAGTTTGCTTCTGTAGAATACTTTACTCTGTACAAAAGAAAAATTTAGAAGGAAACAGAGAAAAAATTCATTGAATCCTATGGAAGATTCATTTCATGTGACAGTTTTAAAAATTAATTCAAATTTGACATAACATTTTTATGATGTATTTTTTTTTTTCAAAAATTACAAAATCAATATTATTTTTCTTGTTTTGAAAAAAAAGAAAATCTAAAACAGAGTGAGGATATGTTAATTTAATTGGATGAAATTCATTGATGTTATTGAGTAAAGTTGGATAAAAGATTAGGTTTTTCTGCAAACATTTTCGTTTTTTTAACCAAAAATGGAAATTGATGAGAGATGAAATGGAGCAGAGAGCCAGAGCTGGTGAAGAAGATAGGAGCAGCAACAGCTCGTGAAGTCAGAGCCACTGGAATCCACTATGTTTTCGCCCCCTGTATTGCGGTATGGATTACTTCCAAATTTACATCATCATCATTATTATTATTATTATTATTATTATTATTATTATTATTACAAACCTGAATCCACTATTATTTATTTTTTAATTGTTTCCAAAAAATTTTTTTTACTTATTTAGAAATTATTTAAGTTCATGAATAAAAATTTTAATAGTTAATTTTTTTTTTTGTCAACATTAAAATAATATATGTGTGTGTATATTTTTTGAAAAATTTGTCCAAATGCACCCTATTGCATTTGGTTCTTTTTAATCTTTTATGTACTAAATAAATTTGATTTTAATGATTTTAGTCTACGAGAAAAAAAGTCTTTCTCAGGTTTTAAAACACTAATACCAATACAATATATATCTATTTAATTAATATAGTTATGCTTCGTTAGTCTATTTTTGTAAAAATTTTCAAAATTAAGTTATAATTTTAAATAATTAAAATTATATTTTTTTGATTAAAAGTATTTTAGAAAAAAAAAAAATTTTAAAAGTTTAGGATCGGATATGTAAAAACTTAAATCTACTTAAAAAAAAAAAAAAAAAAAAATCCTTAGAAACATATTTTGACTTTGTGAGAGTTCCTGTGTAAATCTGAAATATGGGGGGGGGGGGGGGGGGGGGGGGAATCTACATAGAAAACACTATAGGATAGTAACATGTGGCAGCGAATTGCTTTTATTTAACATCTCCTACATCTCTTTGTCATAATATCTGTCCACTTTTTTTTAAAAAAAACTAATTGTCTCAGGTTAGATAAATCAATTAAAATTACTTTATTTCTGTATTGAAATAATGAGACTCACCAAGATACACATAAAATGAAATAGTAGAATTAATTAACAACAAAAATTCAAATGGTGGTAGGTATGTAAAGATCCAAGATGGGGAAGATGTTACGAGAGTTATAGTGAGGACCCGAAGATTGTGCAACAAATGACTGAACTGATCCCTGGTTTACAAGGACAAATTCCACATAATGCCCGAATGGGTGTCCCTTATTTGGGTGGAAAGTAAGTTTTTCTTTAATATAATAACACTGAATTCAAGAAAACTAAAGGACAAAACTGATTGCAAAATACCAGAATTTTATCAAAAAAAATCTGCTCTGCTCAGCTTTATTTTTCATTTTTGGTTGGTGGGTTGTGGTGTAGGGATAAGGTAATAGCCTGTGCAAAGCACTTTGTGGGTGACGGTGGAACCATAAAAGGAATCAATGGCAATAATACAGTGACTGATTGGCATGGATTGCTAAGCACTCACATGCCTGCTTACTATAATGCCATCATCAAGGGTGTTTCTACTATCATGGTTTCTTACTCAAGCTGGAATGGTCTTAAAATGCACGCCAACCGCTATCTTGTCACCCATTTTCTCAAAGGGACACTCAGATTCAGGGTACCCTACATTTTATATTAATTTTATTTATCATTAAGTAATTTTGAAAATTACTATTGATTGACAAGCTTTTTTTTTTTTTTTTTTTTTTTTTTGCAGGGTTTTGTTATATCAGATTGGCAGGGAATAGATTTCATAACCACACCACTGCATTCAAATTACACTTTGTCAGTTCTTAAAGGTATTCAGGCAGGGATTGACATGGTAAGTATATGCAGTTGCTAATGCACAAACAGGTAGTGGGTGTTTCAAGAAATTTGAATTTAGTTCTTGAAAATATTGCAGGTCATGGTTCCTTACAATCACACAGAATTTATTGATACTTTAACATCTTTGGTCAAACGCAAATTCATTCCCATGAGTCGGATTGATGATGCAGTGAAGAGGATTTTGAGGGTGAAGTTCACCATGGGTCTATTCGAGAATCCTTATGCAGATTACAGCCTTGTGGATCAAGTCGGAGCACAGGCACATAGAGATTTAGCTAGGGAAGCTGTGAGGAAATCACTTGTCCTATTGAAGAATGGAGAGAATGCTGACAGTCCTGTGATTCCACTTCCCAAGAAAGCAAACAGAATCCTAGTTGCTGGTACTCATGCCAATGATTTGGGGGCTCAATGTGGCGGATGGACTATTACTTGGCAAGGACTCCTTGGCAATAACAATACCTCTGGTAAGCTAAAAAATGTCCCATGACCTCTCAATTCTTCTATTAAAATCTTGGTTTTTTTAACCCATCAACTGACACAGTATTTGATGATGAGTACAACAGGAACTACAATCCTAGGGGCTGTCTCAAATACAGTAGATTCAAACACTGAAATTGTCTACAAGAAACACCCAGCTGCAGATTTTGTTGAGTCCAACAAATTTGACTATGCCATTGTTGTGGTTGGGGAGCCTCCATATGCAGAAACTTATGGAGACAATCAAAACTTGACGATTCCAGAACCTGGTCCGAGCATAATATCCAGTGTTTGTGGCCAGATCAAGTGTGTTGTCATCTTGATCTCCGGCCGACCTCTGATGATTGAGCCCTATATTAAGCAGATGGATGCTGTTGTTGCTGCTTGGCTTCCTGGCACTGAAGGCCAAGGTATTGCTGATTTGCTGTATGGGGATTATGGATTTACAGGAACGCTCGCCCGTTCTTGGTTCAGGGCTATAGAACAGCTTCCACTTGATGCTGGAGATGAAAATTACAATCCACTTTTCCCTATTGGTTATGGTCTAACTACTCAATCAGTTGGATCAAACTAGTTAGAGAATATAGCATCATGACAAACACCCACCTCCCCCCTTGCTTCTATAAGTTGTAAACCACTCTTAATTATATATTAAAAGTTGTTTTAGAACAACCATAAAGATTTCCCATCATAACTAGCTATAGGGAATTAGCTGAAAATAGCAAAGCAGCCAATTGTGAGATTCATTTCATCCTTTTTTCATTATTCCCCACTTTAAATATCTTTGATCTTGAATCATAATTTTACCCTATCTGAAATAACAGTCAATTTATGAAATTAAGGAAACATAACTGAGACTTATGTAATAGTGTTTCTTTTACGGTGAAAACTATAATTATCTTGGACATGATAACCAGTCCAGTCTGTCCACAAGAAAGAAATCTCTTACAAGGAAAACATAAAGGAACCAACTACAAACATATACATGAGATAGATAGTAGTCATTTTGTGGCTAAAACTAAACTACTACCAAATACACACCCAACACACCCAACATAAATATATAGGTCATACTATCTATTAACATGTTCTCTACAGGCATATCCACATCTACCTACAATCACTGCACAAACAAACAAAAACAAAAAGCAGTTAGTTCCTCATCAAACGTTTCCTTCTCTTTTCGTCCATTCATTTCCTTCTTCATGACACTACAATATTTTCCTTTATTTAGTAGTCACATTTCAGAATAATTTAAATAAAGATATTACAATCTCATTCCTCTAGCTTGCAAATTATAACATAAACCACCCAAAAAGATAATTTCTAACCACATTGATTACAAAATTATTTTATGTGATACGAATAAAACGATTCATAAATTGCTGATCAAAATATACTGTCATTTCAAAAGGAAAAATTATGACATTAACTCTATAATAAATATTCATTTTATAAGTCAACTGAAAAATGAAAAACTCATAAAATAGTAACAAAAATTCATCTTATTAGTAAAAGGTAAAATTGTCCAATAAGCATATATACATATATTGAGATTTAATTTCTAAATCAATGGTATATTCCTCCACATAATTAAACAAAGTTTTATTTTTAAAGATATATTATATTCAATTTATAAATAGAAGAGTAAAATTGTCCATGAGCAAATTCCTCTTCACAAGTTAAAAAGATTATCTATAATACATTTTTCAGTTTTTAAAGCATGAGTCGTTATAGACCAAATGAAATTCATGTTACACTTCCTAAAACTCCATCTCATTCCAGAGAATATTAGAAAATACTTTACAAAATCTTCATTCTATGATCAAAACAAGCCCTATATTATGAAGCAACAAAAAGAACGATAGTTTAGTTAAAGAGCGGCAAACCTCATTCTGCATTGTGAGACTGATCCTGCTCAATGAAATCTAAAGCTTTTTCTTTGGAGATAACGTTAACACCACTAACTCTATTCTTGTGTGTCACACCATATATTTTGTCAGCAACTTTCACAAGCTCTGATCTAAATGTTGTGGTAATGAATTGTGTACTTGCCATATCTGCCATTCTTCGGACCATATCTGTGGAACATAGTTAAGGAACCACACATCTGGTCTTGCATTAACCGAAGAGAAAACTATCAGATAATAGAGCTGATTCTTGACTAGGCAAAATTGTTGCACCAAAAGTTACTAGTAGTTTCTACTTGTTGACCACACAATTTCAAATAAATCATATGAAATGTAGTTTATGTTTATAGCAATTCAAGGAAAAAGAATGGTCTCTGAAATAAGAAACAAAATAAAAGAAAATGCAATGGTGAACAACATAAGCCACTAACGTCCCAACCTTAAAGAATATGTTTAATGTATGACAAAACCACATCCCATAGAAGAAAATAACTAAATAAAATGCTACAAATAAGATACACATTTTGCAACATATTCATAATATATAAATATTCAACCCCCCCCCCCCCCCCCCCCCCCCCCCCAAGGTCTCTCTCCTCCAAACACCAAATAAGAGCCACTCAAGTAACAAATCACAATGAGATTTTCAAACCTGCAGAGAGAGAAAGTCCTTACAAAATGGAAGAGAATAATTGATAGGAATATATAACATGGACAAGAAAATGAACAAATTCTTGAAAAACATGGATGAACAAAGCTGAAAGAAGGATACTTCCAACGGCAGTTCTGTACTGTGGATCTAGTGCTGCATCTATTTCATCAAAGAGGTAAAATGGAGCTGGATCACATCGCTGTATAGCAAATATCAGTGCCAGTGCCACCACAGTTTTCTGACCACCAGATAACTGTTTCATTGACTGTGTTTCCCCTTGCCCAGTAAAAGAAACCTGCATGTTTCAAAGTGCACACTGTGAATGGCAACATAGGCACTCCTTTCCTCTTTCCAGTTGGGGTATTTTTGATTATATATCTTTCAGAGTAATGAACACTTTATTCTAAACTTTTTTTTTTTGGGTGAGCTGAAGGCGAACGGGGACGTAAAGTGCTTTTTTGTTATTATTGTTCACTTATATTTAAGTAAATTCTACATATGTTTGATGGGATTCTTTCTCACAACCAACTTTATTTAAGCTAACCCTAGACAATAAATTGAGAAGCTTTAGAAAATCATAAACATCATTGACTATACTACATGCCTTCACTTTAACTCCAATATATTTCTCAACCCTTCCCTCCACATCAGCTGTACGAGGCTCATCATCATCTAGATCATTATCAGCTTCATCTCCGTCCTGTAAACACACCACCAGTAATCAACAAAGAGCATATGACAACAGGTAGTTAGATATAGATAGATCAGAATTGGTTTTTCCACCCAAAAAATGGTACGTAAGCAATTAACAAACAGCATATGACAAGTAGGCAATCGGAGCAGATCAGAATTTTTTCCAGAATCTAGATGAAAATCGCATTCAGAGTCCAAATATTTCAGGCACTAAAAAGAATCAAATAGACTAAAAAGACAAAGACTTCAATGAAAAGAAAAAAGCAGTATTCTAGAAGGATTATCAAAACATTATGGTAACGAAAAGAAGATAAGAATCTTTGTACCAGAAATACATGATACAAATTCCAAATCAGTTCAACAAAGAGCCCAGAAGCAGTAGAATGGGTGATCCTGTAGAGGGCATTCATAAATCCTGGAGTAAATTCCACTCCTTCAGAAGCTAAATAGGATAAGGAAACAGCAAGAGGTTGTATGTGATTTGCAGAGATTAACTCAAAGCTCTAGTTACTCATGCAGATTACAAGCCCAAGTGTTAAGAACAATGTACTCCTGCTGACAATCTTAACAATGTCTTAGATTATATGTTCTACGGAGGTAAATTAACTCCAAATCAAGAGAATCTCAATAATTGCATTTCGATAAGCAAGTCAAGTGAAGAGAATTTCTCAGATGATTTAAATTGGACCTATTTCTAAGATTTCCATTAGTTTGCTCTAGAAGCTAACATATCTGTGTAAATTTAACAAACCAAATAAGAAAAGTAACTTCCTTTTCTAATGGATACAACCTGTAAGGAGAGGATGGAAGATTGGAGTGCCCTGTTTTCTTGCCTTATTATCTTTCTGAAATTGAATATCACAAGACATCTTAAAAATGAAGGGTTGGGTTTCCCCAAGTTCCTTGTTACTCTGAGAGAGACCATGTTATGTGGTCATGAAGGTTTATTTGTGTCCAGCCTCAAGCCAGAGAAAATCAGGTTTACAGCATTGTATCCTAAACATATGGTAACAGGGTAGTAATATGGAAAGTCTTAAGTCAAATTAACTCTTTGACCTCTTTTGTAAACTCTGAACCTTTCAATTTGAACAATAACTAAATAGTGCTTTTCTCAGAAGCATAAACGCAGACAGTCAAGTATTCATAAAATAAAAAGAAAAAAAAAAAAAAAAAAAAAAAAAAAAAAAGAACACACAACAACAATCTATACTTCAGAACAGATATGCATGAATGCCATAAAGAAGTTGCAGAAAGACCAACCTTTTTCTTCATCATGACTAAAAATCCATGACCCCCTTGCACAAGCTCAGAGAATACTTCTCTAAAATGCTTAGCCACACCTTTAAAAGTTCGTTCAATTGATTCGTCTTTCCTCATATCCAAAACTGATACAAGTTCTTTAATTTTCTGCAGAAAGAATACTTTAGACACAAATGCCCCCTTGAACTTAGGCATAGAGTAACTTATCCAATGGACTTATTACAAACATTAAAGTACCTCATCCCCTGCATCTAATTCAGCTTGCCGTCTTTGGAGCAGCTCTCGCTGGTCTGTGAAGTTTACATACTGATCAAGTGCCTTTTTGTTTACATGGCTGAACTGCTGCAGTTGCTCATTACAATTGTGAAGCATTTTATACAATTCTTTAATACTCTTTCTTTTATACCTGCAACGTGGGTAAGACAAGAAGAAGCAAACAAATTAAGTTTACAGAAATCTAGTCAGTTTTATTTCCCATACAGATAAAGTTACTTGGGGTTCAAATGAATCACCAAGGAAGAATATCCCACCTTAAAATAAGGTTAGAGTGATTTGAATTATGCAATAGAATCCTAAAATCAGTTGCCTTGGTCAACAAGACATGAAAGTGACATATTACTATGGATATTATCTCAACCAATGACTGAGATCAATAATTAAATTATTGATCTTTTTATAATCCTCACTTCCAATTTTCCATGCCACTATTTCTTCAATCATATTCTAGCAGAAGAAAAAGAAAAAAGAGCTGCTTTTAATCAGTTAAATTTAGTTAAATTTTCACCCACATTAAAAGTTTAAGCTAATAGGGAGGGATTAAATTTGTATGTGTCGAACACAAATTTTCATAATAAGGCCGCCCAACATGTACACAATAATCAACAAATTGGGGTAATAACAAGAACTCAAACTAGGACCCCGTTCTAATTCCATGTTAAAATTGAGTAAACTTTACACTTGCTTTGCTCTAAACGCTAAGCTATAGAGAAGGGTTAAGATTGAAAAATTGATTGGTTCAAGGTTCAACTGTAATTGACTGATAGTGTTATTATTAAAATTAAGAATTACATTATAAATAACAAATTTATTAATATTAGAATATAATTAAATTATATGATCTTCTTGATAAGATAAACATTTAATTTAATAATGTATTAAATTTACAAATCATTGCTTACAAAAAAGAATCATAGGAACACAATGAGAATAGGTGTTAATCTATAAAATTAAGCATGTTTTAAGTTTTAATAAGTTTTTCACCTGTTGTAGCATATCCGTAAATTTTAATACTTAGTACACTATTTTAAGTCAAACATTTTTCCTTTTGAGATTATTAAATGACAAATTTAGCTCTTCATTCAAGCGTAAATTAATGTTGAAACTTTTTTGGCAACTTTTATTGAATGTTAGACTAACATGGCCTCAACTAATAAGTTTTAAAAATTTGACTAGTTTAATGCCCACACCTGTTTGATAGTCCAACTGGCTGATTCAAAATGATTCCAAGAATCTAAAATGATAGTTTAGAAAAATGTTTTCAATGATTCAATGCAGACCACTTTAATTACCAGTACACAGTGAGAAAAACAGTGAGTAAAAACAATTCTATTACCAGCATAATGTTCTGTAACATGTATGCTCATGTCTCATAAGTGTACAATGATATCTAAGACAGCATATATCAACAATGCAAAAGTTCCAGCAGAAACTCCAAGCACTAGAAAGATACCTCTCAAAAGCATCCGAAGACAAAGGACCCAATTCTCGGATTTTCTTCGAGTACTCTTCTTGTTTAGATAGATAGACATTTCTTTTGCTTACTAGCTGTTCCAGTTCTTTTGTTTCATCTTGAAGGGTACTCTGATACTTATCTTCTATCAACTGCAAAAATAAATACAACATCAACTTCTACTTCAGATAAAAATGGAAGAAAAAATCTGAATACCTTTATCTTGTCTTTATCGCCTTTAATCTCCTTAAGCTTCTTGTTTCTTTCATCTATACTCTCAGAAACTCCTGGATTCAATTAAATAAAGCAAAATTCTCAGAAATACTATGAAGAAAATACACACTGGAAACAATATAGAAATAAACACCCCACTTTTTTGCTGCTGTGTCAAATTATCAACTAATTGATTGGCATCCATCAGCTCCTGCCTCTTCAGATCAGCCTCAGCAAGTAAAATATCAGCATCAGCAGACAATTTTATCGCTTCTAACTCCTGCTTCCGCCTTACAAGATTAGTTGAAAGATTCATCTCCAGCTCTGCTTTTCTTGTCTCAGTCTGTCAACACAAACATGAGGATAATGTGACTAAAAATTTTGCAATGAGCCATGCATGTATCAGTAGGCAACAAATAATCAACAACAAACCTCTATCCGTTTAGTCCTACAGGCTATAAGTGTTTCCTTGAGATTTGTTATTTCAGGGTTGAGCCGAGACAGGGAATCCTTCTCCTCTGGGGTTAAATGATCAACAAGTTCTGTCCCCATCTCCTTAAATTTCATGGAAATACTAGCATTTAGTTGTTCAATTTGAGTCCGAACATTTGACAGCATCTTCTCCTGTAAATGCACAGTTAAGTTCAAACAGTTAGGATGACAGTGATGTAACATATTAAAGTAATTTATGGGATCTGATAGACCTTCTTCTCAAGAGATCTATAAATGGATTGTTTCTGTTTATCAGCATTAGCAACATCCTGACGAAGTTGTTCCAATTCTGACTTGTCAAGCGCCAGCTTGGCATCATTCTTCTGCTGCTCAGCAACAAGTTCATTAATTTTCTGGTCAATCTGTGGGAAAGGTTCAGTTGAAAACAAACGACATATTTGATGGAAAAATGGTCACCCAGCCTTCAAAACATTGATTATTAACAGTGTGTTAGAAAAAGACAAGAAAAGTAGCTACCCTGCTCCTCTTCTCCAGAAACAGTTAAAAGAGAAATTAAAAAAATAAAATCAGTTTGCTAAAATAGACATATATGAACTATTCTTGAATTTACTTCAAGCTCAGATGATTTATTGGACAAGATAAAAATTTAATAGACCATGAGTTGTGCAGGCTATGAGTTCCTAGCTGAAAAAGGCACTCGTTTTCCACTATACGCTTGTCAACTTCTCATTAAACATTACCAAAATTTACATGAACTTAGAAATCATATCCTGTTTGGTAACTCCAAAAATATGCTAAGCCAAAACTTATACATGATTAGTGAAGCATAGTTGCCAACGTTTTACAAGATTACAATTATCATTAAAAAAATTTAGGATCCTAGAATGCATAATCAATCATTTAAGTTAAAGGGGAACATAATCAGATATTACTATTAGAGTACTTAAGTTGTGAATAATTCAGCAACATAGCTATGAAGTCATAGAGTCTTTCAAAACCATTGTATAAAGAGAGTGTTTTTGGTTTAACATGAGATGTATATGCTTATAGCATGGAAGTAACAAAACTGAGAGATCAAAGACTATTATGGAATCTCATAGTTTAACTATTTATTCAAACAAAACACTTAAATCAAGGAAATAGTAGAAACATAGAATGTACTGCATAAAAAAAGGATATCTTGAAGCTTAAATCTGACACTGTCCAATTCTTCTTGTTTCAAGTTGATAGACCTGGTATTCTGCCGAATTGTATTCATGAACTTGAGTTTTGAGCGCCTATAGTCGTAGAATCCTCCAGTCATACCACCTTTTTTGCTCACTTGATCGCCTGTAACAAGAAGGGTCCATATTAAGAACATAAAGCACACCAAGGATGTCAAAAATGTAAGTAAATGCAGGACTACCTTCTAAAGTAATGCAATCCAGGCCATCAGTGCGGGCTACCCTTGTGGCAACATCAAGATCTCGACAAATAACTGTTCTTGCAAACACCTAGGCAAACAAAAAATATGCCCTCTAAGTAATAGGATTTTTTTTTTTTTTTTTTTTTAAAAAAATATTCTAGTTGCGAGCAGAAGGATAACTAATATAGATGACAAAACCAAAAGCAAGGGATTAATGAATACAAAAGTTTAATGAGCTTCCAAGCAATCTTGGAACTCTTGTTTTCATTAACACAAAAAGCAATTCAATAGAAAAACTTCAATCTTTTACAAATTCATGTTATAGCACGGCCATCACTCCAGGTCATACTCTCAGAAATAATCTTTGCACCTTAACATCAGCCAGGATGTTAGACTTTGATTTCTTCTTGAAGATCATATAACATTATTTTTTAATTGGAAGTCTAGATTGACTCAGGAAGTGTCATTTCAGGAAGTGATGAGAAAAGCCTTTCATGTAAGCAAAAGAAAAGCAGATTCAAATATGAACAAATTGAATAAAAAGAATTGCATGTGGGTAAAGAAAACTTTTAGTTTAGTTTCTTTTACTTATGAGACTCCAGGACAGGGAAAATATGTTAGAAATATGGATAGTAACTCCAAATTCCTAACATCAAACTAATTCAAAAAAAAATGGAAAATAACCCCAAATTCCTAACATCAAACTAATTCAACCAAAAATTGCATAATATTTTGTGCTTCTTTATCTTCCTGCCATTTACTCCAGTTTGTGTATTTTGCTATGCCTCATGAAATTGTTCAAACAATTAGATTTTCGGGGAGCATTATTGCTTAAGGTGATTAGCAAATATATTTAGAGAGGGATATCAGAACAGCTATGACAAACAAAAGAGAAGGGTCTGAAAGAGACTCAATGGCTAACCTGAGAAAAAGCTGGAGTATAGTCACGAGAAAATTTCAATTTCTTTAGCAGAGGTATCACATCGTTACTCTGCGGATAATTAACATGTGGTGCTTTCACCCGGTTCAATGGTATAAATGTAACTCTTCCACCTTTCTGGGCATTGAGGTGTCGAATAATTTGAGTTGATATTTCATCATTTTCAACCACCACATGAAATAAACTGTATGAGAAGAGAAATATTCACTATACCAAGTATATGACAGCCAAAATAAAATAATGCTAATTTAATCATCCTCGTGGATGGTACTAGAAACAATGTACAGATGAAGTAGAAGCACACATTTTTATTACCTGTTTCCAGCAGTAACTTCAACAGCAGTAAAAAATTTCTCATCACAATCAAGCAACTCAAAAATGGGACCAAAAACTCCAGAAATTTCAAACTCCCTTATTATCCTCCGAACAGAACTAAGGCCCCTTCTAATATCCTGAGAAATTCAAAAATGGCAAACGAATCATCACAACAGAGAATATAAATAATTCATTCAAGATGTGCATGGAAGATATTTGTTCTCAAGTATTATGTCCCATTGTAGTGAATTCGGACCCATAGGACAGACAAATTTTAATCAATGCACATGCATCCAAAGAATTATTCCTCATACAATAATAGTTAAAGAAAGTCTTCAATTATGGCAATTTTCTACCGCCTCTTTTGAAAACATAAGAGAACCAAAACTATGACCAGAAATATACAGCTTTTAGATCTTCAGTTAGAGAAAAGGAAAAGTTACTTCAGGCATGTCTCTATTGTTTCTGTCCTTAACTGTATAAAGCCTTAAACAGACACTTTACCTACTTCAAGAGCAACACAGTAAGATTTGTATGATGCTCATGGAAAGAGCCTCTTCCCATAACAGACCGACAACCAAGATCTGATAAACTTTCTGAAGTTTCCCTGCCTCAACCTCCTCAACACCAGATACTCAGCATTCCCATGTCTACTACCCCTCTCCACGCCACAATAAATAAAAAATTAACGTTCCTTTTCCATTCTTTCTATTCTATTTTACCTCGAGTTATTTCAAAAGTTACAGTTGCTGATTAAATATTCTTGCTACTCCATTTCATGTATTTCATTTTGAAAATGAAGGACCAAATAATAAGAAGCAACAAATTCAAGCATCACAGCATCAATAGTTCTTTGATCTGTACAACTAAGATGGTTAACAAGCAATGGTAATCCAATAAGGTGGCATAATATGAAGTCCAGAGCCAAAAGTTAAAAAAGATCCTTACGCCAGGAGTTGCATGATCTAGGCTTTTTTCTGCCTTGATTACTTCTGACTTAAGTCGCTCAATTTCAGATGAAAATTCACTTTCCTTTTCCCAGAGAGACCTGAAAGTCCAAAATCCTGAAACGTTAACATGGAAATATACAGAATGATAGTGTCTAATGTGTTATAAATGAACCAAAAGCATACTTTCTCTCAGCATGCAACTTATCTCTCTCTGCTTTGTAGCGATAGAAAACATCACGATATCCAGATACATGAGATTCTAGAGATGCTGCTTCATTTTTCCGGCCAAGAATGTAGTCATCCTGCTCTTCTAGTTCTTTTTTAAGTTGATCAATTTCGTTTTTTAGCTTTTCCTCCTGCAAGAATACCAACAAAGGTAATTTATATTACTGGAGTTAATAACTTTCAAGATAAAACCGAGTCTTCAATACTAATTACCATGTGAAGAAAAAAAATATAAAAGACCTAAAACAAGGATGATGTTAAAAGGATGTTGACAATACTTAGTTACAAAAATGACAACATAGATCTATAAGCCAAAAAGTGGAACACCATCATAAAAAGGATTTCTGACACCACATCGCAGCAGAAAATCTGAGACAACAAATTGAAGTTTACAGATCTCAAGCTTCATTTTAGTAAGTCAAGTAGTTTGTGTATGATATAAACAGGTAAGCATATATTGATAGCATGACAAGTGCATTTCCAATGGGAGCTAGGTCTATTCTCCATTGCATCTTACTGGAAAATTCACATAAAAATGATTTGAATCTCCAACTTAACTGATAAAAGTACAACATTTCTTCTGCAGGAGCTTGCTAATGACCATGTATTTCACATCTGTAGTTATGCATGCTCTCACTTCCTCCAAGAGATGCTGGAAGTGCTAATATCAGCTTTTTTCAGTTTAGGGAACTGGGAGGAGAGGCAACAATACATCAAACATGGGACATAGATACAGTACGTCTTTTTTTTTTAATATGGTAGGAAGATAAGCGGAGTGTGAGGGGAAGGGATGAAGAGACTCATCGTTTTCTTTACATTTTTTACTCTTTATTCTCTATTTCATATATTTAACACTAAAAGTGAGGTTAATTTTTTCACTAACAGCCTTTGCTTAGTCCTTTCTATCGATCCCTCCAGTTTAGGTGGGGAGGAAATGCTAATGTGAGGGAGCAGCACCCCCTCCTAACCTACTTCTTCACATCTCTGAAACCAAATTATAGAAACGTACCATTTATGTAATATTTACCTACCTTCCCATTTTTCTTCCACATCCCACCCATGCTAAACTAGTATTGAAGTTCCTACAGACATTAATCATCAAAAATATTAAGAGAAAATATGACAACTAGCAAAGAAATTATCCATTTTTTTTCTTTTTTCATTTCAACAGAATTCTGAGAAATAGCCAAACATTAACTGGAAAACCAGCCTCTCAATATATGCATAGCATCATATGATCGTTCTAACAGGTATAGCTTACTTAAGAAGAATAATACAAGATGGATACAAGGAAATCTTGTTATTAATCAAAGCAAGTATTCTCATAGTTATCATGACAAGATGACACACGAGTATGCATAATCTAGACCAAAATACAAGTATGGCTATATTGTTTCTTTTCTCTCTGTCATCTGAGAGGCAACACACTACAGCCAACTAATCAAAGTAACACGTGGGCAGGGATACATGTCCGCATCATACACATTTACTCTCCAACATATTTCCAGCACATTTGCATACCAAGTTAGAATAACCATTTGAAGTCAATATTTTGGAAACATGTCAGAAACACCAAGCAACTTTAACTTGTTATAAGTTTTTATTATGTAATTAAAATTATTATTATTATTTTATTTTATTTTTTGAAAACAAGATAAAAATTGAACATACTGAATAAAACTATGGTAGAAATATCTCGAAGAACGACCAATTTATACAAAAAGGTAATATTTATTCATTGTGCAGGACATTATATTTTTCAGGTTTCCATATTTGAACAAAATTATCTAATAAAGTAGCACCATACTTCTTCATGCCTATTCACAAAATGTAAAGAATTCTCATCTACTCCTATTGATATTAGGTAGATACAAATGAGGACATCATATTTTAGAAATACTGAGACACTCTAGAATTTGAGTTAATATTTGGATATGAACCTTTTCTTTCTCTCTCTCTTTTTTTTTTTTTTAATTCTTTTCTTTCCTCTTTAAAAAAAAATTAAAAAGAAAAAATACGAAGAGAAGAGAGTCTGGAATACAAGATATTCATGAATATAAAGAAGACCTGCAGTAAACAAGAACACAAATCTCAGAGCCTGTTCTCACTTGCTAAAGCTTTCTTAAACTACTTGGGAAAAAAATTCTTTCCAACAGGTTTTTAAGAAATTAATATAACATATTTATAAAATAAGAGAGAGCTATTTTGGACAATCTTCTAGGGTAGTTTCTCTAGGACAGCTCTGTTTAGCCTTTTTGAAGCTAAAGTCTAAAGTAAACAGTGAGCAAAAACAGCTAAAAACGACTTTTGGCCAAGAGAAACTTTGCTGCTCATTTTAAGCAAAACTAGGATACATCACATAAATCAACATGATAAAAACTGAATATCACAATCTCCATGTAGCCAGTTGAAAGATCTACTACCTAATGTATTCTTCTTAAGCTCCTAATTCCAATAGACTTCATGCAAAATCTACCTTTTCCAATATAGCTGAGTTTCCTTCCACATTTTGTCTCACTTACCTTCCACAAACACACAATCACCCACAGAATGGGCAAAAAAAATATATATATTATATTTAACCGAATAAATTAGTAATGCTCCACAAGAAGTATCAACGACATTCAGCTGCTCTTAGTAAAACAATAGTTATCAGCACAGCAACTTCTTCCTATAAGGAAAACTTGCAACCTTTCCAGAGAGGCTGGGAAGCTATGGTTGGTTAACAGAAGATAATTGCATTCATCAAGATAAAGATAATCACCTGGGCTTCATTTGATGAAAGAACTCTCTTGTATTCATCAATTTCCTTCTGAAGCCATTTATCACGGGCAGTCTTATTGGCAAATTGGGTAGCACGCCCTTGTTTTTGGTAAAGAATGCTAAGCTGCTTCTCACGGTCCATAATACTACAAAAAGAAAATTATATTTACCCATATTACAATACTTCTAAACAAAAATATGGTTCATAGTTCGCTTATTTAGGAGTATAAAATTCGAGGTAAGATTAGTATAAATGCAGGAGAGGAGCAAATGTAATTCTTCTCTAGTGTCCATACAATGATTGAGTGATGAATTAGTACAAACTACAATACATTAAACTACAAAAAAGTTCGATATTTTCTATAGTTTTTACAGAATGGTGAATAAGCACTAAAAATTCCATGATAGCTTCACTTAGATTTTAAGCTAAATAAAGTCAACAGTTACTGGAAATAAGGAACAATTTTGACATCCAGAAAGATTTGCCATCTGATGCACAACATAACATATTAGAAATTCAACACTTACCCTCTTGTTATATCTTCCTCCTCTCTAACTTGGTTCTCATATAGAGGTTTTATTTTATTCAGCTCATCAGTAGATTCCTGAATTTCTTTCTCCAGAAGATCAAGCTGTTTCCCTGCATCTTCCTAAATTACCAATATTTAGAGGAAATTAACACATCCAATATTGGAAAAAGAGTAAAGAGTTGGCAAAATGGCAGTAATCAAATAAACATAAAAAATCATATCATTAAATGGATTTAAACCGTCCAAATAAATTTGATGAATTAATTAAACAAAGTTTGACCCAATTAAGTTAATGGATTTTAAAATGGATATTCGTCAAATCCATTAACAACCACTAAAAACACCAAATCCAATTCCACTTTACAAATCTTTCAACCCAAAAATAGGACTAATCATATGTTAACCTAGTACTTGGTACAAATCACATTTTCTTGAAAATTAAGAACTTGCAAATCAGCACTTACAATTTTAAAATAATTGCAAAATAGTCCTTTATTCTTTTTTTAATATTTAAAAATATGGTGCTTAAAATTTTTCATTTTAGTGATTGAATTTTTAAATATTTGCGATGTAACCCAGATATTTAGTTATTATATTTAACTCTGTAAACATGTTAAAAGATGTAATATAAATTTCTTTAATGCAATAAAATATTTTAAGAAAATGGTCATTGAAATGGATTCTAAGATTATCAAGGCTGATCTTAACCTCAGCCAAATCATCTTTACATTATAATCAATCTGTATTGATAACCAAAATAAATGTTTAAAAAAAAAAAAAAAAAAAAAAACTAATTAATTTAAAATATATTGCTCATTATTTATCTTTTAAGACATTTAAATGCTCAAAAATAAATGCCCAAAGTACAAAGATTAAGTGACTCAATTTTTTTGATATACTCAGTAGTTTTGGGGCAAGTTTCCAAACATGATGGTAGGGAATAAATTTATGACAAGGGAAGCATGGTTTGCCCAAACTTTCACAAGTGGAATTAGGACAGAACAATGAAAATAAAGTTTCTATAGTTAAAATAAAAAGAAACTAAATGATCAATAGGTATAAAAAGGATAGATGCCACAAATATCCATCACCCATTTAAGTTGAAACCCATTATCACTGAATATACAAAATGAATATAAGTTGTGTGAACTAGCATAGATTGATAACTTAATTATATCCAAATGGATATGGTTATCCATTTTTATACCTTTAAAAGGTTAAAACATAAACTCAAATCAAAAGGCAAGCTGATGCATTGAAAGATTACCTTTCCCTTGAGATTGGCAGATATTTTCTCTTGAAGGTCTTTCTCATCAAGTTCAAGTTTTGCACGTTTCTTAATTGCCTCTGTTCGTTGTTTATCTACTGCCTCTTTCTCTTTACTTAATATCTGAACTTCTTTTGTCAGGTCTTTATACAATTTGTCCAACTCCTTTAACTTTTCATGAGCTTCCAGCACACTATTATACATTTCGGTTGACGTTTCAGAAACCTTGTTACGTGCATCTTCTATCTACAACATGTTCCATATACTTAAATCAGACCAAGCATACAGTTGAAATATTCATGAAAGCAACTTAGTCCCCAGACAGCATAATCCTATTAAGTCCAAAAGAAACTCATTACCTAGAAAGAAATATCACAAATGACAGATATACTGCAAGAGAATCAAAGCAGTTTTTGGCTCCTCATACCCAAAATGCAGAGGATATGCACCCTGAGCTACTCAGAAAATCCCCTCATGTAATGTGTGTTCATGCTCCTTATCTTATTGACTATAATTCAGCATTCCCCATAAAAGCAACGGTGCAGAAGTATTTGGAACAGAATGGACCAAAAGCTACTATATAATGCCTAAAGTAAAAATATACATGGATACATACATAAGATATGACTTCCTTCTGAAATCTACTACCCATCTTCTGTGCACTAGAACTCATCAATTTGTACTTAAAGATATAACTTTAAATCCATAGAAGGTAATAAACGCTCAGGGAACCATGGCTACTATAAAAATAATTAGGGATAAGAAGGAAACAAGTAGAAATTCAGAGAGTAAATATTACTAAATAGTCATATATTATTGTAGTAGATAGGGTTTAGCAGTATGGACCTCAATCAACTTCTGCTGAGCATCATTAAGTTCTTTGTCAAATATAGTGTACTCCAGAGATTTCCTTTGCTTGTCTAGTTGCTGATACTTCCTTAATTCCTCTTTCTCTTCATCCAGCTCTCTTAATCTCTCATCCAGGTACTGAACAACTTGAATTATTTGCCTCCGTTTATTACCTAAATAAATCCAACTGATGTCAGTAAAGAATCATACCAACGTGCCACAAGCAAACAGTTGAACCATCACTTGCCAGTATCATGCATAATTTTCAAACTTTCACGGCGTCTCTCTTCATAAACTCGTGTACCACCAATTTCTTTCAGCAGATCAAGTCGCTCGGAATCTTTCATTAATGTTAAAAGTGCAATCTAGAAAGACCAAAAGCATATAGCTCTATTATTAAAGTCAAAGATAGAATGAAGTATGGCATGCTATGAGTATACACATAAGTGCTCATACCTTCCCCTGTTGCACTACATAGTAAGGATTAGAACGAGAAAATCCAGCACTTTCCAGCAAATTCATAACTTCTGTCTTCCTGCAATATTTTTCATTCTCATTAATTATTAAAAGAAAGTGGCAATGAGAAAATAATTTTATATCTTTCGTAAGGCATAAATACATGCAACTATATTATGATCTACAATGTTATTAGAAACACCCACGTGATATGTTTTCCATCCAAGAAGTACTCATCTTTTTTGTGACCAATTGTTCTCCTAAGTCGTACTTCTTCTTTATCAACCTGATGAAAAATATGACAAGGTTTTAGCAGATAAACATGCTAGAAAAAAATGTACACCATACTACTTTTTGTAATTCCACACCTCAGACAAAACTTAGTATGAATCCATTATAAGTATCAAATAATCTCATAAACCATATTCCTCTTTCTTCATACGTCAGCATCCAAATAATGCTTGCCTAATGGAGTAAGATGCATCCTCCTCCAACAATGTTTTCACTCTCTTTCTTATTGCTTCAATTATATTGTTGATAAAAAATTTTAACTCTGAAATATAGCTAAATTAAAATGGATCCAATAACATTCATATGAAATACTTTAAGACATATCTTAAGACAGAAACCTTAAAAGTGTATACTAAAATTAGTCTCCTTACCTTGCTATTGTTCAATCCAAGTCATAATTTAGCAATTGCACAAGGTTTGATGAGAATGATGTTTAAGATCAAAGGAGCATTTTTTTCTAGGTGGACAATCTTGAGACCACACGAAAGACATTGACCAACTAAGAAAACCAGATAGGTATTGTTTTGGAAATTAAATTTGAATATCAACACATCAAAACAAAATAAACTAAACTAAACTTTAGAACCCTTCCTCTTTCGGTTTTTGCCCCTTAAATAATTCAAATAATATAAACATACAATAAACCATCATAAGATTTACCGGGATCCGATTATCAGAATTGTCAAACACAATCTCTACAAAAGCGGACAACACTTGATGGCCTGCTCCTTCCTATGAAATCAGTGAATAAAACATTTCAACAAAGGACAATATTTAAATCAATATTTGCAAGTACAAAGTCTTCAAATATTATCCTTAGAGAAGGAAATGCACTTATGCAACTTATTTAAAGAAATATCATGACTTACATGAAGCAAAGCATGTCGTTCTTCCGCACGTAAATTATGGAAGAGATCGCTAATGACAAATCGTATAGCTGCAACCAAATTTTTTTAGAAACATTTAAATAGAGTTATAGAGAGTGAATAAGCAGAGAAATAAAATGGGAGATAAAAATAATGGAAAACCAAAAAATAATAATGATAAAATTAATCATCAGGTATTCTGTACCGTGAAAAAAGTTAGATTTTCCAGAGCCATTAGCACCAACTGCACAGAAAATTAAATGTCATTATATAATATAATTGCAGAAAATAAAGTAAAATAAACAAATAGATCAAAGCACAAGTCTCACAGCAACTTTACCAACACAGTTAACTTTTGAACTGAAGGGTTCAGTACAAATTTGCTCTCTGTAGCTCTTAAACCCTTCAATAACAATCTATACAAAAATAAAGGGGGAAAAACACAGAATAATTCAATAACAAAAAAATCAACCATAAAAATATAAATATTGAAATTGAAAATCCAACAAAAATAAGACTCCTCCGAATCATAAAATAACCAACTACCTGCTTTATATACATGATTTTCAACGCCTTTCCAGAGTTAAAATCCTCTGCAAAACCAAATTAGCAAAAGCAAACTTATATTAGTAAGCTACAACTTTTTGGAAATAAACAGCAAACAAAGAACAATTTTAGAGCTACATGGAAAGCAAGGAACAAAAACTACAGATCAAAAAAAATAATAATAATAATAAAATAAAAATCCATACGTGCATATATATAAAAAAATATTACCTGTTCTGAAGCACGAAGCTCTAGTTAGAACCCTAGCTCAGTCGCCTAAGACTGAAATTTATGCTGCTCTTTTAGCTCTAAATTTTCCAAATTAAAGTAGAAATCTGGAAGTAGATATAAGTAATTAAAAGAAAATTTTAGAAGGAAAACAAGTAAGAACCATACAGCAACCCCCCCAAATATAGCACAGATTCTAAGTTGAAAATGTTCAGAAGAGGGAATGCAGAACTTCCAAGTTTAGATAGAATCCCGATTTCTAAGCCGAGCTCACCTCTCGCCCGATGCGGCCCGACACAGCGCACAAAATTTAAAAGTTTATTTTCAATTGTGACTCGGGCCGACTCTGGGCTTACTCCTATTTGAAAAAATACTGCATCTTCTTATCCAATGACACATTATTTGACTGATAATATGTTATAAATTCTTAATAATGTAAAATATATTATTGAATAAAAAGATTCTTAATAACAATTTATTGATCTTTAGTCAAGGTAAGAACTAAATTTATAATATAATTAGAATTTAGATAAGTTATAAAATTATTTATCAATCCATTTAATAATAAATCAATTAAGTTATTAAATATTATAAAATGTATCAATATAATTAAATATATTGAATTCAAGTTAATTTTAATTTTTTTGTACGAAAGAAAATAAAAAAAAAAAAAATTGCAAAAAGGAAAAATAATAAATAATTATTAAACTATTAATAAATATTAAAATTAATGTCATATATTTAATATTATAATTTTTTATATATTTTCTTTTTTTACTTGTTATGATAAGAGTTTTAAAAATCAGAAAAAATTTCTAAAAAAAGGTATTTTAAAGTAAAAACTTCTCTGAATGATCCCTTAATTATATTATACATTGTTTCAAAAAAAAATTATATTATACATAATTATATATATATATATATATTAATGTTCATGTGAATATAAAAAAATCCAATAATATAGTTAGAAAAATTAAAGAATATAAAAGTTCTAACTAAAATTTAAGTTAGTAAATCATTTTTTTTTTTAATTAGTTAGTAAATCATTAAATATTGCATTTTTTAATTTTAAATTGAGCGGTCCCTAAGCCCATAAACAATATCGGCCCGAATCGAAGCTGGTCCCAACCGGTTGACGGCTTTTGAAGGTGGAAATGTCCGTCCTAGTTGACCGGCCAAAAATGGGGGAAATGGAGGGAAATAGTGGAGAAATGGGCGGTAGATTTGGGGAAATACATTTGATTCCCTCCTCACTGAATATTTAAAGATCAGCCCATTTGATTTTATTGGAAATATAGTTTAAACCAATGTATTTTATGATGTTTTCAATTTTAAATTTTCTTGAGAGATAGTTAAAAGCATTCAAAGAATATAAATAAAAATATATAGTTATAAATCTATTTATAAGTTGAACTATCTCTTGAAGATTTGAAAACTCTTTGTGTCCTTTTTTTTAAATGAATATTCATTAATAAAAAAAAACATTACACATAAATGAATAATTATAATTCATGGTAACAGAAAATATCCAACTGTGGAGACAACAAAACTTAACTTTAAAAAATTAGGAGAGTCAAAAACAACAACACAATTATTATATCTATATTCATGACGTTTTAACCACCGATCATTGACATCATTTGCAAGGAGGACTCGAGTTCATCTTTTTCCTTCAACAACAATCTTTGCGATCAAGGCAGATCATAAACCCTAAAGACAGTCTACAAAAAATATAAACATCGAGAAAATAGCCCAAATAGAGACTAGGTTTAAAAACTAATTCCTCTAAAAGAATAAACATAGTTTGATCTCTAAAGATCAAAGAGAACTCTTGCATATGAAAGTGAAAAATGATAAAATACCAAGAAATAAACAGAATAGTAATTAGAAAACAAAAAATAAAGATGAAAGCGTAGAGAGAGTTGCTTGGAGCGGTTGGAGAGAAAAAAATGTAGAGAGAGAAATTTTACTCTAGGGTTAGAATATAATATTGAATTACTCTTTGTGTCCTTTTTAAACTTATATACGCTAGTTTTTTAATTTTTCTATAGTTCTATTCTTTATAAAGGGTTCAATAGAAGAATTGTGTATGAGTAATGTACAAGAGAAGAGAATACATATTTAGCAAAAAAAAAAAAAAAAAGAAGAAGAGAATACATTAATAATATTACTCACTATTCTTTGTCTTTGCTCTCTTTTCTCCTTTATTATTATTATTTTTATAACATGTAATCATCACAAACTTTCCTCTTAACTAATTTGCTATTAAAATGAAATCTCTTTATTTTTATCAAAAAAATCATTATCACAAGCCCCTGTTTTTAATATTGATAGTACCATATATCTTGTATTTGATATTTTTATCAAAGATGACATTTGATATTTGATTCAAGAAAATTAAATAAGGTACGATAAATAAATATTTGACAACAAATGTTTTGATATGACCCACTAGATGACCTACCCTAGGAACCTATGAATCAATTTGTTGTGTTTCATTAGGATTCTCATCTTTAATCATTCTTATTTTCTAAAATTTCGGACACATAACAAATTGATTCATAGTTCATCATATCATTTGGTATCAGAGCTATGGGTTCTAGAAACACGGTACTATCCTTTATTTTCTTTTTTTTTTTTTTTATCATGTCTTTTATAATTCCTTGTTCTTTTCTCATTTTGTCCTCCTTTCTTAAAAATAATAATAATAATAATAATAAATCTTAATTTGTTCTTTATTTCTTGTGTTCTTGTTTATTCTAAAGTACTTTCCTTTTGTTCTTTGCTTCTTTAAATTCTTGAGTTTCTTGAAGTTTTCAGGAGTATTGTTGAATTGCTCAGTATTAAAAAAAAAAAAAAAAGAGAAACAAATCTTTTTCAAGAGGGAGGAAAATGATGTGAATAAAGGAGAAACAATAAAAGCCTCATTGCAAGTTTCAATTGGGCCAATCACAAGAGAAAGAGAAAGAGTTAGAAGATCCAAAAAAGCACTTAATGGACTATTTCAAGAAATATGAGCTGATTATGGAAAGATAAATTTAAAAATTATACAAAATGAAGATCAATGCCTAGTTAATGTTATTGAGAGAATTTAAAAGCTGGTCAACCTCCAAAAACGTGTCTTTTTTAAGTTTGGAGGAGTTATGTGCACATATTTATATTTTCTAGAAGTCTAATGTAGTTAGAATAGAAGAGTTTTGATCAACATTGAAACATGTACCAATTTAATATTTTAAATGTAGTTTTTCACATTTTTAGAGGGTTGTTTCAAGTATAAATAGAGGTAAAAACTGAATTTGAAAATTAACATATTGTGATGTCTTCAAGATTTGGATTTTAAGAACTTTATTTCCTTAGCATTCTTATCTCTAATCTTTCTTTTTTTTTTTTATCCGAATATCTTGCTATTTTGACTTTTCATTTTGACGAGCAATTGCTTCTACCATGAATCTCTCGAATTCTGATTGAGGAACAAATGGTGTAGTCTCATTTGTCTGTTGCGGTTCCTAGTGCTGCTTTGACTTATGACTTGAATGTGAATTTATAGAACCCATTCCTATATTTCGAAGAATATTAGAATTAACTGGTTTTGTAAAATCACTTAACTTTGTCACATTTTCTTGTTCAATATCTATTCATGTGTATCTAGCAACTCTCGTGATAAAAGGTCCAAGCCCTAAAGGTTGTGAATTAATTAAATTTCATAATACCTTTATTAATAATTCGAGCAAAAATTGTACCTAGATCAATAATAATCTCACGATAAATGTGGGAGAGGATGGCAATCTCCAAAGAATTGAAAATCCCTTTACATTTCTTCTTTCTGATCACTGTCTAGGAGAATATAGAGTGGAGGTAGTGTAGACTTGGTTGAATATCTGAGGCTTTTGCTGTAGTTGACTAATAAGCTTTAATAGTAGCCTTGCTATGATCCCAATATACCTGAGTATTTTCCGGGAAATCACTCATTGCAATATTGTAGACATTTGATTTGACCTCTTCTTGTGTCCATATTCCTAAGACCATTCCAAATTCTTTAATATCCATAGTCCAATCAATTTCCTCAAGACAAAAATTTAATTTGGTCGTGTTCGTAGCTGAATGTCGAATAAAATTAAAAAACAAGCTTTACATAAATAGGTTCATCAATGGTGAAAACATGAGCATAAGGACGAGTGTGAATCATCCGTCTAACCTCCGATTCCACCCCTAATGAAAATGTGGTACTCCAATCTATTCGACCTTGTAATACCATTCGGTTTTTAAATGATTCATAATTTTCTCCAAATTCTCTTTCCTCGTCTAGGAAAACTAGAAAATGGTGTGCAAATCGAGAATGAATATATGTTACCATAGCCTGTTTATGATCCTCATCCATGTATGGTAATTCCAATTTTCTCTTAGCATGTGCTTTGCGAATTAACTGCTTTGGATTGTTAAGGGTGTTTCCTAACTTGCCTGTGGTAGTTCGAGTCATTTTTCCTATTAAAGATTAAGGCAAAGAAAGAGGAGTAAATTAAGATCAGAAAATATTCCAAGATGTTTTAAATTTTTAAAGATTTTTAATTATTTTATTTTATTTTTTAAAATTTAGAAAAGATCTCTAGATAATCTCTAGAAAAACTCCTAATATGATTTTAGAATGAATTTTTCATCACAATACTATGTTTAACTCATTTTTTAAAACTTGTATAAAAATAACTTTGTTACATTCAACGAATGCAAGATAGAAATTACAATGTATACAACAAATGCAATATAGTTAAAAAATTATAACTCAATCAGTGAATGCAATATAAGAAGTTTAAAATTTTAGATGGAATGAGAGGCTGGCCTAGTGCTGGTCTCGAAAATCTTGTTGTTACATTGGCTTTGGCTAACTTGATTCAGTGCTTTGACTGGAAAAGAAGTGATGAAGAGTTGATAGACATGAGTGAAGACACAAGGCTAACCATGCCTAAACTCATTCCATTAGAGGCAATATTTTGAGATCGTGAGGAGATGACTCCTATGGGACTGTGAACAATAAAATTTTCTTTTCGATTATTATTATCTGCAAAATAAATAATCAAAAATATATAAATGTCACAAGATAATATATATTTTGATGTTGGGCTCGAATCTTTGTATTTCTCCGCCGATTCTTTTCGTCGTGGATCCGAGGGCATTTTGGGCTTGTCTCGATCCAATAGATTTTGATTTCTTCCGAGGGGCGTTTTGGGTTGGATCTCGGAATGTATTTGAACTTCGAGGGCCTCCGAGCTTGATCTCGATCTATCCGTATTTGATTTAATTTCTCCGATGGTCTTTGAATTTGATCTCGGAAGAATTTTTTTTCTCGAGAGCCTTGGGGCTTTTGTTTGATCTCGAAGGGAGGATGCACCGGAAACTATGGACGATCCCCGAAGGGAATCGTCGGAGTTTCTTTTCTTCTCCGCCACCGGAGATTTTACCTTTAATTTCCACTTTTCCCGAATGCTTCTCTTCGTCTCTATTTATAGATGAAGAGAATGACAACCAATGACTATTAGTTTGCCATGTGTCACTCATCGCAGGAGTAAAATCTTTCAATATCTTTAATATTTATTTAAATATATAAATAAAATTTCGGTGTCTACAGGGACATCTAAATAATTAAATCTATAGTTCTTGAACTTTTAATGATTTCTTATAAAATAAAATAAAGGAGTAAAATTAATTTTACCAAAATTATTAATACTCTTTTGATAAAACAATCATTTTTTAGCCTTAAATTTTATAAATAATTCATATAACCTATAAAACAAAATTCTCATTTTTTAAAAACATTTGGTAAGAAAAATATTTATGGATTTAGAGCAGGCATTCAAATACATATAGGAGAGAAGAAACTTTAGATAATATAATTTTAATAGAATAATTTAACTTCATTTTTGCATTCCTTTTAAAAAATAAAAAATTAAATAAACTTCATAGTAAATTGTAGATTCACGGTCAACAAAGAATAGTTATTGATTAAATATAGAATTCAATTTAACAATTCTAGCCATTAAAACTTAATTAATTTATTAGTAATAATACAAACGTTTACCATAATTCACATTCATTATCTAAAGAATAATTCTACTCTCATTTTGAAATGTAATTAAATTAAATGATACATAATTATGTCCAAAAGTGAAACTAAAACGCAAAAACACTTTTATCCTCTTTTAAAGCCATATTTCCAAAGAAAAAACATAGCAATGAAAATCATTTAAGTCACACAAGACAATAAAGTAAAACAACTCTTTAACATTAAATATATTGTTATTGATAATTGTTCCTATTCTAACAACAGCATTAAGTATTTTAACAAATTTGAAAGACAATAATTACCTCATTTATTAAATTCTAGAAATTGAAATTTTTTTTTTTTTAATGGGTATGTTTGACCTTTGATAAATACTTTTATTCTCTTCCGCCTCTCTCACATATCATCCAATTTCTTGGAACTAATTCATCATATAATACACATTGTATATAACTATAATAAGCAATTAATAGTAATAGGAAAGAATATGTAATGAGACTAAATAAAGATTTTCCCACTATAAGATTTTAGTTATAAATGATTATACATTAATTTTAATCATCTATAAATTATTTTATATGAATTATTCTTAAAATTTAAACTCATAACACACGATACGATAAATATTAAAAATGATTATTTTGATTAAAAGGACATGACAATAATATTTAAAGAGAATTTTGGTCCTCTATTTTATTTTATAATAGATGATCTGATTAAAAAGATCACATATATATATTTGATTAATTTAATTAGTTAAGCGGTGTCTTGAAGGACTTCAGTCATCTCCTCACGAGCTCTAAACATTGCCTCTAATGGAATGAGTTTAGGCATGGTTAGCCCTGTACCTTCAGACATGTCTACCAACTCTTGGCCACATCTTTCCCAGTCAAAGCATTGAATCAAGCTAGCTAACACCAATGTTACAACACGATTCCCTAGACCAGCACCAGGGCAGCCTCTTCTTCCCATCCCAAATGGGATCAGCTTCAGCCTGTATGTATCACTTTCAACTCCTTCAAATCGCTCCGGTTTGAAACTCGTCGGATCTTCCCATAATTCAGGATCCCTATGAATCGCCCAAGCATTCACAAGCAACATTGTTTTCGATCGTATGTTGTACCCTCCAATGGTGCAATCAGATGAAGACTCGTGCGGTGTTATAACCGGCACTGGCGGAAACAATCTTAGCGTCTCATTCACGATAGCTTGGATATACGGAATCTTGCATATATCTGATTCATTTATAAGGCGATCTTTACCCACGAATTTGTCAATATGAGATCTAGCCTTTTTTAGTACCTCTGGATGGTTGAGTAGAAGTGCCATTGCCCATTCTATTGTCACTGATGAAGTATCGGTTCCCCCCAGTAAATAGTATCTAAAATTAATTAATTCATTCATTAATGGTCATCATCAGATCATCATAAAATTAAACACTTAAAGAAAATAAAGTAATTAATTACCAGAATAATGCCTTTGATGATTTGGTCGGTGTAGTAGTGTGGATCCTTTTGTTGCAGGGACAACATTGCCTCAATGGTTGTTTTTCTCACTTCTGTTGATTTTATATTTCCATTTCTAACCTCATCTATTAGGCCTTGAAGAAATTCGTCGGTTTCCCTTTGCAGAACCCGCATTTTCTTTTCCAGATTCTGATAATCTATCCACTGTAGAAATGGTAAGAGATCTCCTGGATTGGATGCTCCACTGAGTTCAAAAATTTCCCCAATGATTTCTCGAAAGCTTTTCTTCTTGGCATTTTTTTCAAATTCTTGTTCCTCATCATAGTATCGCTTCCCGGTAGCCATCCTCATAATAATGTTGAATGAAAGCTTTGATAACCTTGATTTCATTTCAACTTTTGTCCACCTCCTTTGTGCGGATGATGAAATTTGATGGAGTTTTTTCAACAGCATCTTCACCTCTTCTTGCCTGACGCCTAAGAAATCATTAAGTCTTGCAGTTGAGAAGATCTCGAGCGTCATGACACGACGAAGGTTCCTCCAGTGAGGGCCATAAGGTGCTGCAACCACTGTGCTGTGGTTGTAATTCAGAAGCTTTCCGACGAGAAAGGGAGGCCTATTTGCCAAAATTACATCATTTTTGGTGAAGCATTCCTCGAATGCTGATGGCGATGATATAATAACGGCTGATTTCCATCCAAACTTGAGGGAAATGATGGGACCATATTTGGAACAGAGATGAAATAGACTTCGGTGTAATGGCTCCTGATTCAATAGGTGAAGATGCCCTATGAATGGCAATGAAGAAGGTGGGCTTGGTGGCTGATGTTGCACTTTTCCCACATCAAAGAGCTTCGAAAGAATCAGAAAGAAAAAAGAAAGGAAAACTAGCAAAGTAATGCAGTAAAACCAAGTCATTTCGATTGAAGAAGGAAGTGATCAATAGTTTTGTGGATGAGTTCAATACACAAATTGGCTCTATTTATAATAGAATTTGAGGTTAAGTAAAAGGGGGAGCTGAATCCTTTTTCAGCAAATATCATACATAATATCCAAAAGGGGGCTGAATCTATCTTTCAAATAAATATATATATATATTTTTAAAATATAATTAACAGATCATTCAAGCAAGTTTTAACAGTATAATGCTTTTTCAGAAAACATATAATTCCTCTCGTTTCCAAAAAAAAAAAAAAAAAAAAATATATATATATATATATATATATATATATATATAGGTGCCATTTATTAATTTTAATATTTATTAATCTTTTAATAGTTTTCCTTTTTTTTTTTTTCTTTTCTTTTAACAAAATTTTTTTCCCTTTCACGTTGAAAAATATGTGTTTATAAAAATATTTACAAAATACAGTTATGATATTACAAGATATTTCCCTTATATAAATAATTTTCCTTTTTTTTTAATTTGTTAAGAGACAAATTTTTGCACTAAAACATTTTTTTTTTGAGTAAACAATACTCTTCTTTATTCAAAAAAATATTGTATTTAACGGTCACATTTCGAATTTGACTTATTTAAGAATTTAAATTTTAAAATTAAATAATATATTCTCTAAGTTTCGAGCTAAAAAATACAATGTCTCAAAAACCAAAAGTAATGAAGCAAAAAAAAAAATTTAATAATAAAAATGTATGAAGTCGAATATTTTTTAATCCTTAATAACTCCTAAAAGAAATAATACACTTATAATTATTCTAACTAAAATATATCAAATATTCATGACCTTAACCTTAAACTAAATATTAATAAATTGTTGGTAGGTTAAGGTTATAACCTACCAACAATTTATTAATATTGAAATATTGCAAATATTGAAATGAGCATATGCAAATAATTCAACCATTTCTCTCAAATTTGAACAATTTAAGACTTAAATAAATTTATCGAAACAAAAATAAAGAAATAAATTTTTTTTTAAAAAAAAATTTAAACTAAAAATGTAACAGAAAAAATATATAAAAATTGAAACCAAAAGTGATTTTCTTTCAAATATTAGTAAGGTCATGTTGTTGATTTAGTTAAAGAATGTTTTATTGTTTTTGAAAAATTTTTTATTGAATAAAATTTACCAGCTCATAAATTACCTATCTACAACAAATGGTTTGATTACTTTCCTCTTGATGTTTCATCGATCATTAATACTCATATTTTTATAATATAATAGATCATTTTTTTATCCGAAGGAAAAAAAATGTATAAGAATTACTTTTATTTTGAATTTTGATATTACTTTATTATCTTAATTAAAATTTTGATTTAGTTTTCATATTTAAATGAAACAGTAAGAGTACTACGAATTTATATACAAATATTAGGGTTGTAAACGAGTCGAGTCGAACCGAACATCGGAAGTTTGAGCTTGGTTTGTTTAATTTTCTAACGAGCTTCGAGTAAGCTTGAAAATTAATCGAGCTTAAAAAATTATTTGAGCTTGGTTTGTTTAATAAACGAATGAGTTCAAATGGAGCATAAACGAGATCGAATGAGCTTTGTTCACGAACAACTTGGTTTGTTTATAACTCTAGGAGAAAGTAAGGGAAGATGAACCACCACTTTTTTAAAGTAAACAATACAGTTATTACCCTTAAATAAATTGTAACACAATTATATTCTAAATTTCGAGCTAAAGAAATGTAATGCTTCAAAACAAATTTAACAAAGTAAACAAAAATATTTCATAATAAAACCAAATGTAATTTTCTTTCAAATATTAGTAAGGTCATATCGTTGATTTAGTTAAATAATATCTTATTATTTTTGAGAATTTTTTTATTCAATTTATTGTTGCAAGAAAACTCAAATATACCAGCTCAGAAATTACCAAATGGTTTGATTACTTTCCTCCTGATGTTTCATCGACTATTAATGCTCATATTTTTATTATATAAAAGGTCACCTTTTCTCCAAAAAAAAAAAAAATGTATAAAAATTATTTTGATTTTGAATTTTGATATTACTTTCTTAGCTTAATTAGAATCCTCATTTAGGTTTCATATTTAAATGAAACGGGTAAGTGTCCTATGAAATTATATACGAATATATTTATGGTATAAATACAAAAAATTGATTATTGAATTTAGTATAATATATGTGTATATATATACATTTACATTATATACTCCTATTATGAGTAGTTCATTAGCTTTTATGTGTGATGCATAATGTATTTTTTTCTTCATAGGGTAGCAAGAAAGTAAGAGGAAATAAATTATGAGATGAGAGAAGCCTTTATGATGAAGAGAACCAATAAATTTATTGAAGATTAACTAAATGTGAAAAAGGCCATCTTTCAACTTAATAATTGCATAAACATTTAAAGACAAACAAATTTGACCTTAACAATTTCCATAAGTCTTCTCCTATTGTTTATTTTTTTTTTTTTTTTTGGGTCAAACTTGTAACGTCTTATATTGAATATTTAACTGTTATAAGTTTTAATAAATATCTAGATATTATACTTCTATACATAGTTGCATTATTTTCATAAAAAAGTATGGTTTCAAAATGCTCCTATTATGGGCTCTTAAGGATTGAGGGTTAAAAGAATAATACTCATTCAACCATCAAATATATGTCATGAATGAATTTATTCAATATTATGAATATTTAGATGAATCCAATATATTCATTGATTTACATATTTCATATTTATTTACTTATACAATAAATATTCAAATGAAATTAATAATTAATGGTTTATTCCATTAAATTTTTGTCATACCATGAACATCACAATTGTTCAACTTGATGATTTATGATTCATCTCATCAAGTTGTTTCCAAATATGCAATTTTCTGCTCAACACGGTTGCAACACGGGTTGAACACGGTCGCAACACGATGCGCGACACAGGCGTGTTGAGTCAAAAATCCGATTTTCTGAAGATAAAATGACTATTTTACCCTCACTTTCAGTTTTCTATAAATTATAGGATTTTTAGCTGTGTTCGGATTGGATGGTTGCTCTGTTTATACTTAGATTATCATTTTAAGCATTGTTGGTTAGACATAGTGAATTTTCTACACACTTTTGTAATTTCGATTTTTCTATAGAACATTCCCGAGTTGTTGTAGTTATAAGCGTCTCTCTATAGTTCTTGTGAGTTTGCCTCGACACGTAAGGAAGTTCGTAAGAGCTATACAAGAGGAGTTATTCTACAATCACCATTGGAGCTTGAAGAAGAACAAGAAGAAGATCAAAGAGGGAGTTGAAGAAGAGGAGGAATTCCCGAGTCAACGACCAATTGATAACGACATCTCTCTTCTCCTTACTTCTATTACTTTTTGTATTTTCTATCTTGTATCTAGTTGCCAACCTTAGAAACTCTTTCTTCTACATTTCTCTTAGGTAGAAATAGTTGGTTTTATGTTACTTGTTACTTTGGGCATTTTATGATTTTCATGGATCAATTGTTATAGTTTTATTAACTTGAATTTCAATTTCAATGATGATTTTGTATCTGAATTTTATTCTTAGTTTAAACTTTGATTTGGAATTGTGGTTTCGGGTTAACACTAATTTTTAGGCCGGAACCAGGATATATGATTAGTGTCAAATTAATATGATTGAATTTCTTATTAATGGACCGGAACTAGGATGATTGCTAGGAGATTTGATTGTGTTAATATTCAAGTGATCTTCATTTATGAATTTCTTGCAACGAACCGTATTGGGGAAGTTTATCTTCAGACTTGAATTTGGTGGAATTATGATAATTAATTCATGATTATCTTGCCCTTAGTAGTTTGTATCCTCCATTTTACCTATGACTTTTCTTGAGTTTCTACCATCTATTACTTGCTTTATTTCTACTTTGCTTTATTTTACATTGCTTTCTAGGAATCTTAGTTTCAATCTCAACATTGTTGATGTTGGTTGGATAAACTTTAGATTGATTCATTCCTCCAAAACATGATCATAGTTGATTCCATTATAATTTCTTACACCTAATCTTAATAAGGATCTTGTGGAGAAACAATTTTATAAATTTTAAAAACTTGATACTTGCTTTGATACTATCTACATGATAAGTACTCTGCCTAGATGATTGAAATTTAGTGACAAGCTAAATTATACTCATTCTTATCTTATTAATTTCATTATTATTTCACTCATTTATTTATTACATTTTATACCACATCAAAGTCATCATCAGATTTTTGGCGCCGTTGCCGGGGATTCTTATTAATTGATTCATAAATTTTTCCTCCTAATTCTTATAATTTTGAGGAGATTTTTATGGTAACGGTGTAGATCTTATAATATTTCAACTATTTCATGTTTTGTTTGTTTGAATCAATCTCTAGTTTCCTTTATTTTTCTTGTCTATTTCTTGGATAATCTTTGATAGTCTTGATAGATCTTGGATTGTTGCTATTCATTGAATGATTTGATTCTTTAGTTGAGATATTTTGATCTCTTGATTGGCTTATTTTTTTTTCCCGATTTCTAGTTGAGTAGATTATCTTTGATCTTATGATGTTCTAGTTCTTATTTTAGAGCTTGTTAGAATTTTATGTTATTAGAGATTTGTTTCTACTGATTTCCTTTATTTCATGTTCTCAGATTTTCTTTTATCTAGATTATGTTCTTGGTTAGATGATAGTTTAGATGCCTTCATTTTCGTATTATGATGTTAGTCTTAGTTAGAATTTTGGTTAGTTTAGATCCCTTAGATTAACCTTTCTTAGTGATTAGTGATTTTGGTTAGATTATAGTTTTGGTACTTTAGATTTAGGTTAACTTTAGTTGATTTAGATTAGTTAGCTTAGTCGTTTTCAAGCCTTAGATTAGGTTAGTTTTTGGTTCTTTATTTTCTAGTTCTTAGGATTTCATTTAGATCTTTAGTTTAGTTTCTTAGCTTAGTCCTTAGATTTAATGATTTCTTTATCTTCTTGTATGATTTACTTTGCTTTGGTACCTTTAGCTTATCTTATCTTGTCTTTAGGTATGGTTAGTTTAGGATTTATCTTGCTTTACTTACTTGTTTTTCATGATTTCTTTACTTGTTCTTATGTTTAATGCTTTACTTTCATGTTCTACTTTGACTTAGATAGAATTATATTGCTTTTGGTAGATTTATTTCATGTCTTAGGTTTATTTTCATGCCTTTTGTTTCATGTTATTTCTCTATCTTAGGTTTTTTTTTTTTCTCTATCTTAGGTAATATCTTTAGATATTGTCTTGTTCTTAGGTATTTTGGTAGAATAGTATAGTTTACTTCTTTGCCTAGCCTTAGTTTCATTACTTGTCATTTACTTGTTTTGCATTTTCATTACTTATCTTTCACTCCTTAGGTAGCCTTTAGTTTGCATTGCTTTGTTTTTGCATTTCAGTAGGTAATTTGCATGGTTTTTGTGTAATTTCCATTTGAATGGTGATGCATTAGTTATCTTTCATGATTAATGTACATTGCATATAGTTTTCTTTATCTAAAATACCAGTAGTAAACTTTTCTTTTCCCCTGTTTTTCTCTCTGTTTTCTTTTCCCGATTGCATGCATACTTCTTGTTTCCTTTCTTTTCCTCCATTTTCGTCCACTTTTAGTGCTTTTCATTTCTTTTTCTTTTGATTTCAATTCCTTTGCATGTTTTACTTCTTTTATTTTCATGCTTGTTAGCTATTTGTTTTCTAACTTTGTTTTGTAGATTTTTAGCTAGGACTAATTTTGATCTTTAGTTAGGATTGATTTTTCTTAATTTTACTTGTCTAATTTGACTTTTCTTAATTTGAACTAATTGATTTTTCTTAACTAATTTTTGACCTTACTTCTAAATTTTCTAATTGAATTGACTTTAAGTGATTTTTTTTAACCTTAAATATTTTGATTTTTTGGTAACAAAATGTCTTTCTATATCCTAATTTTCGAAAATTAATTCCAAATTGCTTTACCTTTGATTTGAGCTGATGATTTTTAAGAAATTATTAATTCTTAGGTTGATTCAATTTTTGAATTTGTTTTTACCTAAGTGTTAGAGTTTTAATTTGATTTTCAATTTAAGTTTAACTTTGGCTTTAATTTAACTTTTGGAATTAATTTTTGGTTGATTTTTCAATTTTTGATTAATTTTGAGTTTGACTTTTCAACTTGATTTCTAAATTAAAATTTTCAATTAACTTTTGGTTTGTCTTTGATTTTGAAATTGAATTGGGTTTCTATTTGATTTTTGAGTTAATTTTTAAATTGATCCTTTGATTTAAGTTTTCAATTTGATTTCTAAATTGAATTGTTAATTAAATTTTAATTGAGGTTTTAGTTTGCAAGATGATTTATAATTTTAATTGAATCTATTTGATTTTTAACTTAAGTTTAATTTTGATTTCTTTAAATTGATAGAGTTATTTAGTTTGTAATTAATTTGTTTAATTAGATTTGAATTGATTTCTCAATTTGATTTCTTAAATTAATTTTTAATTCACCTCTCAGATGTGTAATTAATTTTCAAATTGAATTTCTTAATTTAGATTCTATTTGGTTTATTAAATTGATTTTAGATCTTTAATTGAGTATTAAATGGATATTTCTAATTTATTTAAAATTTTAGCTTTTAAGTTGATTTTTAATTAAACTATTTTCTAATTCTTAATTTTGTGGACTCAATTTCATTAGCTGCAAATTAGGATATTTTCCTTTAAGTTAGTTTCCTTAATTCTTTTCAAACTACCTTTGATTTTCTATTTCCTTAATTGTCGCTAATCCTTAATTTTCGCAAAATAATTTTCTTTTAGTTATTAATTTTTCTAAAATGTGTTTTTCATTATTTCTTGATTTTTAATTAAATTTTTTTCCCTTAATTTTTAATTGATTTCTTATTTGACTATTTTATTGTCTTAACAATTTTTCTCTACTTACTTTATCTTAATTAATTTTTCCTCTAACTAATTCTGTAATTTGTGGTATATTATTATTTCATTATTATTAATTTATTTCTATTTTCTTTTTCTCTATTTTTCTATAAATTGCTTTTTCGGTATTGAATTGTGAATAAATTTTAACTCGATCTTCTTTATTTTTGTGCAGGATTTTATTCTATAAATTTCCAGATCTGAAATTTGGTTAATTTTTGTTTTCCAAATTTTTATCTACTGTATTTTATTATTTTTAGTGTGCAGTATTTTTATTTTTATTTTTTTTAGTGTGCAGTATTTCTATTTTTATTTTTAGTGTGCAGTATTTTAGTGAGCATCAAAATCAATATCTAGCTCGATCACTCCTAGTAGATGGTGAGGTATGTTATTTTTCTCAAATTCAAAAATTCGATTAAAAACAATATCAAGTCCTTTGTAAACTTGAATTTTGTCGGAATTGATGATTTCGGCAGAAAAATGAGATGCAAGATCGATGGAAAGACGTGACTTTCCATCTCCCGTCAAACCCGGAATGAAGATGACCTTTTTTTTTTTTTTTGAATTTTCAGAGATGAAATTCATGTTGACTGCAATACAAAAGATAAATAAGTTAACAAGACTATGAAAATTATGAACTAAAATAACATTATTAAAAAACGTAAAGGAAGATAAAAAAATAATAATAAGAAATATAGTCTTCTTAAGAGTATTCTTCTGAATGGAAGCATTCACCTCAAAGAGATGTAAGAAGGATTATTCTGCAGAAATTCGAGATTGGGAGAGGAAAGAAAGATGAATCTAAAGAAATTCAAATTTGGGATGAAACTTAGTTTAAAATTACACTTCTATTTATATGAAAGCAAACATCATAAAATAACACTTTATCCTTCTATCTCTCTTTGTTTTTTTTTACTAGGTAACGTTTTAGAATAACTATTTGATCAAGTGGATCATTTATATTATTCTACCTATTTTATTATTTTTGAAATTTTCATTTTATCCTAAAATTTTCGTATGATAAAATAGATAGATACTAATTACAATAACTCGTTTGTAACAAATTTTATGAAAGATTTGTAAAACAAATAAATCATAAACTATTTAATATTTGTTTGCTAATTAATGGATAATTTTTAACATATCGTGGCAGATTTCTGTTGTGACTTGTTTTTTTTAATTATGTTTTAAATTATAGAGTTCATTAAATGATTCCATTCAAGGGAAATTGACCAAATTGGTCTCTTAACTTATAAATATTTTGCGATTCCATCCATTATCTTTAATTTTGCCCAATTTCATCCATTATCTTTATAATTTTGGTCAATTTCATCATTCGTTAATTTTTTTTTTTTCAACCTTTAGTCAACAGTTAGTCACTGTTTAAAAAAAAAAAAAATTGGCCAAATTGGTTCCTTAACTTATAATTTTTTTGCGATTTCATTCATTATCTTTGTTTTTGGAAAATTTCATCATTTATCTTTAATTTTGGGATATTTCATCCCTTATCTTTGTAATTTTGGTCAATTTCATCCATTATTTTTATAATTTTGGCAAATTTCATCATTCTGTTAATTTTTTTTTGTTAATGGTTAACCAACGGTTATATTTATTAAAAATAATTTTCTCAAGGGTAGAAATGTCAATTCACTTTTTTTTAAAAAACAAAACACACAAAATTTGTGAAAAACTGAGTGGAAGTATTTATAATAATATTTATTTTAAAAATAATAATTCACATTTATTTTTTTAAAAAAAATTATATAATATCATATTTTAACTCTTTTTAATAAAAAAAATTAAAATTCTAAAAATATATTTAATAATACTTTAAAGAAACTTAATATATAAAATTTTTTAGTGTATTAAGTTTCTTTTAAGTATTATTAAATATATTTTTAGAATTTTAATTTTTTGTATTAAAAAGAGATAAAATATTATATTTTTTATATTAAGTGAAATGACATTTTTACCCTTGAGAAAATTATTTTTAATAAATATAACCGTTGGTTAATCGTTGACAAAAAAAAATTAGCAGAGGGATGAAATTTGCCAAAATTATAAAGATAAGAGATGAAATTTTCCAAAAACAAAGATAAGGATGAAATCGCAAAAAAATTATAAGTTAAAGGACCAATTTGACCAATTTTTTTTTTTAAAACAGTGACTAACGGTTGACAAAAAAAAATTAACGGAAGGATGAAATTGGCCAAAATTAAAGATAAGGGATGAAATCGCAAAACATTTATAAGTTAAGGGACCAATTTGACCAATTTCCCTTCCATTCAATAAAGCTCACCATGCCTAAACTTATAATTTTATACAATTACATATTAGATTGAACTTATTTTGTCACTTAAACGAATTTTTTTTTCTTCTTTTTTTGGGTTTGTCAGTGTATATTAAATGAATATATTTGAAAAATCAACTTTATATAGTAATTTAAGATATTCATTTATTATACTGTCAATTAAGATTTTAATTTATTTAAAAATATATTATAACACTAATTTTATTATTTATGGTAACATTCTTTAAATTTTATATTTAATTTAAATTTCAGCTTCGAATCTTTGTATAAATTTTATGATTATTTATAAATTTTTATGAAAAAAATTTGTAAATAACACATAATTTAATTACCACATAACCTTTTTTAATATATATTTTTGATATTTATCAACAACTAATGTACATTAATTATGAACTAACATTATATTTATTAAAACTCGATTTCCATAAAAAAATTAAAATGTCATATCCATGAAAATCCTTTTTTATTCATGTTGAACCCAATATAAAGATGGACCTTAAAAATTATTATAAATTATTAATTTTTAAATTTATTTATGAATGTTTTTATTGTGTTGATTCATTCTTATGTAATACTAGCAGCTAAATCATTCTTTAAAGGTTTTTTATTTTTTTTTTCATTTACGATCAGTTTAATTATTCTATAAGAGAAATAAATTATCACCATAATAAGGGTTTAGCAAACACCTTTTTCTTCTTTTTTTGCCCCAATATTTTTTTGCACATAGTAATGTCTTAAATATAAGTTAGAATGAGTTTTATAATTTTCAATTTTTATAAATAATATTGTTGATATTGAGGATTTTGTAGCAAAACTTATATTGTTTTTAAGCCTTAGAATATTTAGGACTTCAAGTTATCCATTGTATATGTAAAAGGACATCACTTATTTAACCTTTGTTATTAATATCAAGGCTTCATTCAAGTGTTAACAAATAAATTAATTTTTTTTTTTAACTAATTAAATAAGTTAACATAAAAAAAGATAGTTAAATTTATGAGGAGTGCCATCCATCTAAACTTTTCTATCCTTTCTTGAAAGAGAAATAGTTTACTTGTTCAAATTAATGTTCTTTAATTTATTACAAAAATAAAACATAAAAAGAATTACATAGGATAGAAGAAGGGAAATATATATATATATATATATATATATATAAATATATATCATAAAAAAAAACTATAATAAGATACTAAAATTTCTTATAAAGATTAATTTTCCTAATATTTTAGGAAATTAGTCATTGTCTCGATACATGGATGCAGCACGACTTCGTTCCATACATCTTTTGCCTCCTCTTCCTTTTTCATGAAGACTGGTGTAGCATCAAAACGACAGATTGGCCATTGAAGCTCATCTTTTAGTCGTTCAATCTTCCTAACTTGCTTACACACCAACTTGCACGTGTTCTCCTTGATCTTTTCAATGGAAGATTCAAGTAAAACTTTTCTAGTTTTCTCATCCAATCTTGTCTCTGCAACAAAATAATTGTGCATTTCAGGCACACCAATTGCCCTTCGAATGCCCACGTTGTAATTTGCCTCCAAATCAAAAATTTCACGCACCTCATCAACTAGTCCTGCATGTATTAAGTGTGTGCAACACATATATCAAATGTACAAGTCAAACATATACACAATGAATATATGAAGGGAGAACTAACCAGCATCCACCATTTGATCAACTCTTTTAGAGACATAAGAATGAAGAGTAGACAAAGAGACATCTAACCAAATGAAACAAGATTCATACTTCAACTTGAAATTGTAATCGGGATTTTCTACCAAAGCTTCAAGAAATGAATTAGATCCACCAACAATGATTGGAACCTTATTAGAATCCACAATTTTTTGCACGGCTATCATTGCTTCGGAACAAAAATCATGAGCATCAAAATCGATATCCGGCTCGATCACTCCTAGTAGATGGTGAGGTATGTTGTTTTTCTCAAATTCAGAAATTCGATTAGAAACAATATCAAGTCCTTTGTAAACTTGAATTTTGTCGGAATTGATGATTTCAACAGAAAAATGAGAAGCAAGATCGATGGAAAGACGTGACTTTCCAACTCCCGTTGCACCCGGAATGAAGATGACCTTGTTTTTTTTCGATTTTTCAGAGATGAAATTCATGTTGGCTGCAATACAAAAGATAAATAAGTTAAAAAGATTATGAAAATTATGAACAAAAGTAACATTATTACGAAAGTAAAGGAAGATAAAAATAAAATAAAATTAAATATAGTCTTCTTAAGACTATTCTTCTAAATGAAAGCATTCACCTCAAAAAGATGTAAGAAGGATTATTCTGCAGAAATTTGAGATTGGGAGAGGAAAGAAGGATTAATCTAAAGAAATTCAAGTTTGGGATGAAACTTGGTTTAAAATTATACCTCTATTTATAGGAAAGCAAACATCATAAAACAACACTTCATCGTTCTATCTCTCTTTTTTTTTACTAGGTTTGAATAACGTTTTAGAATAACTATTTGATCAAGTGGATCCTTTATATTATTCTGCCTATTTTATTATTTTTTTAATTTCCATTTTAGCCTAAATTTTTTGTATGATTAAATAGATAGAAACTAATTACAATATCTCGTTTGTAACAAATTCATTTAAACGATTTTTTTATCTTCCTTTTTTGGGTGTTGTCAAAGTATATTAAATGAATATATTTGAAAAATCATCTTTATATAGTAATTTAAGATATTCATTTATTATACGGTCAATTAAGATTTTAATTTATTTAAAAAATATATTATAACACTAATTTCATTATTTATGGTAACATTTTTTAAATTTTATATTTAATTTAAATTTCTGCTTTTGTATAAATTTTATTCCTATTTATAGATTTTTATTAAAAAAAATTGTAAATAACACATTATTTAATTACTACATAACCTTTTTTAATATATATTTTTGATATTTATCAACAACTAATGTATATTAACTATAAACAAACATTATATTTATTATAACTCGATTTCCATAAAAATAAAATAAAAAATGACATATCCATGAAAATCCTTTCTTATTCGTGTTGAACCCAATATGAAGATGGCCTTTTTTTTCTTGAGTTTTCAAAGACAAAAATCATGATAATTGCATTAGAAAGGGTAAACATATTAACGAAATTGTGCGAGTGTATTGCAAAACTACTTAGCCTTATATAGAAAAAAAAATTAGACATTTATTCAATTTCCTCAATAATGCTTTCCTTTTTTCTTTTTTTTTTTTTTTTTTTTACATTAGAAAATTTTCATTTAACCAAACTCAATTTTGTTTTAGTGACATATAAGAAATAGTATATTTTTTGACAATTAATTTTATTATAACGACTAAGGCTTATGTGGACCATAATATAAATTACATAGATACGTAAATAGTCAATAATGACATAGTATATGATCATTAAATTTTCCAGTTTTCAGATAAAAAAATAAATTTAAAATAATGGACCAATGTTGCTTATATTATAACGCTCCGCCCCAACCTTTAGGTTGGGAGCATGAATGTTGACCACTCGGCCACAACCCATTTGACATATTTCATTTTATTTTATTATATGCATATATATATGATTGCAAGAAGATTTACATTTATTGAAAAAAATAAATATTATTGGACTATTTCGTTTATTGGTGAAATTTCATTTTTTGATTCTTTGAATAAGCAAGGTCCTATATTGAGGACCTTAAAAATTATTATAATTCTTATTTTTAAACTTTATTTATGAATGTTTTTATTGTATTGATTTCTTCTTATGTAATACTAGCAACTATATCATTCTTTAAAGGTTTTATTTCTTCCACTTTCGATCAGTCTTAATTATCTTGTAAGAAAAATAAATTCTCACCATAAAAAAGGAAAGGAACAAAAAAAAGAAAACGAAAAAGAAGAAGATATGATTGTCTTTATACGCTTAATATTACATTTGAATATATGTTTTAACTCTTGATAACATGTGTAGACATGAAAATTTCACAACTTCCAATATTATTTATGATAAAAATAAAATAAAATAGATTATTGAAATTTTTTATATATATTCTTCCTATTATGAGTAATTAATGAAAGCAGCCGATCCAAACATAATTTATTTCACTGTATTGTCTTCACTATAGTAAAAGGATACTCTAAGTTGATTATGAGTGTCTAGACCTATTATTATATCATTACACGTTCACTATAACTTTCAATGTTAGATAGAGTATCACAGTCCTACTAAATTAGTTATAAGTACATTTATTATTATTATTTTAGTATAAATCTTGCCTTTCTTTATATTATGAATAGTTAATTGGTTTTTATGTGTTACATAATGCACTTTTTTTTTTTTTTTTTTTTTTTTTTGCAAGAAGAGTAAATAAATTAGATTATTTTCGTATGGGATTATTGGTCATTTTTGTTTCTAAACTATTTTTAATTAGCCAATTTATTCTTTTATTCTTTATTTTTTAAAATACTTTTTCATCCTTGTACTAAAATCCTTTGGATAAATTAGGCTTTTTAGCCAATTTTTAAAACAAATAATAATCACAAAAAAAAAAAAAAAACCTATATGATTTTATTTCAATTTTGTAATGAATTTAGTGTTTTGGTTTATAGAGATTTTGAGTAATTGGTGAATTTAGTCTCATACAAATTTATGTTTGGCAAGTTTAGTCATAAACTATTTTTTTTTACTTTTAAAGTCCCAAACTTTTTTACCCAAGACAATTAAAGTCCTTTTTCACAAATTTCATCGAAATTGTTTAAAATTTAATAATTTGTATGCTTTTAGTCGATTAAAGAAAGGAAAATTAAGTCACTTTACATGAAATATTTACAAAATTAGAGTAAAAAGGGTTGCAAAACTCATTCACAAAATATTTTCAAAAGGGTAAAACGATATATAAAAATATATTTAATGTAAAATGACTTAATTATCCTATTGTTTTATTCAATAAACATTACAAACCGTTAAATTTTAAAAAAAAATTACGAAATTTGTGAAAAAGAACCTTAGCTTTCTTAGGTAAAAAAGTTTGGGACTTTAAAAGTGGAAAAAAATATTTTTAGACTAAACTTGCTAAACATAAATTTGTTTGAGACCAAATTCACCAATTACTCTAGAGATTTTTTTTTTGGTTAGATTCCGGAGCCATCACAATTCGGACTAATCCATATTCGGCGAAAGAAGACGACGAATGTCGAACTCTCGACCTCGTTGTGATTCAATGAGTTTCTCAATTCTTCTTTGCTATTTTAATTTTTCACAATATTTTTTATCTCATTTTTTTTAGAACAAATAATAGATAAAACTAAAAAATACAAATTTTAACTAAGTGACACTCTTAAAAAAAAAAAAAAACTTTTATAAATATCAATCAATAACAAAAAAATTAATAAAATAGTTATATTTTATTAAAATAAAAAAGATAAAACATATTTAAATTTGAAGATAAGACTTTTTTTAGATAATATTTTTTATTTTTTAGATTTATGATCTACTATTCAAACACTCCATTTTGGAAGATCAAGATATTATATTTTAAATGAAAATATACACAATTTATATTTAGAAGAGTCTCAGAGTATTGAAGAGTTTGTTTATCAAGATAAACCCTTATATATATATATATATATATAAAATCTTTAGAAAGCCAATGATAAGGAAAGAGAAAGAATTTTTAATTTTTGTCTTCTTAAAAATATAATATTCTTTAAATAGGCTCCATTTTTAATAAATAGCAATAATGACTCTAGATAATAATTATTATTTTTTTAAAAAAAATAAACTAATTAATAAATTATAAATAAAATTTTTTAATTTAAATATAAATATTTTTTTATTAAACATTCTCATTTAAAAAAAATAAAATTGGGCACTTGCCGATGTAGGGCCTAAGGCGAATGTCTAGGCTCTGATTGTTGGGAATGCTTATGAAAAAAACTTTTATAATTAATATAGTTGAAATTAATCTGGAAAAAAAAAAGAAGGAAGGAAAGTATAAAAAGACATTTTTAACCTTTCAATATAATTACTTTTATTAAAAAAATAAAAATGCTAAAATTATAAAAATAAGAGATAAAATTATTTTAAAATTTTAAAAAGGATAAAACACAGTGATTATATAACTTAAGAAATAAAATTTATCTATTTACCTAATATATATTAATGTAAAATTTAATTTACAATAAATCTTATTTTTATTGATCCGTGATTCAATCTATGGAAGGCCTTTTGGGCTTAATATTAATTCTTTGATTTCTATTGGATTTGATCTTTTTCGAAAATTTCGACTTAATCTCAAAATAGGCATTTTGGGCTTAATCTTGAGCCCATATAAACTTGATTTTTTATTTGTTCAATATATCTATATTGAACCTTGCTTTGCAATTTATAAATGAAGACCATAATAAACAAAATTGCTTTGATTTGGTTGAGAGCTCTTAATAGCCACGTGTTAGCATGCGATTCATCAAGATACCCCATCAATTCTCACTCATCAATGTCATAGATCAACGTATGATTCGTTAATATAATAATTAATTAAATATATTTTTTATTAAACATCAAAATAATTTCAAGTATATATTTTAAAATTACATTATCTACCATCTTCATTTTATAGTGATTATCATTATCATCTATTTACTCTAAAAAAAAATAAAAATTTGAGATTTTGCTTAAAATAATCTCTTTTTAAAAAAGACTTAATCAATGATCTAATTGATAAGATAGCTTCGTAGGAATTTATTGGTCACTTCGTGTAATCCCCCATTCCCCCTTTTGGAGTTATATCTTTTGTTAGACCGTTCATGTAATATGGCTAATCATATAGTTAGCATTCATAGAACGAAACATTTTTTTGGAGAATTCTTATATCATAGTTTAACAAAGTCTTAGATATGTAAACCCAGCAGCTTGAGGGAGTTGATATAAGCGGACTCCTAATGCTTCTTCCAGGGCGGATGATCGAGGGTTCGAATCCCCCTGGAGTGGTTAGCGCCACGTTAAAAAGCTCTGAGTCAGACCCTACCCTCGAGTAAGAGTCGGGCGCCCCAAGTGGGGTCATACCAAAACAAGTCTTAGATATGTCTTTGAATTACTTTCAACATGGAATAGAGAATCGGAATAGTTATTTTGTCTTGTACATGGTGTACACCATTACATATTAATATATGGAAAACCGGTTTCAACACAAAAAAAAAAAAAAAAAAATCACCATTTTTAAATGTCAAGTAACATGTATGCTGGAAGAATTCTTTACTCTTTTGATTTTTTTAAAAAAACAACGATTACACAAAAGATACCATATAAAATCAACTATGATTATCAAAATAATTATATTCTAAATTAATTTTGTATTACATTCATTATATTATTTTTAATGTAAAATTTAATTTACATTGGACCTTTTTTTTTTATCCGTGAATTCAATCTATGGAAGGTCCTTTTGGAAAAGGCTTAATCTTGATTTTTTTTTTTTTTTTTAAATTTTTTTTGTGTGTTGCAAAACGAGGAAATGTGTGAAAATATGTCAAATATCAAAGTGGGAAACACAGGAAGTTTGTACGATGTTACTATAGCCGGTTACTGCAGAGTAACATTTTGCTTTATTTGTCGCAAGTGACTTAATCTGAAAATTGGTCTTTTGGACTTAATCTCATTATCTTCAAGGCTTAATATTGAGCCCATAAAAACGTGATACGATGTCTTTTTTTTTTATTATTTGTTCAATATATCTATATTGAACCACATTACATTACTTTTCAATTTATAGATGAAGACGATGATAAAAAAAATTGTTTTGATTGGTTGAGAGCTTCTTAATAAGCACTGTGTTAGTATGTGATTTATCAAGACACACCATCAACTCTCATTAGTTGGACTCTATCATCATTGTCATATGTCCATATGTGATTTGTTAAAATAATAATTAATTAAATAATTTTTTTTACTAAGCATCTAAATAATTTTAAATATATTTAAAATTTTCATTATTTTTTAAAAAAATTCAAAAAAAATAAAAATAAATATGTTATTAATTTGAAATTTTGCTTAAAATAATATTTTTTAAAAAAAGACTTAGTCAATGGTGTAATTTTAAAAATACATAAAAACTACCTTATTACTTATGCTACACGCGATATATAAATCTTCCAGTATCCCTCAAATTTTGAACTAAATATTTATCTATAATGTGTAAGGTTTTTCAAATATTGTTTCTAAGAATTCTATATCTACCTCATTGTTGTAACGAGCACCGTTGTTAGAATTAAAATTAATTACATATAATATAGTTAAGAAGCATGATTAATCATCAAACTGCAACCAAGAATATATATATATATATATATATATATATAATATTATATATAATATATATAAATACACTAGTGTACACTATGCGAAGTCCGAAGTGTATCAAGCGTTAAGTTAAAAAATATACTTGTTTCTAAATAGAGAATATAAAAATTTTATTATTAAAATTTCATATGGTTACTTTTTTATATATAATTTTTTCATTATTTATGTACAAAATATTATTTTTTTTGTTGAGTTTAAATTTTTATTAATATATACATAATATACCTATGTACTAACTATTAAATTAATATTATAAAATTATTGAATCATATTATAGTTAAGTAGGTATATGAGATTTCAAAACTTTATAAAAACCTATATAATTTTTTTTTTTAAAATAATAATTTAAAAGAGCAAATAATTAAGGGTAAAGTATCCTAGTGATACCTCATAGAGTTTAAAATCTAAGCTTAACACTTAAAGAATTTTTCGTTCACAAGGTGTCATTCGGGTTTTAAAAAGTCTCACTACATGCTCTTCCGTCAATTTTATCATTTAGAGTAGATATTTGACCGTTAGTCAATCCATTTTACTATTTTGGGCACATGTATTTTTTTCAATTATTAAAAAAAAAATTAATTTTATAATTTTTAATATAATAAAACCTAAAAACCCTAAATTTTTTCCCACTCCTTCTTCTTCTCCTCCTTCCACCCACTATGCACCTGCAACAATGGCGGCGGCGGCACCCATAGCGCAACGATACAGCGACGACAGCAGTGCGGCAACGACAACAACGGCGGCTGCAGCAATGACAGCAGCCACGGCGGCAATGGCGGCGACAGCGACGCCAACGACGACAGCGACACAACACGGTTTAGGCTTTATATTTTTTTCCCCTAAATTTAATTTTCATATATCCATTGTTGTTAGGATTTCTTTTTGGCATTGTTGTTAGAGTTTTTTAGTGGAATAATATGTTTATTTTTTGAATTATTATTAATTTGTTATGGGTTTGTGTCGTTACCGCTTTTACTTATATGTCACACAGTTGTTGTCGTTGGTGGAGTTGCAACCATGGGTAGAAGAAAAACAATGGGGTGAATTATTGTGCATTATTAATGTTTTTTTTTTTTTTGTATTATATTATGTCATTTGAATTTTAATTGATCTAAATTTTTTTGAATTTTTGGGCAATTGTTTTTTCAAATATCAAAACCTTAACTATTGTGCATTAATTACATAAAAGAAAGTGAACCGACAAGAAATATAAATTTTGGATAAAGATTTGAATTTTGAAAAATAAAAAAATTGAATTTTGGAAGAATATATAATAAATTTTGGAAGAAGATATAAATTTTAAATATATAAATTTTGGAAAAATATTTGAATTTTGAAAATAAAAATTTAAAAAAAAAAATGTAAATTTTAGAAGAACTAGTAAAGAATGTGTAGAAGAAGAATAGAAGAGAAAAATTAAGGTTATAGAGTTCATTTTTAATAAAATTACAAAAATACTCTTTATAAAAAAATTGGGTTTATTTTTTAAATTTCTAGACAAAAATACTCTTGTCCAAAACAGTCAAACGGGTTGACTAACGGTCAAATATCTACCATAAAAGACAAAATTGACGGAAGGGCATATAATGAGACTTTTTAAAACTTGAATGACACATTGTGAACCAAAAATTTTTAGGTAAACTTAGGATTTTGAACTCTAGGAGGTGTCACTAGAATACTTTATCCAATAATTAATAACATTACTTTTATTGAACCGACTAAAAAATGCATATATCTAATATCAACAAATAAAATGTTTATAATTAATTATAATATAAACAATAAATTCAAATAATTCTATAACTTCTTCAAACATCATTTTTAAGAAGTTTTGATTTTTTTGAATAATTGGTGAGTTTGATCGTAAACAAATTTACTTTTGGCAACCTTAGTCCCAAAATATTTTTTTTAACTTTTAAAGTCCCAAACTTTTTTATTAGAGAAAAATAAAGTCCATTTTGACAGAATCCGTTAAAAACCCTAAAAAGTTAACGGTTTATATGGTTTAACTAATATAAAAAGGGTAAAAATGTCATTACATAAGAAGAAAAAAAAAAAAAAAAAAAAAAAAAAAAAAAAAAGACTCGGACGCTCGTTCAATTCTCTACGAAGAAGACTCTTCATTTTGTTATTCCAAAGCTTTACCTAAATCTTTTCGACTTTAATCTTCTTCCTCCTCCTGTAAGAGAGAGAAACAAAACATGTGTCCATACACGAGAAAACTCGAGGAAAGTAGAAGTTGAAAATCTTCATCAAAATTGCCACGCTCTTCCTTGTTTTTTTTTTTGAGTTATCGCCATCCTCGATCTCCTACTGTCTCCTCCTCGTCTACATCTCCAACACAACACCTAATTTTGATTTCATTGGTCAATTTAATTTGATTAGATTTTCAACTGTATCATCATCAATTGATGTCTGCCTGCAAAAAGAATTATTGACAGTGATTTTAGGTTGGTAATTTTATCAAACAGGTGGTGTGCAAGAGAGATAATGAACATTGATTGACAAATTTTGTTATGGAATAAAAATAATTTTATTTTGTTTTTGGGGGAACAATTGGAAATCGTATCGGATTATTTCCACGGAGTCAAAAAGTCCAGTATAATAATATATATACACATAAATCACCATTAACGACTATATATCTCATCCAAATCGCAGAGGGAGGAAGGAGAAGAACAGGAGAAAACTAATAATCATGTTTGGAAATCGGCATTGAAAATATTAGTTCTCTTTTTTGTTTTTTTCTTTCTTCTTAAGTGTAATGACATTTTTACCCTTTTTAAAATTAGTTAAACAATATAAACTGTTAACTTTTTTAGGTTTTTTGACGGATTCTGTCAAAAGGACTTTATTTTTCTCTAATAAAAAAGTTTGGGACTTCAAAAAAGTTAAAAAAAATATTTTGAGATTGAGGTTGCCAAAAATAAATTTGTTTGGGACTAAACTCACCAATTATTCGATTTTTTTTTTTAAAAAAAAGGAAAAAATGAATTGAGATTTACGAGAAATTAATGTTCAAAAACAAGTGGAAAAAATTCAAATTAGAAATAATTTTTTATTAAAGATAATGTTTTAAAAGTCATAGAAATAAATAATAGATTAATTAAAATTGAAAATAATAGGTTGAAAAAAAATTAAGATTTAAACATAATTATCATCAGAAAAAATTGAACTCTTGTAATCTTAAAAAAAAAATTAGTTTTAAATAATAAAAATAAAAATTGAAATAAAAATGTTTTAAAATAATATTTTTTAAAAAATACAAAATTAAGCTAAAAATAGAAGTGAACAAAAAAAAGTAATTGTGCATTATTTGAGAATTAAAAGAAATTTTTTTTTTAAAAAGTTCAATATAATTACAGTTATATTAATAAAATAAAAAGTTAACAAAAAATATTTGAAAGTTATTAAACATTAATTAAAAGTAAAAGATAAAAAATTTCTAAAAGTTCAATTTAACTGTAATGATGTCATTAGAAATTTGTAATCTTATAATAGATATATTGAATTATTATTATTATTATTATAAAGTGCTCAAATATAAAATGATTCCTATAATGTATCTTGGTCGAAACTTAATGGAGGATCTAAAATAACTTGATCTAAAGGATTTAACAAACTTAAATTCACTCTCTATTGAATATATTATCAAATCAACCAAGATTGTTCGAAATATATATAAATTATTATAAACTTATTAAATGCAGAAAGGTAATAATGTTCAATACAAGATATAAAATCTATATTACCTACACAACATAAAAAATAATCGTGTATCTATATTGCACATTTCTATATCGCTTGTAGTATAGATAATTTATTATTTTATATTTTAAAAGTTAGGTTATTGACTGAGTCTTTTTTGTAAAAAAAAAAAAAAAAAAAAAAAAAACTCAAATAATTTTTGAAATGAAAGGAGTATTGATTGTATAGTATTGTAGTAATAGATAAAATAAATATTGTATATGATCGGGGCAAACTCTCGATTCTTCCATGCGTGTTTAGTGGAGTCCGTTTTTTGCTGAAAAAAAGGTCAGGTGCCAAGGTGTGTTCACGGCGTTAACTCTCTGACGGTCAAGTCAATCACAAGTAATGAAAGAAAAAGGGTCGGACAATCGGCAAGAAAGTATATGTTCCCGACGGACCGGATTGAACACCGAGAGTGTATCAAAGTAGGAATGAATATTTAGAGTATATTCTGTGTATATAGTTTTTCGCTTGTACCGTTTTATGGAGATGTTTAGTCAATCCGGAGGTGACACTTGGAATGATACCTTTTTTGTTGGGTCAGGTGCATTAAATATGAAGTTCAATGAAAATCTCATTGTCGGATATCATGTCTTGAGGGTGTGTGCTCTATTCGCCGCTTGGACCTCGGGGAGTCCTATTTAGAATCACATGGGCCCTTCGTGAAATCCACCTCGTACGGTTCAACATACGTGAACTTTCATATGACTTCGATTACTATCGTTATAATAAATAAAAGTGAAAAAAATCTGAAAAGGAGGGAGAAATAAATTTATTTCAAAAGCGTATTAATATAAAAAAAATCACAAATTTTAATTAATTGTTTTTTTTTTTACTTTTGAGCCCTTAAGAATATAAATTTTTTATTTTTTAAAAAAAAATTGGCCAAACAGATATGAAAGATAAAATAAGAATACGGAGTTAAATATATTCAAATTTTAAATTTATTTATTTATTTAGCTAATAAGAGACAGATCCATAAAACAAGGGAATGGAATTTTTACTGAACTATAATAGAAATAAATACATTTCCAGTTATATATATTAAATAAATAGTCCCGCAAGTAATGACAACTTAATTAAAAAATAAAAATTTATTTAATGAAGTTCCCAGTTTAATTGTAATCACACGTTTCGACATGCATTAATCATGTTTCAAATCCCTCTATTATTTAATTCTCATTTCAAAATTATGAACTTAAATTTATTACTAATCTCTCTTTTAAATAATTAATATTTATTATTTCTAGAAGACCCATAGTCAAATCCCCAATCATGATCCTTCATAAATGAACAAACAAATATAAATAAATAATATATATATAATATTCCCATCTCACACTCTTTTCCCCCTCTTCTTCCTCTTTACTCTTTCTGTTTTCTCTGCAATTTTTCTTGTGCAAAATATTTGCCTGTTTTGGAAAGTCCAAATAGTCAAGAACCCATTAGGTTTGAGGAAAATTTGAGTGCAGAAAAAACAATTTCATCATGCAAAATGATTAGAAAAACTAGTAGTAGTAAATTGTTATAAAAAAAAGAAAAATCATTATTAAAAAAAAAAGAAAGAAGAAATTTTGATATTTTTAGGTATGAAATGGGGTGTTTAACAACCCAGATCTTTCTCAACTAAGTTTCCTCTCCTTTTGCCATCTAATAAATCTCAGAAAAAGAGTGATAATTTTTTTTTTTTTTTTTTTTTTTTTGGTTTATTTTCAAAATTCCATAATCATCTGACACCTCTCCTTAGCTCTTTTTTCCTTTCTTTCTCTCTCTCTCTCTCTCTCTCTCTCTCTTTCTTCTCTCGTCTATTGTGTTTCTCTCTCTTCAGTTCTTGAATTTTAGGTGGATCTCGTATTCCTCTGCCTTTCTGGAACTGATTACAGAAGGGCTTTGCTGAATTGTCTGCTTTTATGCATTCTTTTGTGCAAAGAGAACAAATTGCTGAGAGATTTTGTTCTGGACTCACATCATTTTTACCTTATTATTTGTGTAGATCTTTCTGTAAGCTGGGCTTGTACTTCTGGATGAATAATTCGTCAAACAGAATTGTTTGAATGAAAATTAGGGGTTGATTCTTGTTGTATTGTGTTTAACATACATAAATTTTGGGGTTTAAGTATTTCCCCTTGTTTCCTTCAAAATTTCATGGTTTTAGCATTTGATTTGTGTGGATTTTTGACTGACTGATCAGTGATCACTTTCTCCAAGAGTGCATTGCAGCTTCAGCGGTCTTCTACACGGAGGTAAGGAAATAAATATGAAGAGTTGTTGGTTTCCAGAATAGGAGATTTTAATTTTAATTTTGATTTTTTAATATTATTTTTTTACCCCTTCTTCCTAATCTACTTGATACCCTCTGCATGTCTTTGGTAACTCCAGATGTAAGTACATGCAATTAGGTTATTGGAATTAGATGGCGGGTTTTCTTAGTGTGTTTAAGAAATATAATCTACGGAAGCATAAATTTTCTGCGGGTTCTGGAGTTGGGCGAATTTGTATTCACTTTTTCTCTGCTTTAATTGGTTAATGTTGTTCTGTTAGATCCATCAATTTGGTGAGCTTCTTGAAGTGGTTTAACCAGAGACCATATTTCTGCCATGAATGTTTCAGTTGAACTCATTTTTGTGCTTTTCTTAGATAGATTTCCCTGGATATCGTATCTGAAACATTTTGGCATTTCAAATCCATAATTTTCTCCGCTTATCAAAAAAAAAAAAAAAAAAAAAAAAACAAAATTTTCTCCTTTCTTCCCCTCGAAAGATAGAACCCGCCTTTCTTTTTTTGCTTTTTTTTTTCTTATTTTTTTAAATGTGGTTAATTCATTGGAATTAGGGGAATAAATTGGTTCCCTCTGTTTTACCAATGAAATTGTTGCGCCTCCTGTATATTGGATGTTAACTGAATCATTGCATTTCTAAAAGATGTTTCTTTCAGTTGTCATTCTTTGCATTTTTTATGGTTCACCCCACCGGAATGTCACTATCTGATAATGAATTTACAGCTAAAATTGTTGTTTCACAATTTCAGTTCTAGAAAAATTTATTGATAATTTTATTCAGTTCTGTGTACGCTTCAATACTTTTGTTTTGTAGTTCACTGCTTGGTATATGCTCACCAGTTGGATATGAGTAATGGGGTTTGTGCATATTTGTATTATATACATATATACACGCACATGTATATATAATTTTCTTTTTGGGTTTGGTTATTTATGTCTATCTTCAACCTGATAAAAATTGCCTTGTCAGCTGATTTGCCATTTTCAAGGAAGCCAGATTGGTTATTGCGGCATTCAAGAAAGAAACATGTTGTCCGTTGTTCATCATATCCATATCATTCTTTGTCTATGCATTCTGTGATGCGAGTTCTTCTGCATATTCTTTCAGCATTTGTGTTTGTGCATCATACTACTTTGGACACACTATGATTTGTGTGCTTTTAGAATTTGAAAAGCTTCATGTTTTCTTTTTATCAAATTGCGCTGCCTTTTATTATGTAATGTTTAGATATTGTAAAAGTTATATAGGTTTGAACTTGTTTCCCATTTTTAATTTGGATCTGTATTAAGTGGTTCCCTTTTTTATTTAGTTGGGCCTATCCTTTTTAGTTCTTTCTGTTTTCTATTTTTAATTTGATCTGTTTCCTTTTTTATTTCTACCCATAACCATTTTTTGTTGCTAAAAGGTTCATTTTCAGTCATAGGTCATGAGTTTGACAAGTGAAATTGAAGACCAGATGATGACCGATGGTGGCATAGGTTCACCATCTGCTGAAGAAGCTAGTGGTGGGGGGAATGTTGGAGGAAGTGGTCCACTGAAGAAAGGACCTTGGACTTCTGCTGAAGATGCCATTTTAGTTGAGTATGTTACCAAGCACGGAGAGGGTAACTGGAATGCTGTCCAGAAGCACTCAGGACTTGCACGTTGTGGGAAAAGTTGTCGATTGCGTTGGGCAAATCACCTTAGACCTGATCTGAAAAAAGGGGCTTTCACAACTGAGGAGGAACACCGTATAATTGAACTTCATGCCAAGATGGGAAATAAATGGGCTCGAATGGCTGCTGAGGTGTATACCATCTCTATTACTCTCTCTCTCTCTTTTTATTTTTTCCCTTCCAGCAAGTCAAGGACATATATGGTGATTGATATATGTGTTACTGTATTTTGCTCTTGCATTTTTCGATTTTGCGCCTAATTCCTTGCAGATTGCTCCTGGATATTAGAATGCTAAAATCTGGAATTAGATTATGAGATGTGCGTTCTAGAAGTAGAAGCTGTTCATTGGATCTGGTATTACTTTAGATATTTTTGGCCTTTATGTATTGACATGATTATTGTTGATTGAAATATATTTGCTACTGTCCATCTTAGAAATCACGAAGATCTTTTGCCAAGTCCATAGCAGTGGATGTGGTACACTATGTACGGTAATGGTACTGCAAAAATTTCAGCAATATTGTTCTTCGGGTTCATCTATTAGTTTGTTTGAACTTGAAGCCCTTGCATAGGGAATATTACTATTTGGAAACTAGTCAGCTTTCCTCAGAGTTGTAGTTAATGTCTTTGGTATGATCCAGTCCCTTAGATTTGATTATAGAGTACCAGTAAGATTGTGGTTCGACTGCAATTCACCAGATTTAGGAGTTTTCCTACTTTTGTGACCTATTTTTGTTTGCAAATGTGGGCTTGTTAGAGATAATCCAAGAGTAAAAGCACTCAGTAGGTTATCTGAAATATTCAATGCTTAAATCTATAATTTTCTGCAACTAATTAATATCCTTACAGAATATAACTTTAATAAACTGCCATACTAACTGTTGTTATTAACTTAAAAGCAAGAATCAGATTACATTAATAATATGTAAACATAATACTGGCCTTCGCTTGTAAACTTATTAAATCCTAGTTCTGTAGCAACCACATTTGGTTGATCAGTTAGCATAACGGCATTGTAGAAATGACATAATCTTCTTGGCCCTTTCTGGTGAACTAGTTCTGTTAAACTGGTTATTATTATATGATAGAATATGATAGTATCTAAGTTTTCATGAATATAATTACTATTTCTGGTAATTATACCTGAGGAATGAGTAGCATCTGTAATATGGCTTTTCTAGAGTTGGTGCTTTAGCATGATTCTGATCATGAGCATCAAGCATTTCACCAGATCCTGCATTTCTCAGAGAAATCTTTCCCTTCTTATTAAACCTTGGAGTATCTATACTCAATTATGAAGTTCTCTTATTTTGGAGAAAGTTTTAATTACACAGTTTTTCATAGGAGTCCGCATTTACGTGAAAAGAAGCATCAGTACTTTCTACTTTTAAGATTTAGGATTTCAATGTATCTTGTTCCAACATGAACCTTGTGCAATTTTAGTTTGCTGTTCATATGTCATAATAACTGATTGTGTCAAAAGTTAATTTTGTGTTAATTGACTGTTTAAACGTTATAGAAGTTGACAGTCACACGACTCATCTCCTATGAATTCAGTTGCTTCCATAAACTTCTTTTCTGCTTTTCTGGAATGTAATTTATAGAACTGATCTACTAGTGTAATCTGTCTTTCCATGTAATTGTTATTAAGTATAAATTATGGGTCACATTTCCCTCCTAATACAAATGTTTAATGTTTTTGTGACACACTACAAATGTGTAACGCTAATAGTTCTGCAACATTCTACCCAGACATTCCATGGAATAGCAGATTTTCATATATATTTTGTTTCATTTTCCTTCAGATTCTCGACCATTATATATAGAATATTAGAAGCTGAGCCTGGCTTCAGTAGTCCTTGGGCTTAAAGTTTTGTGTTTCTTTTATAATTTTGTTTTATTTGCTTTCAGTTGCCTGGACGGACAGACAATGAAATAAAGAACTATTGGAATACCAGAATCAAGAGGCGGCAGCGTGCTGGCTTACCTATCTACCCTCCTGATATCTGCCTGCAAACATTAAGTGAAAACCGGCAGAATGAAAATATGTCTTCGTTTCCATCTGGGAACTCGCAGCACCCTGATCTCTTGCCAATTAATAGTTTTGATATTCCAACGGTAGAATTCAAGAGTCTGGAATTCAGTCACCAATTTTACCAGTCACCACTCCTTGATATTCCTTCTCGAAATTTGCTTGACATTCCTGCAAGTACCTTTCTATCACAAGGTCTTCATTCTTCCTATGGCAGCAAAGGTTTGCTAAGTGTTCATGCTTCTAAGCGTCCTCGGCAATATGAGACCTTATTACCTGGTTCAACATCCAATGTTACCAGTGCATTCACAGACTGCAGTAAGTATCATAATGATGGTTCTCTGCAGACTGTGCAATCATTTGGTTTCTCTTCAGCTTATGATCAGAATCCAACATCAGACCACCCATCACAATATTTTGTACTTCCAGGTAGCCATGCCCTTTTAAATGGCAATCCCTCCTCCTCGGAGCCCACATGGGCAATGAAGTTGGAGCTCCCTTCACTCCAAACTCCGATGGGTACTTGTTGGGGCTCACCTTCTTCCCCACTGCCTTCACTTGAGTCTGTTGATACTTTAATCCAGTCACCTCCAAATGAGCAGACACCATCAGGAAGTCTCTCTCCTAAAAACAGTGGCCTGTTAGACGCTGTACTTTATGAATCACAATCAATGAAGAACTTTAAGAACAACAGTCCATGCCAGCAGATGTCTAGTGCTAGTGCATCAATTGTACAAGGGGAGGTAATGGATAACTCATCCCCTGCTCATCACGAGGCAGAATGGGAAGCATATGGTGACCCTCTCTCTCCCCATGGCCATTCTGCAGCGTCTGTGTTCAGTAAATACACCCCCATCAGTGCAAGCTCTTCAGATGAACCTCAGTCATTTGATACCTTGCCAGGTCTGAGTTCATATTCTGATCGTTACACAATTACTCTAATTCAAGAGTTTCTTCACCTTAATGTAGGTAAAAATGTGTAGTGCTTAATGTGACTCCCTCTTGTTATGTTATGTTGTGTTGAAGGAATCCAAGTTAAACAAGAACCTGGAAAGTTGTTTCAAGTTGAATACAGTGGAAAGGATGACACATCAAACTCGAACCAGATGATCTTTCCAAGACCAGATTATTCACTTGGCTCAAACCGTTTTGCTCCCCAGATAGATCATGGAAAAGGGTCACTGCAACCTGAGAGATGCAATTGGGGTACCTCATGTGATGTTTCTAATTAGGATTGCGATTGCAGGCTTTAAGACAAAATGGGGCTGCTGCTGGTTGAATTGGGATTCTACTGCGCCTACTCTACTCATGGTTGGTTGCTCTATTCAAAGTCAGAAATCCTTTCTAAGTTTTCATATCCCCTTAGACACAAAAGCTTTTATTGCAACAACTACTCTCTTGTTCTTATTGCTTATTATCTCAGATTTTAGCCAGAAAGGTAGTAAACCATATAACGGCCAAAATCCCTAATATTCCGGAAACTGCCTCTACTACTATTATAGCCATGTTGGTACAAAATAATGCGATTCACAATGAAATTAAGATTGCCTGAAATTTTCAGGCGGTTGAACTGAAAGGACAGGAAATTTTATATTATTTTTTGATCATTCTCCTTGCCTTTTCTACTTTAAGCCAAACCCATTATAATTTTTTTTTTTTCCCTACTCAAGATTCTAGATTGTTAGTTTTATAAAGGTTCTGAAATTGCACATACATGAAACGAAAGCCATGCCCCCCATGCCCCATTTGGTCAAACAAAAGAAAGTGAAGAATTCAGTGAGAGAAGGAAGAGTTATTAACCAAAATGGGGTCAAATATAATAAAATATCTCTACTTTTTCTTAGTTTAACAATTTCAATATATATTTTCAAATCTTCTGACTCATTTCAGCTGTATTTATACTACAAGCATCATGAATCATCTCCTAGAACATTTGGTTGTAACACATTCATCTTCCCTTGCTAAACCATTCTTTGTGAACTGTCCAAATCTTGTATCCTTTACTACATTTAAAGATCTGACAATGTTGTTTTAATTCTATTGGAAATGTCAGATAGGATTTTGACACTTGACATAGGACAGTGAATCTTTTTCCCATCTTTTTTTGTCCCTCAATAAAATTTAATAAAAAAAATTCAGTCGATTACTATATTCCAAACTAAAATTGTAACTCGAATCAATTCAAGATAAAATCATATACTACATACTTTTAATTCTTATCCTTAACATTTATTATATCTAATTTTATTATTGGACTTTAATATGTTACTTTGATTATTATAATAAATTTGGGTTTATTATATTATTAAGCTAATTGAGCTCATTTCCGGATTCTAAGCTAATTTCCGATTTCGAATTCAATAATTTAAACAATTCAATTTTTATATCGATTGACTAAAGATTAAAGATGTGTTTTTTACTTGATTCTTTTGATGATTGTTGATTGGATTAAGATGAGATTTTATTATTTGCGATTGATTTCAATTTTGGACAATTTTGTTGATTGACAAATTGCTTTGATATTATCACGAATCTTAGATTAAACTTGGATTGATTGATTGAGCGATCCTTTTGTTGTTTAATCGAATTCTAGCTGATTGTTAGTAGGTTATAGGAATGCTAATTAGGGATCCCATTTAGTATTCAATCAAATAATTAGTTTATTAATTCAGAAATTTATTAAGGAACAGGGATGAACTTGGATTGAATCATTACCCTGGACTGAAATTCTAAATCCGATATTTGCGTATTTTTATTAATTAATTGTTTTATACAATTTTCCAATCTAAAAATTCCTCTTTTACTGTCTTTTATTCTCTTATTAAATGATTTCGATTAGGTTTCTTAGGGAAACGACTCGGTGAACGCCCTAAACTACTCATTGAACTAATTGAATTAATTTTAGCCGATTTGACGATAATCGCGTAATTCTAAAACCCTACCAAAAATCACAAAATATAAGTTAATGATGAATAACCATTTAAAACCCTAATAGTTAAATGTTTAGGTTCTTTCACATTTGTCAAACATTATACAACTACCATAGTTATGCATTCAACTACTAATATGAGATTTTTTTTTGCCCGGAAAACCGGAGGCTAGATTTATATATAAATCAAAGAATCACAGAAAACAACAGTAGGCAAGAAGCCTGAATCGTGGGGACTTCTATTCCATGCGAAAAGCGACCCAAAGACAGATCTAAGACTACATTGAGCTATGGCATATGGTCCCCCCAACACCTGATGCGTACCAAACACACCATCTAAATGGTGTAACCAAATGACATGCATAGTTTGACGAAAAATGTAATTCCAGTAATGAGGACAACTCGCAGAACATCGGCGATTCAAAAGGTTGTTACAAAGCCATCGCACCACATCTGCAGGATTGAAGAAAGCTGGACGCATACCTACTGGAAGCAGTATTGTCCATACTCGTTTTGCGAGGTCACAATCCCGAAGTAGATGTAGACTGGACTGTTCAATATTTCCACATCTCGCACATAGCGAAGAATCCAAAATCCATCGTCTCCACAGCAGTTTGGCAGTAGGGAGTGCCTTGTGTAAACATGTCCAAGCAGTAAAAGATGCACGAGTCGGACCCACAAAGCTCCATACTCTTTTCCAAGGGATCCGAGTAGGGTATTGGTGAGTAAGCTGCATCCTTTGCCTGACAGATTTAATGGAGAAAAGTCCCGTAGGTGAGTGTCTCCAGTTCGGTACATCCGAGCAGTGAGGATTAGACGAAATCGAGATACCCAAGAGTGCTTGGATGATTGCTGCCGGAAGAAATTGACCCAACAAAGCTGCATTCCAACCCTGCGAACAGTTCCAAACTTCCAAAATAGTTTTCCCAATCAAAGAATCCGGAACAGGTTGTGTACATGACTGGATGAGTGGTTGCTCCCCCACCCATCAGTCCAACCAAAACAGAATCCTTTGGCCATTTCCGACTGACCATTCTATACCCTCTTTGACAAGGGGGAACACTCCACTTAAAGCTCTCCAAATGTGTGAACTACCCACTGTCGGCAAACCTCGCATTAAGGAGGCCCACCCCCATATTTGGACGCCAAGATGACACTCCCAAGCTCATTCGGATATCTCACCATGCGCCATAATAGTTTTGCAAGAAGAGCAGTATTCATTTCCCCCAATCTAGGTAGGCCTAAACCACCATGTGTCGGGGGAGACAAATTTTCTCCCATGCCACCGTGTGAAGCCTTCTTTCTCCTTGACTTTCACCCCAGAAAAACTGTCTACTGAGACGCTCCAAGTGAACCACCACATCTTTCGGGACGGATACCGTTTGCATAGTATAACTAGGCAGACATGTAAGTGTCGAAGATAACAAAACTGTACGAGCAGCTTTTGATAAAAGCTTCATTTTCCATCCCGCTAACCTCCGTTTAGCCTTCTCGATGAGATAGTGAAAGTGGCTCTTCCTTAGTCTCCCGTGTACCAGTGGAACACCCAAGTAACTTCCCAAATCCGTAGAAGATAACACGTGGAAGGCGGAACAAATAGTGTTCCTCAAGTACACCGGTGTATTAGGTGAGAACCAAACTCTCGATTTATTTCTATTCATTCTTTGACCCGAGATCCCACAGAACTGTGCCAAAATGTGTTCCATGACCCTAGCTTGTGAAAAGGAGGCCTCGCCTAACAACAAAAGGTCATCCGCAAAAAACATATGGGACATAAGGGGACCTTTACGAGATAGGCGAACAGGTTTCCGGGTTCTTGAATCTACAGCTCTCTCTATTGATTGTCCCAACACTTCCATACATAAAACAAAAAGGTAAGGGGAGAGAGGGTCTCCTTGACGTAATCCCCGTGAAGGCATAAAAGTAGGTAGCTTCTCTCCATTCCAACACACCGATAGCGAGGCTGAAGATATACAATGCATAATCAACCGACGTAGTGGTTGGCTGAAACCCGAGAAGGCGAGAACATCCTCCAAAAACTTCCATTCTACTCTATCATACGCCTTCTCCAAATCCACCTTTAATATGAAACCACCATTTCCTCCCTTTCTTTTGGATAAAGAGTGTATGGTCTCTTGAGCCGCTATTATATTATCCGAAGTGGACCGCCCCGGAATAAAACTTGCTTGGTATTTACCAGTCAACTTGTTCATCATAGGTTTTAACCGATTTGCCAATACTTTGGAGATAACTTTAACCAACACATTGCATAGAGAAATTGGTCGGAATTGATTAAGATTGGATGGTGCAGTATTCTTCGGAAGTAAGCATATTACTGACTCGTTCGGACCTTCGGTAACCTGCAAGAAGCAAACACACCTAAAAGGAGGGTTATAATTGGTTGTTTAATAACAGACCAAAACTTTTGGAAGAAAGTTGTTGTATAACCATCCGGCCCCGGTGCTTTGTCTGCTTGCCATTTGGAAAATAGCTGCCTTGATCTCTAAATTGGATATCGGGCGGTTCATCCATCGCTTATCTTGATGGTTCAAAATGGGAAAATTCCAGTCAGTGGTAGCATACGACAGAGTGGGTTCCGAGGTATACAAGTTAACATAGAACATTCTGGCCATCTCTCGCAACTGGTATTCATCCTCACACCAAATACCTGTGGCATCCTGTAATCTGCATATCTTGTTATGGCGTCGACGAATTATAGTGGTCATATGGAAGAAACGTGTATTCCTCTCTCCATCTTGTAACCATTGTACTCGTGACTTTTGCCGCCACAACAGCTCCTCCTGTTCAAGTATTTCATTTAAGTCTTTCAACAAATCAAATTCCAGTTTATCCAGATAAACTGAATCTCTCGTCGCTCTTGCCCATTGAATACCTCCCAACCGCTGCTGACATCTCTGTTTTCTCACCGATATATTACCAAACTTAGTTCGATTCCAGTGACTCGCCACTTCCTTGAACTGACTCAACATTTCCATCGTTGACCTGCAACCACTCCACACTTCCTTAACAATTTCCCCAAAATCTGCCAGACCGAACCAAGCTGTAAGCATTCCGAAGGGTCTCTCTGTCCTTATCCTCCCACTGCTGTCCGGTTCCTTCACCACTAATATGAGATTTTGTATATGCTTCCTAAGTACTATTACATGTGAAACTTTAGATTGATTTGTTTAGCTTCCACCAAATAATATATCTTTCTCACAACTTAGTCAATAACTTCTTCTAAATTTTGTTGGCAATGCTTTTCAAAAGAAGCTTCGATTGCATTACAATGAAAGGATGAATCTCTAGCTAACCTTCATAGATTCAATCATTAAACTTTCAAAGTCTAGTAAACTCAAGAACCTCTAACCTCTAACCTTAGGCTCTACACGGCCCTGAGCCTCAAATGATGCAATAATAGTTCACTAAGATTTAAATAAATTTCTTGTGAAGAATTAAAAAAGGTCTAAGTTCCAATTACGTCAACTTAAACATTAAAGAATATATATATATATATATTTTTTGCTTCTACAACAAAATTGATAAATTGACAAAAGATTGTTCTTCTTTATAAAGAAAAGTTGTGTCTAATACAATGAAACCACCTCTTCTATTATCCTTAGCGAGTACTTCTAAGTCATAATTAAATGTGTTATCTTAATTTCATCTTCATCACCATTATTAGAAGCTTTCTATACAAGAAACAATGTCACACATGTGGTAATACAAATAATGACATTTTTTTAGAGATATCTTTATAAATCAGATCTTTCATTATAAAAAAAAAAAAAATCTTGGTAGAGAGTAGAAATTCAATAAACAATTTATGCTATGAACCTTTCACAAAAATGATGATATCTAAGGGGGAAAAAAAAATTCATGATTGGATTCCTCTAATAATTGTTAATTTCTCATTTGCTTACAATGCATTATAGGAATGGAAAGGTTCAATGGTATGCAAATCCATATATAAATATACAAAAATTAGTTGATTATCCATATGGATAAAAGCACATGGATTCTCCAAGGAGTTATCAAACATCCATTTTGGATGTCAAAGTAAATCACACAAAGGACTTGATAATTTCTCCAAGGTGGAACCTATGATGATTTAGAAGAGTTTCAAATTGTTGTTGTTTTCCCATATCACAAAGTATATGTATATATATATTAAAAAAAATTATTGGACAATTGAAGAATCAACTTATTTCCATCCTAGTAGAATATCATGTTGTTTTTGGATGATCCACTAAACATCTTGGAACTATGCCAAGAAATTTGATTAGGATCAACTAGGCTTGAGACCATTGAGCCTATTGTTTAGAAGAGATAACACTTTGTGCTAAAGAGATTAAATATCATACAAAAAGAAGCACAAAACTTACTCTATGCAAATCTTTTTAGAAGAGTACAATTTTCTTGATGTTAGCCAACTTCATCATGATCCCAAAACAAAATTGTTCGTTGGGTGTGTCTATTGATTTACCTATATAAATAAATTAATATATGTGTAACCTTTTTATTGCATATTACATGCGTCTCTTTTTGTAATTACCTTGCAACTTTGACAAACCAAAATAGTTAATTCATAATTTAATTTCTAAGATCATTATCTCGTTAACTTGCTTAACATCTCCACCCACTCTTATACAAAATATCTAAGAATTTTTTGTCATGTTTGAAATGAATTGCTTGGCTGCTTCAAGTGTCTTGTTTATTAAAGCACTACTACTTTCTCCATCAATCATACTTATATGCATTGGTAACAATCCTTCATAGAAGTATTAATAGATTATGAGTTAGTCAGATATTTGAAGGTAGAAAAACTTGTGCACAATCCCTTGAGCCTCTCCCAATAATATCTCTCTATTGATTTGTATGATGTCATAATTTTTCCTCATAATATTAGTAGCTTGCAAATGCAAAAAGGAACTTTTCCAAGAACAACCTTTTCATCTCATACCTTTTGTTTGATCTTTCAAGAAAAATAGAAAAGCTCTAGGATTTATTTGTTCTTATGTTACACCATTTGGTAGTATACAATATGGAATTATTTCACGTATTTATGAGGATCTTCACCTACATATCCACAATAAGCAGAAAGTAAGTGAATGTTTTAGTTTAAAATCAACTTTAATATTAAGAGATTTAAGACATAAAAGTGTTGGGGTATTAACCCAAGTTCCACATCCGAATATGAGGCAAGAGAGTTGCCTAACATATAAGTATTCCACTTACTCAATTAGTATGAGACATTTTAGGAAGGTGTCCAAAAATAAAACTGTGATGGCTTAGTCCCAAAGCAGACAATATCCCTCTATGTAATTAGAAAAAGTCACAATTACACACACATAAATCAAATGATTAATTAGAAATAAATTTAACCTTAAACTATAAATTAAAAGTTTTTTTTTTGATGAATACTATAAATTAAAAGTTAATCACACATGTGTCATATGATTTCAAAAATAAGACTCCTTATATAGGAAGTCAAACTTAATAAGGAAAAATAAGGAAAATAATATAAAAGGGCTCCACAATGAATTTAACTCCAAAAAGTCATTTTTCTCTTCATCAAATTTGAGCAACTCACAAATTATAAGGTGTGGTCACACTTGATGAAAATGATCCTTTGACCAAATTTTAATTTTGACCAGTGATGTTTAAAAACATTCATTTAAACTAAATTTCACTTAATTTTTGATATTTTACCACTTCAATAAAAAGCAACCATAATTTTTAAAATCCAGCACAATATCTAATTAAAATATAAGAAAATTAAATACAATAAATACAATTATTTTATGATCTATAACAAAGTTTATCTAGTTATAATACTAGGGAAACATCTACAAAAATTCATATCATTATGTACATATATCATCATAAATGTGGTGTAATGTTTCAAAAGAGTTTGAGTCATATGAATTTGTGTACTTTCATATCAATGGTGATTTGAATCCTTCAAGTAAATGTGCCACTTAATAATATTTTTTAATGGATTGTACACGAGCATGTCTTAAGAATATTTACAAACTTGACATTTATTCAAAAAGGTTTAGAATCGGTAATACAAGTCTTGAACTTGTGTATTGGGGCATGGGTTCTCATGCAACCTTTGGCACGAATTCATTGTCTAATTATGTTGAGTCCTTCTCTCTCAAGGATTACAAGTTGAGGTTTCTTCCACCATTTTTTTTTTATTTATTTAAATAAATCTCTTCAAATTATAGACATGTAATGTGACCTCTAATCTCTAATGACCTTAGTTTCGATCATCCGAATCTTCGTTCCTGTAAAAAACAAAGCCAAAACGGAGATTGTTCTCCGTAAAGCTCCTCCGATGCTTAAGTCGGAAATAAAAACGAGAGGAAAAGCTAAAAAGACTAGGGTTTTAGAAAAGAATTCCACATACCTTTCTTGTTGAATAATTATGTATTTATAATGGAGTTTTTCTATTTCGAAAAAGATTCTTAAATGATTAGGAGACTTATAAAATTAAAACTAGAATTTGTAGGATATTCCTAAAATCTTGGAATATCTAAAATATAAAAAGATATTAGGATATCTATTTATAAAAGATAATATTTATCATAATGATATCTACCAACATGGTTCTAAATAATTTGAGATTGTTCAAACTTTTAGAATCGTTCAATAATGTAGTGTTATGAGCAATGAATAATGAATTAGCTCACCACATCTTTTTGATACTTACATTATTGAACGTTGGATTAAACTCGATCATGATATCAAAATCAAAAGGTAAACTCCACTTAACTCAGTTATTATTATTATTAATTTCTTTTGAAAGTCTAGAAGCAAGGAGGAGTGTATAAATTTCGCATGTGGGGATTCTTGTCGTTTGAAACAAGTCTCATAATTTCTTTGCAAAAATTATATTAACTTTACTATTCATAAATTATTTGATTAAGTGATAAATTGAATATCACGTATAATTATAAAAGTAGTTTAGATATGAAATTTTGAAAAAAGTATCAACCTTTATTATTATTATTATCAAATTGTTGAAATTATATTTATTATTAATTAAATTTTAGAAATTGTTATAAAATTATTTAATTTATTGATATAATTACTTAAAAAGATAAAATATTCACTCTCCACTTTGGTCGTGAGAGTTTCTCTAGTATAAACTAATTATGTTTTTGTGAAGAAAATAAATTCCAGTTATGTAAAGAAAAATATATGCAACTTTACAGGAAAAAAATGGTGATTGAAAGGGAAAATAGCTATTAATATTGATTAATTAAAAATAAAATGTTAAGTTTTAAAAAAAATTAAATTAATATATGTCATGTTTTTGTTATATTTGTATTTATATATTAATTAAGATTTAAATAAAATATATTTAAATTGAAACTTATATTTTTTACCATACTTGTATAACATTTATTATTTAATCCACTAGTAATTTCTTGAATTATAAGCAATTAAGAGACTTACTTGTTATTATCGTTGTTTTTGTAATTATTTTTGACTCTTTAAATTTTATTATCTCCTAATTATTCATTTATTTACGTGTATTGTTTCTTTTTATTCGCTTTAATAAATTTTTAAATTTATTTGATAAATTTTTGATAAATTTTTGATAAATTTTTTGATTAAAAAAAAAACTTGTTAGTCATTGTTTGATAATTTTTTTTTTTTTTTGGTAAATAAATTTAATGGTGACTTTTTTTTTTTTTCCGTTCCTCCTCCCGCCGCTCAAATAAACCGGAAAACGGCTCCCGATCAATGAAGCGCTCTACTTTTATTCTACCTCTTATTTTTCTTCCCCTTCTCCAAAAAAAAACCCTAATCATCAATCGTCTTCCCTAATTCACCTCCCAAATCATTCCAGTCATCCTCCAATCTCAGAGCCGATGATTATCTTCCTCTAGCGATTCCACTTTACATTTCCTCCCAATTGTCGTTGAATTCGAAGAACATGTCAGAAACTCCTACAGTTGCTACGCCTCCTGGTGACAGCAGAAGTCCTCTGATATTGCCGACGAGCTCCCGATCAGTCACGGAAACTGTGAATGGTTCACACAAATTTGTGATTCAGGGCTATTCTTTGGCGAAAGGAATGGGTATCGGAAAACACATCGCAAGCGATAATTTTACCGTGGGTGGTTATCAATGGGCCATTTACTTCTATCCAGATGGAAAGAATCCAGAAGATAATTCGACTTATGTCTCGGTTTTTATTGCCTTAGCCAGTGAGGGCACAGATGTTAGGGCTTTGTTCGAGTTGACGCTCGTTGATCAGAGTGGTAAAGGCAAGCATAAAGTTCATAGTCATTTTGATCGCTCCCTTGAGAGCGGGCCGTACACTTTAAAATACCGTGGCAGCATGTGGTAATGCTTTATTTTGTTTGTCTTGTGAATTGTGAATTGTGAATTGTGGAGTTCCTTGGAAAACGAACTATTACCTTGTGCAAATTTTGTCGAAATTTGGATGATTTCGTTATGGGAGGATTGTTTTTATGATTTATCATTAATTTTAGGGTTTGAATTGTTCGCATTGGATAGTTTGGATCCATTCTTATATACAGTGTAAGATCTAGGATTATACAGTATTTTTTATTTTTTATTTTTTTTTTGATAAGTGGATCTAGGATTATACAGTTAGTGTACTATGTAGTTTATTTATTTATTTATAATAAGAAATGTCTTTTTGGGTGGTAGATTTTGGTAGTCAGGACTATACTTCTTGTCAGGGGGTCCAGTTGTGTAGATTTGTAATCTGTTGCTTGCGTTTAGGTGTGTCATTGGCCAGTGCAAGTATGTGTTAAATTTCGTGTGTCTCTGTTTCATTCTAGCTGATGTATAAATATATATGATTTGTTGAATATCTTGAAGAAATATTGAGGGAATTTTAATAGTTGCCTTTGCCATGGTATAGGCTTCTTTTTGTTGTAAATACCATTTTGGTGCATACGACCAAATACTTTATAAGAATGACTTTAAGCTGTCAAAATGGAAAATAAATCTCCAACTTTAAGAGATACCAACCTTTGGTATATTGCGCTGACATTATCTGGCTTTCAGATGACAAGTATCATTCTTTGCCGAAAACTTTACCTTAGTGACTGAAGCTCTAGAGTGCTTTTTTTTTTTTTTTTTCCTTAAAAGAAAAAATTTATAATTACCACTTTTCTCAATGATTAGCTGGACATATTTTTGCAACTGGCCATTCTAAACTTAACTACACTTGTAAGCTTCATTGTTAAGTCAAAGTAGATTCTATATGATACCCACTATCCATGGTTTAAATGGTTGAAGTTATCGCATTTCTTTCTTGTAAATATCTTTTACATGTGGAGTATTCTACTTAATATTATTCTTAATTATGAGTTTTGTTCTGAATGTAAATATCTTTTACATGTGGAGTATTCTACTTAATATTATTCTTAATTATGAGTTTTGTTCTGAATTTGATGTAATCTTGAACAACTTTTCAGTGGTTTGAAAATGGATTTATATTTTCCAATTATTGAATTGAAGAAGTGGAAGGATATAAATCTTCAGAGTTGAACTAAGTAGATGTTTGTTTTGATTTTGACTTTTTATTTATTCTTAACATATGTGCAATTTTTTCTTTTTTTTGTTTGAGACTGGCGTTTTGCAAATTTTTTGTTTGCTGGATGTTTGCCTCTGGGGCACTACTTTTGTTTCTCAGACTAACTTATAAGTAGATATGTCAATGGTAATTGCAGGGGATATAAGAGGTTCTTCAGACGAGCTATGCTAGAAACTTCAGATTATCTTAAGGATGATTGCTTGAGAATCAATTGTACTGTTGGTGTTGTGGTATCTGCAACAGACTGTTCAAGGCTGCACTCAATTCAGGTCCCAGATTCTGATATTGGCTCACACTTTGGTACGCTGCTGGAGAATATGGAGGGTTCAGATGTTACTTTTAATGTTGCTGGTGAAAGATATCATGCCCATAAATTGGTCTTAGCTGCTCGTTCTTCTGTATTTCATTTAGAGTTTTTTGATAATTCAGATGAAAATGTGGAGGAAATTGTTGTCAGTGATATGGAACCAAAGGTTTTTGAGGTTAGATGATCAGTCTTTTTATATTTTATGTTAATTGGTTGAGTAATTAATCAACTTTCTCAGTACTATCTGCCTTCAGAATCCTTATAAATTTCCTTAGGCAAGAATACATACCATTTATTAATTTTTATCTGTTCGGTCTGTGATTGTATTCAATATGCAACAGGCTATGCTACATTTTGTATATAGAGATTCTCTCATGGAAGATGAGCTATTGGCTTCTAGTTCCTCCTCCAGTCCTTCTGTATGTGATTCATTGACAGCAAAGTTATTGGCAGCTGCTGATCGATATGATCTAGTAAGGCTCAAAAGGATGTGTGAATCCCATCTCTGCAAAGATATATCTGTTAATTCAGTTTCCAAAACTCTTGCACTGGCAGATTGTTATCATGCTGCAGAACTAAAAGCTGTTTGCCTCAGATTTGCTGCTGAGAACCTTGCTGGTATTTTTTTCTTGCTTTCTTCCCTATCTGGTATTGTTTGGGCGATGGGAATTTTTTAGCAGTACCTATTACTCCTGTCAACTCATTTGGTGGACTTTTTCTATCCAGAATGAATATGCACTTGATTCATGTTACATGTTATATTAACATTTTTTTTTTTTTTGATAAACTATATTATTAACATGTTTTATTGGATAGAAATATGAATATGTAATTTATGAATAACTAAGAAAGTTGTTAATTTTTGTATAAATAGATTTGTCCTTCTGTGAAACAATTGAGCATGCTTGTTCCTGTTACTTTGATCCTAAGTGAAACATTTGCTTTTCACTTCTATAAATAATGCACATGAGTAGAGTATTACTTTTTATTATGTTCAACGGAAGAAGAATTATTCAGAATCTCTGGAAGTATGTTGACAACTTATTATTCTATTTCATGAGACTTGTGTTTTGTGTGATGTTTTTTGATGCACCTTCATTTTTCTTTTTTTCTTTTTTCCTACACCCTTCCACTTGGCTCTTTGCTAAGAGCATTTTCTAATTCTCTTATATGAAAACATGATTGTCTTTGTTATTGATCTCATAAAGGGATTGTACTTTAAAATAAATTGTTTTTAAGTTGCGATAAAAAATTGAAGCATTTCTGGACTCTGTAAGGGGGGTACTTGTGAACAGAATTGAATGTTAAACATTTAATGAGCTCAAGTATGTGCATTCAACAAATATATCAATAATTTTATTTTCATATTGTATATTGATTTAATTAAAAGCATATACTGGTGTTTCTTGAATGAGATTTCCTATAAACCTTGAAATTTCAATGTGATATTTTTTTTTTTTACTAATAATTTCAAGAGAACTACATTAATTGATAGTTTTAGCATCGTTTATCCATTGTGATTAGACTGTTTCACCCGGATTTAAGTGCTTGAAAGGAGATATTGCTTAAAATACTATTGTTTGGTATGATGCATGGCTTGAAAGAAGGATGCTTTTGCTTATGTGAAATAGTGATTTTGGCATGGAACGTTTTCCTTCATACAATGGATTTAATTTGCTAAAAAGGCACAGATTGTAGGCAACACCCAATTGTGTTACTAATGTATTTATTGGTTACTTTCTCCATCATTTCCTATCAGTAGTTCAGAGACTAAAAATCCTATGAGAAGAGAGATGTACACCAGCATATATACATGCATGCATACGTCTGACATAGAAAACAAGCATCTCAAACGTAGCATGTTGCAGCCTTATTTATCCATTTGAGTAAATTTACTTTGCAGCTGTAATGCGGACTGATGGCTTTGAGTATCTTAAAGAGAATAGCCCCTCACTGCAATCTGAGCTCCTGAAGACTGTTGCTGGATGCGAGGAGGATTGCAGCAGTGCAGGTGGGAAATCTCGAAGTGTTTGGGCGCAGCTTTCTGATGGTGGTGATACCAATGGCAGAAGGGTAAGGCAGAGGACCTAATTTGGATGTCTAAAACTGATTAGTAGTAGTTCTGTATAATTGATTTACTGTTAATCTGTGAACAAATCACATAGGAAATGAAATGTTTTAGTTATGCAATATTTGTTGAACGGTGTTGTTTTACTAGCAAAAAGGAAAAAAAAAATTGTTCTTTTATTATGTAAAATGTAAAATGTAACTGAACTCGTTAAATGTTGAAATGATCTGCTGACTTTAGGTTGAGATGTGCTGAAATACTAGTTGGGGTTCTTGTGGTAGCAGTTGTGTTTGTAATTGGGTCCTGCAGAGTTATCAAAACTCCTGTAACCCACATCCAATACCGAGCTGTCAAAATTCGGTAGCCCACATTGCTAATGGAAGATGTTGTTTTTGTCTCTGTATTTTTTTTTTCTATTTTACACTCTGCTCAGTGTTCCTGTGCTATGCATTTTCCCATATATATGCACCCTTCTTGTTCTTCACTATTATAAAGCACACTTCAGAGAACTTGAAATGGATCTGGGAAGTTACATGCTCCTGAGCATGTTAATAATTTCTTTTATGAGCAAAATATTTGGGCAGTACTTAATTTTGAGACTCATTTCAGGTTTTGTACTCAAACTAAAAATTGTCACCTTAATTTTTGAAACATTCAAATTTTGTCGTTCAGTTAATGAGTCCCATTGAGATTTCCATTAATCATACACGATGCATATGACATCCTTAAAAAGTATTTGGTAGTCTATCTGCATATGTATCAGCCGCTTCAACTCCTTCAAAATAGCCAGTCAAAGTTTTTAAACCACCGTCCAGGGATCATAAAAAATGGTTGATTGGAGTTTAGCCACTTTATGCTTTATGGCTTTGTTCACATTTTCTCTGAAGCGTTATGAGATCAGCTCTTTGTCAGATTACAGTATGTCCCTTTGAACATTATTTTTTGATCGGGATATCTTGAGTAGATTTGTATCTCCTTGTAGTTCATAGCTTCAAGTTGGGGAGAGCTTGGGAGTTGTAGCAAACACACTCTGGAATTTATTTCTTCAGTGTGGTACGGAGTCCACCGTATCGAATATTGTTTGAGAGAGCATACCAAGGATGGTGTTATAGGAGAATTCTTTGTCGACAACATAGAATTCTACCTCCTCTATTTGGATGAAGTCGCCAAATCCTAGTGTGAGGGTCAGGTTTTCAGTGTCTCTTTTACTAAAATCTTGAGGGTTATGAATCTTCCAACTTGGTGGAGTCCAAGATGAGGTGGTGGTTGTTGAGGCCCATCTCCTAGAATCACTTATAATTAAAGACATCTTTTGAAGCTCCCATATTAACTATGATCTTTTGTATAGTACACTTGTCGATGCTTGTTGCAGTGAGAATAGTGTTAATAACTATGGGCAATTTCTTTGCCTTGCTTGTGGCTGCAAGCTCTAAGTGGGAAAAAGAGATATTGTTTCTTTCTCCGTTGGGAGCTAGAGGACTGTGTATATGGAGTAGAGAGTATGAACCTACTTTCGAAGTTGGGTGATGGATGGCGTCTTCGTTGTAAATGACATTAATCAGCCTTTCTCCAGACCACATATTATTTCTAGAGTTAAGTTTCAAGACAAACCGCTTGACTTGTAATCGTATAGGGCTCCATCCTTGATGAGTCACTCAAAGATTTGTTTGATTTGGATATAACTTTTAGATGTACAAGTGAAACATATGACAAGAAATATAGGAAAGGAGAACTAGCCAACATCCACCCTTTGATTGACACTTTTAAAGACATATGAATGAAGAGTAGACAAAGAGATATCCAACCAAATGAAACAAGATTCATACTTGGCTTGGAATCGTAAACACTATTTTCTACCAAAGCTTCAAGAAATGAATTAGATCTACCAACAATAATTTCATTTTATCCTAAATTTTTTGTAATAAAAAAATAATTACAATTACGTTTGTTAAAAATTTTAAGAAAGATTTGTGACACAAAAAAATATAAACAATGTATTATTTTGTTGCTATTTAAAGAGTAATTTATGATAGATCATGATAGACTTGTGTTTTAATTTCTTTCTTTTTTCTAAAAAAAAAAATATTCCGTTGTAAATTATATAATTCATTACATGATCCACAAGCAACAAGCTTCTCTATGCCTAACCATACTTAATTTTGTCTTAGTGACATATAATAAATATTATATTCTTTGAAAATTAATTTTATTATAAAGGTTAAGGTTTATGTGGACTATAATATAATTTACATAAACACATAAATATTATGGATTATTGTTGTTGAAACTTTTCATTTTTTAATTTTTTTTTTTTGAAAATAATGAACTATTTACCAATATTTCTTATATTATAACAATCATAAAAAACCGTTATTAAATTACTCATTACAAAAATAACAATAAATATAATATTTTTATTTATTTTGTTTTTTTTTTTTTAAAATATAGGAGTTTTTTCTCCCTCCAAAATCCTTAATGATAATAATTATAACATAAAAAAAATTTAATACCAAAAAGAGTTATTATTAATTAGTATCTTTTCATAATTTTCCTATTCCTAATTATAATTCTAAATCTTTGCCTCTTCCAAATTATATTTTCACTGCCTAAGGAGCATGTAAAGAATCCAAATTATATTTACATATCTCTCTCTGCTTCCCTCGTATTATTACTACAACTTACCATGTTTGCCATCGGTTTTTCCTCTACCACTACTGCCACATCACTATTTTAAATCAATTATTCCTCCTGCAAAACAATTCAAGTATATGATTGCAAGAAGATTAGCATTTCTTGGGAAAAAAAAAGTAAAGAATTATTGGACCAGTTCATTTATTGGTGAAATTCCATTCTTAGATTTTTTTTTTTTTTTTTTTTTAAATTCTATACAACACAACTTAAATACTGGATAAATTTTTTATATATAAATTTTATATATTTATCTTCAAATAATATAAATTAATTAGAAACTCATATATATTTATTATAACACGATTTGTGTAAAAAATAATTGAAATGCCATATCCATGAAAAACCTTTCTTATCCTTCTTGAATTTATACATTTATTTAGTTTCCTCAATAATGCTTTTCTTTTTTCATTAGAAAATTTCCATTTAACCAAATTTAATTTTATCTTAAAGACAGATAATAAATAGAATATTCTTTAACAATCAATTTTATTATAATGATTAATGTTTATGTTAACTATAATATACTTTACACAAATATGTAAATAGTAATAGTCATATAGTTTTGATCATTTAAACTATTCAATTTTCAAAAATAAAATAATAAAAAAAAGTAAATAATGGAACGTTTACCAATGTTTCTTATACTATAAATCTCTACCATCTCTAATAACGACAGAAACATTAATTGTCATTTAGCCAAAAATAATATGACTTTAGAAAATGGTTCTTCCTTTTTTTCCCCCAATATTTTTGTTTCAAAGAGTGAGCTTCTATTTATAAGTTCAAATGAGCTTGCTTTATAATTTTTTTATAGATTTAAATATATATATATATATATATATATATATATATATATATATATGTTAAAAAATATAGAATTAAAGAATTATCATTGAAAGTTAGGACAATACTAAGGATGTCAAGTTTTCCATTGTGTTTAATACAATCTTGTACATAAAAAACCACACTAATTAAACCATTGTTATTAATATTAAGGACTTCATTAACGTGTTTACAAATAAATTAAATAATTTTTTTGAAACTAATTAAATAATTTCATTTTAAAAATTTAAAAAAAAAAAAAAAAAAAAGGGAAAGATTGTTGTTAAATTTATGAGTTTCATCCATTTAAACTTTTTTAAGCCATTCTTGAAAGTGAAATATTTTACTTGTTCCAACAAAATTATCTTAAAATTCTTTAATTTATTACAAAAATTAAACCTAAAGAGCATTACATAAGATGGAAGAAGGAAAAATTATAACTATGATATGCATAAATATAAAACTATAATAAGATACAAGAATATGATTAATTTTCCTAATATTTCAGTTTTCAAAAAGTTATTAAATTACTCATTACCGAAATGATAGTAAAATATAATATCTTTAGGCAAATTGGTATAAATAGTCCCCAAACTATAGACGTTTGGTGACATTGATCCCCAAATTATTTTTTTGGTAGAATTAATCCCGAACTATAAAAAAATTGTGACATTAATCATTCTGTTAAAATTTCTTTTAAATCATCAGTTAAATTAAAAAAAAAAAAAAAAAAAACAAGGAGATTTATGTCATTATATTATTTAAATATATTTACTAATATATATTTGCTACAGTACCCAACAACTCCCTGCCCTGCTGCTCTTCCTCCTCCATAGCATTTCTCGGCTTTGCCTTGACGGTCGGAACCATAGCTCCAAATAAACTGTGTCCACCCGCCATAGTCATCTTTCTAAGTCAAAGCCACAGTACCTTCTGCAACAGAAGTCTCACATTCCATCTCCATTTGTGCTGCCGAGATTTCCACTTTCGGAGCAATTTGTATCCTTAACGAGCTTGTGGATCTGCTGAGTTCGTATCCGTTGTTGCTTCTACAAGAAGCAAAACTACCCCGAAGCATTACTGGAAATGGAAGCCATGAAACTGAAAGAAAAAGCATGCGGTATTTCCAATTGCTGGTGGAAATGTAATATGTATTCTTATATATACATATGTGTATATATATAGGGGGAGAGAGTAAAAGGAATTCAATTAAATACCGCGATTTTCACATGTAATTGTTGGTTTAATGTCGAATGGGTATTGTGTAGTAAATGATTGAACAACAACAACCTTTGAATTGTGTTAATCAAACTTGACGTAATATATATATATATATATATACAATACATAAATAAAATAAATTTGAAAAAAAAAAAAAAAAAAAATACATTATTCGTGGTTTCAACGATGTTCGTATGGCAGGTGGACACAGTTTATCCGGAGCTTTGGTTCCGAGTCTTCCGAGGGTTAAGGCGAAGCCGAGAAATGCTGTGAAGGAGGAAGAGCAATAGAGCAGGGAGTTGTTGGGTACTGTAGGGGAGGAGCAAATATATATTATTAAATATATTTAAATAATATAATTATATAAATGCCCTTGAATTTTTTTATTTTTTAAAATTTAACTAATGACTTAACAGAAAATTTAACTCAATGACCAATGTTACAATTTTTTATAGTTCGGAGACCAATTCCACCAAAAAATAATTTGGGGAACCAATATCACTAAACATCTATAGTTTGAGACTATTTATGTCAATTTGCCTATCTTTATTTATTTTATTTGTTTAAAATATTGAAATTTTTTCTCCCTCCAAATCTTCAATGATAATAACAATAACTTAAAAAATTTTAAAACCAAAAAGAGTTATTATTAATTAGTATCTTTCCATATATCTCCTATTCTTAATTATGACAGTTGTTGAGCCTCGATTCTCCCATCAGGTTGGACCACCACCTTACCTAACTCCACATTAGTATGATATTGTCCGATTTGGGCCTAAGCCCTCACGGGTTTGTTCTTGAGGCTTTCTGTTCTCTCCCTCTCTGTCGCCTAAGTTCGACTGAGTGTTCTCACCAGAAATTTAGGGTTTGTCCCTGTTTGTTCTATTCTGTAATATCCAGAAGAGAGTTGCGTTTCTTTCTCTTGCTTATTGTTGTTGTTTAGATTTATGTGTTCTGGTCGGATTTATACCCTGCGAGGTATTGATGAATCTTGAGAGAAGATTCTTGTTTAGACGGTAGTATCTTGATATTCGGAGGTTAGATCTATTTTTTATCGGATCTGTAATTTGTAACTTGTTCGATAGTGCGGTGAGAGCTCTTTGTGTTTGAGGCTCAACGTAGATGTACTAGTATACACTTGTTTCGGTGTATACTGGGAACCACGGTAAAAATTCGTTTGTGTTCTTTATCCTTCTTGCCGGTTATTTTGATCATCTTAAAACGAGAATATAATCTGGACTTAATAATAACAGAATCCTAACATTGGTATCAAAGCTACGGTTGATTTTTTTTTTTTTTTTTCTTGTATTTCTTGGATCTGGAATCTTTAAAGGTTTTATAAACCTTTTATGTACTGCTGGTTTTTTATTTTTCTGTATATGTGTAGATTGAGTATATTTTTTATAAATATCCTCAATCGGATCGACAGTACAAGTCCATTCTGAAATTTATCCGATAGATCTTTTTTTATTTTATATAACTGGTCTTTCTCGAGATAAACAGAATGGGATCCAACAAGATTGAGATATCCAAATTTGATGGGAAAATCGATTTCCGGAGTTGGAAAAAGAAAATGAGAGCATTGCTCTCACATTATAAAGTGTCGTATGCACTTGAGACAGATCCAGAACGATGGCCGAAGGATTTGCTTGCGAAAAATGTAGAAATAAACGAAGAAGCATATAACCTGCTGATTCTCAATTTAGCAGATCCAGTGCTTAGAAAGGTAGACAATGCGGTTACTTCACTAGATCTTTGGAACAGGTTGGAACAACTATATTCTTTACCCTCTGTCAGAAATATAGCATTTGTTAAATGTTCATTGTTTGCTTTTAAATTGGACTTAAGTAAATCAATCGATGATAATATTGATAATTTGTTAAAAGGAACCGAGCATGAAGTTGATTCAACTAGCCTTGCTATAATTTTGTTAAATGCATTACCGGATGAATATATTGTGGTTAAGAATTCTGTCCAATACACTGGAATTGCTCCATCATTTGACTTAATTGTTTCTGGACTTAAGGCTAGGGAATTTGAACTTAAACAAAAGAGAAATATTAATACTGGACTATTTGTGAAATCAAAATCAGTTAATAATAATAACAGAAACCAGAATGGTGTAAAGGATAAAAGAAAAGGGAAATATGTTCCTAAATCAAAAGAAACCAGAAAATGTTATTATTGTAATAAACTTGGACACTTAAGAAAAAATTGTTATTCATGGTTAAGAAAACAGAAGCAGAATAATAATGAACCTATCTCTACTGCAAATGAAAATAATATATCCGAGGTTCTTGTTTCTTCATGTTATAGAAATAGCAATGATTGGATAATTGATTCCGGATGTTCATTTCATATGTGCCCTATTAAGGAATGGTTCACCGATTTTAAATCAATTCAACCTGAAACTGTGTTTATGGGAAATGATAACACTTGCATGATATATGGAATAGGCAGTATACCTTTGACATTAGATAATGGAAATTCAGTTTTGTTAACTAATGTTAGATACATTCCCGATCTTAAGAGAAATTTAATTTTTGTAGGAGTACTTGATGATTTAGGATGTGAAAACAGAATTAAATCAGACTGCCTTGAAATAGTTAGAAATAACAAAGTAATTGCTTATGCTAAAAAGAAAAATAGTTTATATGTACTTTGTGGTATGTATTCCGGTTTAACTAACCTTGCAGCACCAGTAATTGATTCACAAGAAAATGTCAAGAAATGACATTTAAGACTCGAGCATATGAGTCAAAAAGGTATGAATGTCCTTGAACAAAAAGGATAGCTTGGTAAGGATGCTTTAACTCCACTCAATTTCTGTGAAACTTGTGTGTTAGGTAAACAACATAGGCTTAGTTTTAAACCTGGTACACATTTAGCAAAACAGAAAATTGAATATGTGCATGCTGATTTGTGGGGTCCGGAAAGAATTAGTACACATGGAAACTGTAGGTACTTCTTGTCTATAGTAGATGACTATAGTAGTAAAGTTTGGATCTATATACTTAGAACCAAAGATGAAACCCTGGAAAAATTTTAAGGACTGGAAGATCCTTTTAGAAAATCGGTCAGGAAATACTGTAAAAGTATTAAGAACCGATAGGGGGTTAGAATTCTGTAATGAAGAATTTGATAAGTACTGTAGTGACCATGAAATACTAAGACATAGGACAGTTAGAATGACTCCTCAACAGAACGGGGTAGCTGAAAGAATGAATAGAATTATCATAGAAAAGGTTAGATGTCTACTTTTCACCTCCGGGTTAAATAAACCTTTTTGGGGGAAAGCCTTAAATACAGCTGTATACCTCATAAATAGGAGCTCATCTACTGCCTTAGAACTTAAATCACCCCAAGAAGTTTGGACGGATAGAATTCCTAGATTAGATCACCTTAGAATATTTGGGTGTTCTGCATATGCACACACGAGGGATGGCAAACTTGGCCCTAGATCCATTAAATGTGTCTTTCTAAGGTATGAACCGGGAACTAAAGGGTATAGACTTTGGGATAGGCAGTCTTCCGGTATTAAAATCATAATCTCTTGAGATGTAATATTTGATGAATCTTCCTTCCCTTGTAAAACTAACACTATACCTAACCAACAGGATCTCACACTTAGTGAGGACAATACCGGTAGTGAAAATGTTATCACCACACACATTGAGGTGGAGCCTTAACCCCAAGTAGATGAAACTATAGATACTCAAACCGAGTCCAACATAGAAGTAGAAAACTTAGAACAATCCCAAGAAGAGGCACTTAGATCTTATCAACTCACAAGAGATAGACCTAGAAGAGAAATAAGGCCACCTCCTAGATATTCATATGTTGATTTAGTCTATACTGCTCTTATTGCTGCCCAAGACACTAAAACCGTAGAGCCAACTTGTTATGAGACTGCATGTAAGTCTAAGGACAGTGACAAATGGCTAGAAGCAATGTTAGATGAGATGAATTCTCTTAAACTTAATAATACCCGGTCTTTAGTACCTAAACCATCGGACCAAAAACTAGTAGATTGTAAATGGCTATTTAAGATAAAAGAAGGTGACAAACCTAGTGATCCTCCTAGGTATAAGGCACGTCTAGTTGCTAAAGGCTTCACACAACGTGAAGGAATAGACCTCAATGAGATTTTCTCACCAGTAGTCAAGTTCAAAACTATAAGACTTATGCTTTCTGTTGTTACTCAATACAATTTGGAACTTGAACAACTAGATGTGAAAACTGCTTTCTTACATGGAGAACTAGATGAAAAGATTTATATGAAACAACCACCTGGTTTTATTGATAAATTGCAACCTAATCATGTGTGTTTATTAAATAAATCTTTATATGGCTTGAAACAATCTCCTAGACAGTTGAATAAAAGATTTGATACTTTTATTTGTGGTATTGGCTCTAATAGAAGCAATTTTGATACATGCTTATATTTCAAATTTGATGGTAAAGATTTTATGTATTTGTTATTGTATGTTGATGATATGTTACTCATAAGTAATTCTATAAGTAATATCAACAAACTGAAAATGGAGTTGAACACAGAATTTGATATTAAAGACCTAGGTAGTGCTAAAAGGATTCTTGGTATGTATATAGAAAGAGATAGACTAAATGGAAGTTTGAAACTTCATCAACAGCCCTATCGGTTAAATATAATAAATAAATTCAGCTTATCTAATTGTAAAACTGTGAGTATGCCTCTTGCTTTACATTTTAATTTGAGCAAAGAACAATGTATAAAGTTGCATCCGATTATGTGAAAATGGAACATGTGCCTTATGCTAATGGAATTGGTTCTATAATGTATGCTATGATTACTACAAGACCTGATTTGTCATATGCTATATCTCTACTTAGTAGGTTTATGTCTAACCCCGGAATTGAACATTGGAATGCACTAAAATGGACTTTGAGATATATTAGTGGTACTGTTAATATTGGTCTTTGTTACAGTAAATGTGATGATGCAAAGTTTAAATTGTATGGATATGTGATTCGACTTTGCTGGGGATGTAGATTCTAAGAAATCTACTACTGCATATTACTTTATGTTTGGAAACTGTTGTGTTAGTTGGAAATCACAAATACAACCTATTGTTACATTGTCTTCAACGGAAGCTGAATATGTTGCTTTATGTGATGCTTTTAAGGAAGCAATTTGGCTTCAAGGATTATTAACTGAAATTAAATTGCTTGATTCCTGTGTTACAATGTTTTGTGATAGTCAAAGTGCTATCCACTTGAGTAAAAATCCAGTATTTCATGACAGAACAAAACATATTGATGTTAAGTATCATTTTGTGAGAAATAAGGTCATGGATAAAACTGTGGACTTGCAAAAGATAAAAACAGAAATTAATGTTGCTGATTTTGGTACAAAGATTGTAACAGGAAGTAAATTCAAACTCTGTTTGAATTTGTTAAATGTGAACTGATACTGTTCTTTTATGATCTGCAGGTAAGCAGAGCCAATGATAGTTTTTTCAAGATGAGTTTTCACCGCACTATAGAGTATGCTGTGTTTGGATTCAAGGTGGAGATGTTGGAATTGAATAAAAAACGACAGCAACCTATTCTCAAAACGACAGTTGGATGGCACACTCGGTGCAACCCTGTCTTAAGCAGAACGGCGTCGTTTTGATACCACACCGGATGAAATCTGGTCCCTTCACTAATTTGAACCAACGGCTCACCTGAAACCCTAATTTATACACTAGTTATAAATATACCTTTATAATCAGAATGTATCAAGAGAAAAAAAACCCTACCCTCTGCCGTCTGTTCAAGACAGGGTTGCACTGAGTGTGCCATCCAATTGTCGTTTTGAGAATAGGTTGCTGTCGTTTTTGATTCAATTCCAACAACAGTAAATCTTTGCCTCTTCCAAAATATTACTATAAATCTCCATCATCTCTATAGCATGTAAAGAATTCAACTCATTCTTACATATCTCCACCTCCCCGTATGATTACTACAACTCATCACCTTCTCCTCCACCACCACCGCCACATCACTACTTCTAATCAATTATTCCTCCTGCAAAACATTATTAAGGTGGCTATCTCTATATCCCATTAAAGTTTATTAGATATATATATACGTACAATTGCAAGAAGATTAGCATTTGTTGAAAAAAAAAAATTATTTGACTATTTTGTTTATTGGTGAAATTTCATTCCCCAATTCTTTAAATATGCAAGGTCTTGTATTGAGGACCTTGAGATTTTTTTTTTTTATATAATTTTTATTTCTAGATGTTTTTATCGTATCAATTTCTTCTTTGGTAATACTAGTTGTTTTATCATTCTTTAAAAGTTTTTTCAATTTTTGATTAGTCTTAATTATCTTGTTAGAAAAATAAATTCCCACCATAAATGAGTTATTTTGCATGAACATGATGTAATGCTCATCTTGATTATGGTCTTCTCTAATGTCTTTAAGCTAAAAACATATTTTCTCCTCTTCTGGCCTAATGGTCTAGGAGTCTCTCCCTTACCTCCCGGCTTGTCAAGAGGTTAACGGTTTAAACTTCACCCGAGGTTCCACAGTTCGAGATATATTCGTAAGTGCGGGTATACCCGCACTGTTGGGTCTTTCTGGGTGGATTAATCTGGGCCGGAAGGGCATGAGATACCACCTCAAAAAAAAATTTAGAAAAGTATCAAAACAAAACAAAAAATTTGACATGTGTAAAAAACGTTACGAATTTTAATAACTTTTTGTACGAAAGTTAATGTCAAATTTATTAAGGTAGAATTTTTAAATGTCATCAAACCCAAAATAACCAAATCCCTCCTATTTTTTTCAAATATATTTGTTGCATTGAGTGAGGCCCTAATAATAAGTTAGAATGTCCTTTATAATTTTTGACATTTATATATATTTAAAAAATGCAAACATTAAACGATTGTTATTGATAGTTAAGGTTTTGTAGCAAAACAGATATTGTTGTCAAGTCTTAGAAGAGTTAGGGTTTCAAATTATCCATTGTTTATTATGCATTCTTGTATGTAAAAAGTCCATCACTAATCTAACCTTTTGTTATTAATATCAAGGGTTTGGTTAATGTGTTTACAAATAAATTTTTTTAAAAAAAATTGAACTAATTAAATAAGTTAATATAAAAAAGATAGTTAAATTTATGAAAAATTTCATCCATTTAAAATTTTTCACCCATTCTTGAAAGCAAAATATTGTATTGTACTTGTACCAAAAAAATTATATAAAAATATGTTATTTATTTACTTTATAAATAAGGGCTAAGTATAAAGTTTATAAATTTTTAAAGATGTAAGGGTTATAGATGATCAAATGCTTAGGTGCCTAAAGTTCTATTATCTTATTTACAAAATTGAATATAATAGTGTGAATAACAAAAATAAAACATAAAAAGAGAAAAAAAAATTGTAAAGGAAAATAGTCTAAAGAAAATAGTAGCTAAAGCTATATCTTCAAGTTTATTAGATATATATATATATATATATATTTATTATTATATATATATATATATATATATATGAATAGTCGGAAATACAAATCATCTTGATGGATCTCACTTACTTTTGTGGAGTGCCAAGAAAAACTTTCGTGATACTTCGGAGTATCCGACAGGTCATCGGTTCATACCAAGTCACTATACTTTGACACTTTGATTAGAAAAATCGCATCGTGGTAGTCCCCTCTCACATGTATAGTTCAAAATGTAACACACACACATAATATGAGTATGCATGACAATTGTAATAAGCCGAAAATCTCGACGAAAAAGATGTCAATGGCTACACTACTGCTCTAAAGTGTGACCAACATAAATACCAAGGTTTGATGAGTCTAGCAACACAACATTTGTTGTTCCCTAACAACCGAGAGAGCACTATCTCTCTTATATGTAAGATAATTCCAAACATAGAGAATAACAAAGTGAAAAATATTACACTCAAGCACACTTAATTCTCTCTGCATTCTTGTTTGGTTATATTTAAAAATTCATCTTAGTATCTTTTAGAGTTTACTAAATCTTTGTTATTTGAAGTATCATAAGTTTTAGGTATAGTAAATCTTTATCCCGAACTTCCTTTTTATAGAAACTTTGATCATTATTCAACCAAGAGCCAAAAGAACTCTTGTTATGATCTATCCTAGTCAGCCCTAATTGCTTACATGTGCCACAACTCAATTTTTGATACATCAATATGTTGTCAAATTATTTGGTTTAAGTGAGCCTCTACTATGTGCGAAGTGAAATAAGTTCCCTGAACTTTAGGAATACCATTTTTTTTTTTTTTTTTTTTTTTTTGGGTGGGTATCTCCTGTTACACACATTATGGACTTCTAAGGGAATTTGTTTGATTTAACTATTTTATTATATATATATATATATAATATTATTTAAATATGATTTTATAAACACAATTATCAAAACAAACAACTAGCCACCCCTGAGTCATAGTTAGACTCGTTGTGGTCAAACTTGGCGTGTTGAAGATTCATTATGTCTTTACTCTCAACAGTATAATGATTAGGTGAGAGGCGCTTTAAGATGGGCCTCGAAGAAGAAAATATGAAACACAGAACTACAAAATTCTTTGTTTCTAAAATGTCGGAATCAGTTGAATTTACTGGGAATGTCTTCGATTTTGTGGTAAGCCAAGGCAATGGAGTCACGGGCCTTTCCCGAACGGGCATCAAATCTGTTCCTGAGCAATACATTCAAGCCCCAGAAGAAAGACTTGATCAGAACAAAGTAGTCCATGAAGAATCTATTCCGATCATTGATGTATCGAATTGGGATGATCCTAAAGTCGCTGCTTCAATCTGTGATGCTGCGTGCAATTGGGGTTTCTTTCAAATTACCAATCACGGTATCCCAATTGAGGTTCTTAAAAATGTGAAGGAAGCGGGTCGTAGATTCTTTGAGTTGCCCAATGAAGAAAGGAGGAAATATTTGAAGGAAAATTCACCTACTCCTTCTGTACAGTTGAAGACTAGCTTTTCTCCTTCGGCGGAAAAGGCTTTGGAGTGGAAAGATTTTCTTATGCATAAATATTTCCCTGCAGCAGCTGACATCGACGAGGGTTCTGAATTCTGGCCTTCTGTTTCCAAGTAAGTAAAATCAATTTGAAGGAATTTTGTTTATTCAATGTTCTCTGATTCATGTGTGAATTGCCTTATTTTTGAAGTTTTTCAAATAATTCACATGGTTGTGTTAGCTTACAAACTTTAGAAATGAATTATTTAAACCAGATTGGGAGGAATAATTCGCTCTGTTTGTATGGGAGAGGTATTGAAGTAACTATTCTAATGATTTTCTTGTCAAGCTATATTGATCATATATGTATATATAGGCTTTTCTTTATAGTCCTATGGAAAACTGAACTTTTTCAAAATGATAAGAGCTAAATATTGCAGGTTTTCTCTGGCCCAAAAATGAAACATGATTTCAAACCATGTTAAATAAAGCGGAGAGTTTTATCTAAACTTAAACTAGTAAGGAATTAGGGGCCCAATGTTACTACCGTCTGAGATATCCCACTCCACGTCGAAAAGTGAAGTGAAGGCGTAATAGTATATAAAAATGAGTTTAGGTATTCATAGTCAGCTTATCTTTTTTGATATAGTCAAAATAATACTAAATAGTTGATCTTGAGTGCTACCGTAATCAGTTTGGACTATAGGAATTAAGTGTTAAACCACCTCTAGAATCTCATGTGTCTACTTATTGATTTGGGGTTTAGGCATATCGCTTCCCACAAGAATAGGCCTAGATATTAATAATCAACTTAAGTTATCCTTCAAATTAAGGAACTAAGTGTTACACCCCAAGGATTGAGCCATCTCTAGAATCTCAAATGTCCACTTGTTAATCTTGGATTCAAATCCCTCATTCCACAAGAATTGATCTAGGTACTCATAATCAATTCGAAATATCTTTTAGTATAATGAGAATACTTTGTAATTTATTTTGAATGTTGTCAGGCCATAATCGCAAAATGATGTTGTGGGTGACTTGTCTGCTTTTCTTCATCTTTATTATTCTACTACTGCTTGCTTGGAATATTTGCAATGGGAGTGCCAATATTTTTTTTGGAATGTATAATGTATATGTAGAGAGCAGGTATTGGAATACATAAAGTGGAGTAGACCTTTAATCAAGAAATTGATGGAGGTGCTATTGGAAGGGCTGCTTAACGTGAAAGAAAGAATAGATGAAGCAACAGAATCTCTACTTATGGATGTATTCATAGTCGACCTTTTTCACTATCCAAAATGTCCTAACCCAAACCTCACTTCTGGAGCTGGTCGCCATTCTGATATCTCCAGCATCACTGTGTTGCTTCAAGATGATACTGGTGGGCTTTATGTGCACAAGGATGGTGATAATGGTGCCTCTTGGATTCATGTTAAACCAATTAAAGGTGCACTTGTAGTCAACATTGGTGACATTCTACAAATCCTCAGCAACGGTAAATATAAGAGCATCGAGCATCGTGTCATTCCGAATGGAAACACAAACAGGATTTCTGTGCCAATATTTGCTAATCCTGCAGATGATTCACTAATTGGTCCTCTTCCACAACTGTTGGAACGCGGAGAAAAACCAGTGTATAAGCAAGTTCTGTTCTCTGATTACTTCAATTATTTCTTTAGCAAGCCTCATGATGGGAAGCAGACTATTGAATATGCCAAAATATGAACCCTAAGACTTTGTTTCAATTTAAATAAAAAGGTTCCTCTGTGTACCACTAGAGTTCATTTATAAATAAGAAATGTCCAATAAAAATGTCATTTTTCCCTCATTGAGTTGTGTATTACACTTTTTTCTTTTTCTTTTTCTTTTTTCTTGTCTAGTAAGCTGATGCTCCAAGGGTCTAATCTCTTGAGGAGCTTTTTCTTTCCTCAAAAGTACAAAATTTATATTAAAAAAAAAAAAAAAAAAAAAAAAAAAAAAAAATTGTGAAAACCCCGTCACACAAACAAGATTCGTAAGGGGATTTGACTATCTAGTCCTCATCTAGTAACCTCCCCACCACCTGCGCAAATTAGCATTCAACACATACACAGGCGGCGCGTCGTATCACCTCCGGAAGTCCCACCCCTCTGCTCCATTTCCCGACCAATGAATCATAAACTAACACAAGACCTTCCTTCAATCCCATCTCAAATCTACCGCCCCTTCTCAACAAGTCATCAATACAACCCATCACTTGTATTAGTAGCACCTTTTCCCCCACCGCAACGCAGCTGAACCTCACTGTGCTGTCCAGTCTAACCTGCACCGGAAGCGGCGGAACTTTTATCCGACACCACTCTCCAAAGCTGCTACTCTTTCTTAGACCGTTGAATTTCCAGAATGATAGATCCACCGCATGGCTTGACAATACATAGACAAAGCCACCGGTGGCGCAAGCCGCCACCACACAACCGCCACCCGGAACTGCCCGGCTTCGGAGCCATGTACGCGCCTCCACGTCGTACAGATCCATTGAACTTGCATAAATGTGAACTCCGTCAGCACCGGCGCCGCGTGAAGCTAACGCTAAACCGTCGTTTCCAGACATTCCAATCTTGAGTCCCCCAATCACGTAAAACACACCGTCTGCCGAAGCACCAACACAGCCATACCTCCTACGCGGCGCGTGGGAGACTACACACCACTTGTTAAGAACCGGATCATATTCTTCCACCGCTGAAGACCGAGCACAACCACCGGCAACGTAAATTTTCCTGCCAAGTACAGCAACGGCGAATTTCTTCCTCTGTACAAGCATTCCAGGTTTCGAGACCAAAGTCCCTGTCCAGGTATCCAATCTAAGCATAGCTGTCCGGCCAATAATGTAGATTTTCCGGCCAACGGCAGCAACTCGGGAGTGAGAAAACAGAGAATGCAACGATCCATGTAACGAAACGGCATCGTTGGAAGGGAGAAAAGAGGAAACTCTCCAAGAAGTATCGAAATCCAACCGATGGGTGGCCGCAACAAGTGCTGAATTATGAAAAGAAACGGAAAAGAGAGTGAGGTGAAGGAGATTATGGCGGTTACGGAGAGAGTGAAAAGCTTGGGAATCTAACAGATAAGCCCAACGGCGGCAGACGAAAGGAAGCGAAGAAAGGGAAGAATGAGGAACTCTAGAGAGGCATTCGAGGAGTATATCGTCAGGGAGAGCAGAAATACTGGTGGCGGTGGCTGTAGCGGTTGTAGGGTAAGGTTGAGGGTGGTGGGGTTGGTGGGGATTGGGGAAACAGTATTTCATTAGCCATGAGAAATGACGAGAGTTGCAGCTTTCTGAAGATGTCGACATTGGATTTGGCACACACCCAGCTGAGAAGTGAGGAAAATGAAGAAAGAATTCACTTCTGGATTTTGATTGAATCTCTGGGATTTTCTTTCTTTTTCTTTTTTTTTTTTTTTTTTTTTTTGTTTTTTCCAAATAATTTCTACTCATATTTTTTCTCAGGTGGATTTTTAATAAATACACTTTTTGCTGCAAATGGGAATTTTGGAGCTGTTTGTGGGACCCCCTTAGGTATCTTTAAATTTCAAAAAGTATTCCAACATTTTTAGTTTTATTTTTTCAAAAAGCAATTATATATTTTTTTTTTTTTAATTTTAGTCCCTTTTTAAAATAAAATGAATAACTAATAAATGGTAAATTAGGTAGGGATTATAAAATGCTCAACTATAAGAGAATATAGTGAAATCAACCAACAGAAAGGTTAAATTTGGAGTAAAGGATCTTCTGAGCTTATGTCATTTTCTTTCTCTTACACCTACATACATACATAATACATACATAATAATCTGAGTACAAACAAATAGAGAACTGCCGGTTGCAGGTAATAATAATACCACTACTCAAAGGAGGTGTAACTAATTAATGTGGCTATACTACACAGACATATCTTATTGCTGCCAATTGTATTGTTGCTGATTGCGGTTCCCAGACATCATGTTTGAGCCTCGGCCAGCACCAGAACCACCATATTGACCTCCGTGAGCAAAATTGGGGCCACCACCACCACCATAATTACCACCACCTCCCCTGGGGCCAGCAGCTCCTGCCATGTTACTTGAACCATATGGAGCACCTCGTCCTCCTTGGGGTGGATACGGACCATTGTTGTAACCTCCACCGCCACCGCCACCTTGCCCACGATTTGGATGATTGTATCCCCCGGAGGGATTAGCACCACCCTGAGGATATCTACCTGGTCCACCTGACGGTCCTCGTGGCTTGCTATAATGATGACCGGGGCCTCCAGCGACATGATTTTGAGATCCGTGGACGGGAGGGTTTGCTCCTGGACGCATCTGGGGGTGTCCTTGGCCAGACTGTTGTTGATGTGGTGGAAGTCGACCATGCTGCTGTTGGTGCTGCAATTTCTGGCGCTTAGCGGTTTCTTCATGCTGCCGCTGCTGCTGACGCTTTTTCTTGGTTTGGAACTCATGAGAAGCTTCGTATTTTGGCAAACTGATGTTGATAAAGGACATTATTCAGAAATTGGAATAACATAAAAGTGGAAATAAAGAAAGGAAAGAGAAACATACCTCTTAGGATCACAGGGTAATGGATCAGTCCAGAAATACTCCCCATCAAGGGCATCCCTGGCTGATATTCTCTGCATTACCAAAGAAATGCAATTCAGTAACTCAGGCAATCAAGAAACTTAAATGCAGAAGATCATATATACTCAATGTAAAGAGAGATGCCAAAAGGCCACCCCGATAAACAACCATATGGAAAACTCCAACTTTTGGCAACAAGAGAACTGTTCTAGAGGTATCTATTTTTCAACAGTCAATCCAAACATAAAACCAGAAATAAAATCTTCTCAATTGCTAAATGATCTTAAAATCAAGGAAGATTAGTCAATTACAATACCTGGGATGGATCAAGAGTAAGCATCTTCTCAAGCAATTCAAGAGCATGGTGATCAAAGCTGCCATAATACAGAATAGGCAGAGAATGAGAACCAAGATTCTACATTCAACATTACACAACACAAACAGGAGTGCAAGTTACTTACTGTCTGAAAACCTCCTTGAGACGTCTTCTCATTGGTCTTGATGGCTTGAAATTGTTATAAAAGGGGATTTTTGAGACTCCAGGCCAATTGTTTTCATCAGGAGACCCGCATAACTCAAAGATTTTGTTCAATTGCTCTGTCTGGAAACAGATTACCATTTCATAAGAGGAAAATAGAAGAGAACAGGACCTATTACCTTGACAAGCAGCTCAAAAGATGGTTAAGTGAAAAATTACACAAACATAATCTTGTACCGCAAACTTCTAACACTTGAAATGGAAGACAAGAATACAAAACAAAAATACATTAACAAATCAAGCTTTTGCTCAATAATAAATTCTATGCTCCGAAACAGAACTCAGAAAAATTTAGTTAATCATCAATCGACATACATAAGCTATAGAGTACCAATCTAAAATTAGTCTAGTACTTCACTAGTAAATCCTTTCACCAAAAAGTACCACCATTTTTCAAACTCAGTTTAACATGGTGAACATACATATTACTCCCTCAGTTTTATAGTATGGTCTTTTAGCCACTTGCACCCATATTAACAATTATCACAATAATAAACCTTTTTATCTAAAAATTCAAAGTACAGATCACCTATTCCCTCACCAAATTAATTACACTTTATGCCTGTCTTCTTTTGTCTCCTTTTATTAACAAATCAAATGAAAATAATATGGGGGTGGGGGGGGGGGGAAGAATAATTAATGCATTGAAAGGCATGCAAGAAAGTGAAACAAAACAAAAAGGCCAAATGCCAATTTGTTATGAAACAAATGGAGAATTGATTTTGTTAAATCATCATCAATCACTATCCAACTCAAAAATGAGCATGGAAAAATGGTTTAGAAATAGAATTATCCAGTATTATTTATCATTAGATTAAACAAATGATTTTAAAATACAATAGCTCACTTATGTCACAACAACTTTTCAATGAAATAACACTGAAGAGGTAAACTATCTCATTACTTCTCTGCATATTCATCATTCCAATGCTAAGTAATTTAAGTACATGAACATGATCATATTTCTCCTATATAACAGGCTGGCCTTTGAAACAGAAATATCAACATAATGTGAGAGTAAATAAAACAAGATACTGCTCATATTTCAGCTGCATGTTTATCAAAAGACCATATTGGCCATGCTCAGCCCCAAAATTCAGGGGAAAATTTTCTTTAACCACAAACAGTTCATAGGAGTTCTGACACAAGTACCTCAACGGAATTTCATATCATAAATATTTCACTTAGATATTATTTTGAATTTGTAAAGATAGGATGATATCCATTCAAAGCACATCTCAATATTCAGACCAAAACAAAACTACCGTTCAAAAATTTTGAATGATTTTTTAGTACACTTAACCAACAAAAACATCAGCTACCTCATCCTTCCCAGGAAAAATTGGTTTTCCATGCAGAAGTTCAGCAAAAATGCAACCGACAGACCACATATCAACAGCTGGACCATACTTAGTGGCTCCTAGCAGCAATTCTGGTGGTCTGCACAGTTAAAAAATTCATTAGAACTAGTAGCAGGTTATATAAGTGAAGATCATAGTGTCATATCACGAGATATTCACTTCAGGTTTAAAACTGGATAGAGGAGACAAAAGGCCAGAAGAGCTTACCTATACCATAAGGTGATCACACGATTTGTAAGATTTGCATTATGGTCACTTGAAAAAGAACGTGCAAGGCCAAAATCTGCAAGCTTCAAATTTCCATCATTGTCAATCAAAAGATTAGAACCTGCAAAGAATATAAAAGGACATGTTAACTCAGCCAAAGAAAGTGCGACTGCAAAACCGCACATCAATATTTGATCCAAAACTAGACCTTTGATATCACGATGCAGAACTTGATTTACATGACAGTAGTGAAGCCCTGTCAAAAGCTGTCTCATGTAGCACTAGAAATGAAAAAGAGAGTGAAATCAATCATCACCTTTCCTCTCAGCGCCTTCCAAATTCAACTAAGTTAATATAACTTTGAGATCAGTGTTAGATGTATTACCTTAATCTGCGGAACCGAAAATCTCATTCCAGGGCGATCAGCTAAACCAGTCAAATCATGATCCATGTACTCAAAGACCATGTAGATTCCACCTTTGTACTTGTTACCATCTGAATACCAATCAAAAGTTGCTCAGAAAAGATATCATATGCATAACATTTTTTAATCCAAAAATCACCCCATCTGAGAGACAGAGAGTGTTCAACAGAATACATATATTTAGGGTAATATATGTAGTTAAATGCAGTTGTAATCTCATATTTGAAATGAATTTGTATTGAAGTTAGGAATTTTTTTTAAAAAAAAAAAAAAGTAAAATGAAGTTAGAGCTGCAGATCTAGGCACTTGCCTGGTCTTCCTTGTTCATCTTTCTCTGGACCTGAGGAATAACAAGAAAAACTCAGGTTCCATGAAGTAAACAAAATACAAAATAAGTGAAAGACATAATTTCCAGTAATGCTGATAGTGATTTATATCTTACGCAATTTTCATGATTGACTTCAGTTAAAATATGAAGTGAACTCTCAATGCAATCCAATAATTTCCATTGACATTTTCTTTTTTTTCTTTTTTTTTTTTTTTTTTTTTTGTTTTAAGCGGGGGGGGGGGAAAGAAAAGGAATAGAAATGCAAAAGGTTATCATGAGACTCAATCCTCGAGCAATAGCTCTCCTACCATTAGGATTTACTTTTTTTGACATACTAAGAGCATGATATTAATGATAACAGAATAGAGAACATGATTCAGAACATACCTGGAGATGTAACAATTTCTTTCAGCTTTATAACATTATCATGGTGCAGCTTCTTTAAAATTTTAATCTCACGTATAGCAGTTATGGGGAACTACAAAAAATTAGAAAAATTCAAATTAAAAAAAAAAAAAAATGAACCTTTGAAGTAGTACTTGGACAAAAAAATTAGACAATAAGTTGAGAATAAGAAGGGGAAATATAATTATTTGAATAGCATGTATTGGTTTTCATGTTGAATATATGATTTGATATTAACTGGATCCTATATGTTGGACAAATTCATAAAAGATTTACAATATTAATGAAGCAATAATTGTGAAAAAATTTAAATAAAATTGTTTAATGTGTAATGCAAGTGTCCTATAATTGGAAATTTTGAGTTTGAGCAGGAATTTTTCAGGAAAAAATTACTTTTGAAGACGAGTACAGAGATTGTTGGGCAAATACACCTACAAATAAAAACAAGATTTCCATACAATATTTGAATAACAAAATTAAAATATTCCATATATAATTTACTACCAAAAGAAAAAGGTGTAGTAGTGGAAACTTACCCCTTCCCTTTCATTGTCCATTCGTATCTTTTTCAAGGCTACGATTTCCCCTGTTCTGATTTCTCTAGCCATGTAAACTTGACTGCATTTGTGAAGAGCAATTGAAAAATATCAAACAACTGCAATCTTTACTTCAATATATCAAGTATACCACAAATTCAACCCTTTCCTACAATGATGACAAGGGAAAGTAAGGTGGAAAAGGGAGCCACTCTCTCTAACCCTCCAAAACATAAAGCTCTCAGTTTTCTAACCTTAAAGCCAAATATCCATCCAAAGTTCTTAAAATTTCACCCAACACTATCATTTTAAATCTGATGTAACATGACAAACTATAGTTGCAACTCAAAAAGCAACAGCGTTTTTAACTAATCATGATCGGAATAGCCAATTCCACCCAAGCCATAACATTAGGAGTGGCAAAATCATTTAAAATCCATAAAACATCCAACAGAATTTTTTTTTCCCCTGTAAACAACATCCTACACAATTAAATAAATTAAAATGGTCTTAATAACTTAAATTGATGTAATTGGATATCCAATTAATAAATCTTAATGGATATTTATCAAATTCAATAATTAATTAACAAATTTAACTATTTAAGTCATTATCCATTACAATATATAATCAATTATATGGAAAATTGAAAATTTTGATCCCTTAACTTTTGTAATTTTATCCCTATTTAAATTTTTTTATTATTTCATCCTTTATCTTATTTAAATTTTTTATACAATGTCATACTTTATCTTAATAATTTTGGTAAATTTAATCTTTCCCTCAATTCTAGTCAAAGTCTATAAATAAAAAAATATAAATAAAAATAATAAATTAAAGGTAAAAATATAAGTTTATAATAAAAAATATTTTATTATAAATTTACATTTTTACACCTATATTTTATTTTATTTTTTTAATTTATAGGTTTTGACTAAAATTCACCTTCAATTAAATTAAGGAAATGATGAAATTTACCAAAATAATTAATATAAGGAATGAAGTTGTATAAAAAATTAAATCAGGATGAAATTACAAAAACTATGTAGGTTTAAGGGATGAAAAAAAAAATACAGAAAATCTAAATAGGGATAAAATCACAAAAATTATAAAAGTTATGGACCAAATTTACTAATTTGCCTTAATTATATTAATAATTAATTCAGTCCAATGTTTTGAAAAAATTATAGTCTTTGTCTCAATGATTTTGAACATCAATGGAAAACTTAGTCTCTAAATCTTTGTATGTTGATCCAAATGTTTCATATTAATCACAATATCTTCTAATATTTTACCAATTGAATGAAAATAAAGTATGAAAATAAGAAAAAAATGACAATTAGACATGAAAATTATCAAACATTATATTAGATATATATACATATACACAAGATTATCATTCATCCATTTAAATCTGATCCATTTGTAAATGGATATAAATGAATGATGGTCCATTTAATTTTTATCGAAGTGGATATCCATTTTGCTACTTCTACATAATATAGGCCATACAGAGATGTAATGTGGGGTCAGTTAATTTGAAAACAGTTCACTCAATAATGCAAGCCTAAAACAATGTGCAAAATACAGTTTGACTAAATAATAGGGTACTTCACTCTTTGCATTTCATGTCTACCAAAGAGCCAGCAGAAGAAAGAACTTCATTTTCAAGCTAATTTAGGGGAATTTCAAGATGAAGCCAAAATCTAATATAAACAGCCATAAATGAACTTGAACTCACTGTGCTGAAACCGGAAATGGAAAAAGCTTCCAATGTAATGGACCTTCAACATGTATTTCCCATAAAATTAAAGCTGTAATTTCCTACATGCGTCAATGGTTCTTCATAACACTAATTTTTATCTTCCCTTCTCCACTCACCCCAAAATTAAAAGGGCTCTCCCATCCATTTTTTGGCCTTTAAAAGGAACCAGCAAAATTCAAGCTAAGAGACTGATATGACCAATTTCACAGTTAACCATACTGAGTAATAAATAATAAAAATATATTCTCAGTGAAAAGCTCATCAATTACTGGACAAACAAAATTTTATAGAAAACCATCGTCTACGCTTCAAATTTAAAGAAAACACTTTAGATAGTAAATTCATTGAGCAAAAGAGCAGCTCCTTCAACCACCCCCCACCCCCACCCACGACAAAAGAAAAAATTCCTCTATGGCATACAGTTTACAGTCAGAAATACCAGGAAAATTATATGATCAGCTATTAGATATATTCTCAATTTGTACATAAAAGACTAGAGAGAGAAAATTTTACTGCTGTTAATCTACTTATTGGATGATAAAGCCCCACTTTGCACATATCAATGGAGGCAAAAAAATGTGTTAGAGAGGGAGAGTCAAGTACTTTTAGTTGTTTTATTTTGAGCTACTCTTATGTGACAGAATATTTTAAATACATCAACTGAATAATAACTCATCCTTATTGATCTACTATTTCATAGGAACTTCTATTTTCCAGCAGTAGTTTAAATAAGATGTATACAGTCAGTTTGTATTATCAAGTAATGGAATTGTCATTGTCATTGTATTAGAGTCTGTCCACTCTATATGGGAAAATTATGAAATTGAGATTTTAGTGTTGAAGATCCTTGCACTTTGATTTCCAGATCATCTCTCTTTTTTTCTTTTGTTTTTTTTTTTTTTTTTTTTTTTTTGTGTTGTCTATCATTGGACCTTTTCTGGAACTTAGATAAATGCTTAAAAAGAAAATAATTACCAATTAACGAAAAGGTTAAAATCACTAACAAATAAGATAAGCAAAAATTGTGAATCTCCTTCATTAGACGTCCCTCATTTATCAAGAAAATTATGAATTGGGCACAATTGTGGAGTTTGAACATGTGTCTGTCTGTTAAATGCTATCCAAACAATGTTATAAATACAGAAAAAATAGTTATTGATGCAACTTATCTTCTGTTTAAATGAAGAATAGAATTACTGGAATAGTCACAAATCATACACCAAGAATCACTCCTTTAATCCTTTTGGTCATGTAAGAGACTTTTACTAGTGCTTTCTTTTCCATTTTTTCCTTTGGCCTTCTTTTTTCTTTCAATCTGTTCTATCTGACAGCTGAGAAATCTTATATTTTTGGTCCTTCTTCTTAGCCTTGAAAATCAAACAAACTATGATATCTGAAAACACCCAATACATATCAAAGAAACCATATTTACGAGTAAACTCCAGCTATTTCCTAACTAATATACCAAAGATTTTGATTACTAAACTGCACTTTCCCAAAAGGATTCTTCTTTGTTCAAATTCATTCTTCTCAACTCATCAAGTCTAATATCTCCTTCCCCTACATAATTAGGAGTTAAATTTCAGATTTATCATTGGTAAAATGTCCTTCCAAAGCTAAGAACACGGATCCCATAATTGAATTCTAAAGCACTTTTCTCACTTTCAGTACCTATAAAGCAGTAAATTAAATGGGTTTTGACCCTGAACTTTCTTATCTTTGCCGTCTTTTTCTACATTTAACTGACTTAAGCAGCATAGGAAGGAGAGGCATTTGGGAGAAACCCCCCCATTGTACCTCTGACCTGTGCGTGCGTACTTGCAGGATAGGATTTGTAAGAAGCTAAGTACCAGGTGAAGGGAAACAGCCACATCAAACATAAACCCCATTACGAGGAAAAAAATAAGAAAAACCCTGAAAAGGGCAAAAAAATTCCAGGGCAAGAAATTTATCCCACAACATGATAATGAGAAGAAGAAAACAAAAAATGAAATAAAAGGAAATTGTACTAACCCATAAGTTCCTTCACCAATCTGCTCCAATTTCTCAAAGCAATCAACTGTTCTTGAACCCGACAACGGGTGCTCACTAACATTGAGCTGATTTGGCGCTGTCATAGCCATTTTTAATCCGACCTAGTTGATCCAAGTTTATTTTTCGCACAATTTCCTGTCCAACAAATGAAAAATATAAGAAGACAGTCAATTAATTAGGGTTTATAGAAAAAAAAAAAAATTAAGAAAACACACTTACTCGCGAACTCGATTGACTAGAAAAGAAAACAGTAGAAAGAATAATTCTTGGCAGCCGACGGATTTGCAGCGGCGGTAATTTAGGGTCTGAATTGACTGCTGCAGAAGCCAGACCGAAAATGGAATATGGCGAAACATAATATAATATAGGTGTAAGAAAATTATCAAATACGTTTCCTTTCTTTTTCTTTTCCTTTTCTTTCTTTATTTTTTTTTTTTTTCTTTTTGCTAAAAAATACAATTTAAAATTATTTGAATCCTTCTTCCAAAAAAATAAAATAATAAAATAATTATTTGAATCTTCTCTAAACTCTAATAAAAGTAAAATAAATAAATCTATAAATAATAACTATTATTATCCATCATTAACTCAATAAATTAAAATATACCATAAATAAAATATTTATTAAAAATAAAATAATTGAAGAAGATAATGATGAAAAATAATATTAAAAGGGTTAAAATTGTTCGAAGAGATAAATCATATTAGATTTGGTTCGAGTTAAGCCAGACCCTTTTATAGGGTAATCAAATTTTGTGTAGCATTTATAGTGCATTTTCCCTAATCAATGGCTTTAAATAGTTTTTTTTTTTTATCAAATATTGAAAGATATATTTTACTAATATTCTAAACATAATGGATAGTCATTTTTTATAAGTATATATATATATAAAATAAAATTGTATAAAAAAATTAAAATAAAAATAAAATCGTAAAAATCATAAAATATATGTATGAAACATACTAATTTGCTTATAATAATATTCAAAAGCAATCAATGAAATATAATAGTTTACTATAATTTTAAACAAAAATAATTAATATAATAATCACTCATCAAATTTCATAAATTAAGATTCACACATAAAGATTCAATGCATTAAAAGTTTTTTTTTAAAAAAAAAAAAACGTAAAATGTTCAATTAATGTTTTTAGTTTGTAAGTTAAAATCATAATTATGTGATACGTATATATTTAATCTATTTATAATTTAACGTTATTTAAATTTAATGGTGTCGATTCAATTTAACTAACTTAGAATCTTAAACGGTTAATATTATATTATATTTATATTAGGTCCAATCTTGTCTCCTTTAATTAAATAAAGAAAATAATAGAAAAATAATAAAATACGAAAAGACTTTAGAAATCACATATTATTTTAGAAATCACATATTATATAAAGAAGTGTTATAATTAAAAAAAAAAAAATATATATATATATATATAAATATCTTGAGTTTCAAACCCACTTGTCGCTCTCTTCCTTCTAATTTTTTTTCCTTATAACTTTTTTCCTTAATAAAAAATGTGATTCTTTAAAAAGATTTTGACCAAGTCAAAGTGATTTTTTTTGTTAATTATCCACATGACTTGCTCGCTATTTAATGGAGAAAGAATCACTTTAGTTAAAAATATACATAAAGATTATAACAAACAAAACTATAAATATAAAGAATAAAATTAATTAATTATTCTCTTAAAAATATATTCAACAAAAAAATACATGTTACGATTTTATACAATATTGATATGGTTATACATGAATGTACACATATATATGGTATATGTAAGACCCTTCGTCCCTGGACGTGGGACAATCCCGGCAGGTGCGGGACGGTGGCGGCGCAGATATGTGCCTAGGGTTCCAGTTGAATGCTGGACTTATATAAGAAGGACCGACAGATGCGGAGTGGGCCGAATGTGCGTCGGGCTTGGTGGGCCGAGCAAGTGTGGCACGGGCGGTGGCACGAGTTAGTGTCCTTGTGGGATTAGAAATCCTAGTTTGAATAGGACTCCTATTATGTCGGGAAAGACCGAAGATGGGCTTAGCCCATGTGTTCTCTGCCAACCCTAGTTATGTTTATAAATAGGGCGGCATGTGTGGAGCATTGGCAAGAGAGTAGACACGAGAGGCAAGCAAGTACACAAGAGTGGCACGAGAGTGGTCGAGTTGTGTGCGTGACAGTGCGCATGTGTTGTGCATTGTGTATCAACAGTGTGTCGTGTTGACATACGATTGTGCTATAGATAGGCAATCGTGAGTGATAGAATAGTCAAGTGGATTGTATTCTGATCATTGGCCGAAGCGATCCTTGTGCATGGGGCTGCTCCTTATGTGTATTCCTTTTATTTGTTAATATAAAGGTTGGGATTGATTCTCGTAAGAGTTGGTGTGTTAGTTATCTCCGATAATAACTTGTTTTCGCATAAGGGTCAAGGCAGTACGCTTGACCCATAGAGAGTGTTGTCGGGTGTTGGCTGCTAGTGGCCGTGCTGGGAGAGACACCTCGTGACAAATTTGGTATCGGAGCTCAAGTTCGAGTCGTTGGGTGATGTCGTCGTCGTCTAGTGACCAGAGGCGAGGAGTGCGCCTCGACTCGTCTCCGACACCTCATGCAACAACCGCGGATCGGTTGACACGGTTGGAAACACTTCTTTTGCACTTCGTCCAAGCTGTCGGTGTGACGAAGCATGATGAGAATGCTCGGACATTGGGGGACCAGATCCAAGGACCACTAGATGTCGTGCTTGGAGGTGCATCAACTCCAGGAGATGATGGACGGTGTCAAGACCGACATTGCTTATTTGAAGCAGAGTGTGATGGAAGTTGCCGTAAGCACTGCTGGAGCCAGTGTGACCAAGGCAAGGGTAAAGGTACCCGAGCCAGTGGCGTATTATGGAGTTCGTGACGCCAAGATGTTCAAAAACTTCTTGTGGGATCTTGAACACTACTTTGAGACGGCCAAAGTCCCCGAGGATGAGCAAGTTGCGATTGCTACGCTATATCTTTCCGACAATGCCAAGCTGTGGTGGCGTACAAAGGAGAAGGACCCTAAGAAGGAAAAGGTATCTTTTTTTAGGGCTTTGAAGGCGAAATTGATGGATCGGTTCTTGCCCAAGAATGCCGAGTGGCAAGCTCGTGAAAGCTTGAAGAAGCTGGAACAGACGGAACGGGCTCGAGAGTATGTCACCGATTTCTCTTCTATTCTTCTTAATATTTCTAACATGTCCGAGGAGGACAAGTTATTCAGTTTCTTGTCATGTATGAAAAAGTGGGCAAAGAACGAACTCATGAGACAGGACCCAAAGGATGTGGTCGAAGCCTTTGGGATGGCGGATCGATTGACGGATATACAATTCTCTGCCCCTCCTGTGCCGGAAAAGAAGAATGCCTTGTCGAAGACAAAGGGGAAGTCTTCGGGTGACAAGTCAAAGAGAAAGAATGATGTTGCTGGGAAATCGAAAGAAGTTGGTGTCAAGTGCTACAATTGTCGGGAAATTGGGCACATGTCGTACCAATGCCCAAAGCCAAAGCGCAATCAGAATTTGGCTGCTGTTCAAATCGGAGAAGGCAGTGAGAATAAGGGGGAGCCTCATGCTCGTGTGAACCCTATTCGGATGTGTAATGCAATTCAGGTGGCCGATCGACCAGAGACAGTACGTGGGCTGCTGTATGTGAAGGTGGTCGTGAACGGCGTGGATATGTGGGCAATGATTGATTCTGGTGCAACCAATCGTCCCCGGACGTGGGACAGTCCCGGCAGGTGCGGGACGGTGGCGGCGCAGAATATGTGCCTAGGGTTCCAGTTGAATGCTGGACTTATATAAGAAGGACCGACAGATGCGGAGTGGGCCGAATGTGCGTCGGGCTTGGTGGGCCGAGCAGTGTGGCACGGGCGGTGGCACGAGTTAGTGTCCTTGTGGGATTAGAAGTCCTAGTTTGAATAGGACTCCTATTATGTCGGGAAAGACCGAAGATGGGCTTAGCCCATGTGTTCTCTGCCAACCCTAGTTATGTTTATAAATAGGGGCAGCATGTGTGGAGCATTGGCAAGAGAGTAGACACGAGAGGCAAGCAAGTACACAAGAGTGGCACGAGAGTGGTCGGAGTTGTGTGCGTGACGGTGCGCATGTGTTGTGCATTGTGTATCAACAGTGTGTCGTGTTGACATACGATTGTGCTATAGATAGGCAATCGTGAGTGATAGAATAGTCAAGTGGATTGTATTCTGTCATTGACCGAGCAGTCCTTGTGCATGGGCTGGCTCCTTATGTGCATTCCTTTTATTTGTTAATATAAAAGTTGAGATTGATTCTCGTAAGAGTTGGTGTGTTAGTTATCTCCGATAATAACTTGTTTTCGCATAAGGGTCAAGGCAGTACGCTTGACCCATAGAGAGTGTTGTCGGGTGTTGGCTGCTGGTGGCCGTGCTGGGAGAGACACCTCGTGACAGTATATAGTATATAATTATCAAATTATAAATATTCTAGCCTCAAAAGGGGAAAAATTGATTTTTATATTGTAAATATATATATATATATATGGGTGTGTGTATTCCATCCAGTTGATCCTAAGGTTAAAGAGTCCTGCTAGCTCGTGAATCTTCCAATCTAATTTTTGATACTTTTTTAAGTTTTTCTTTCTTAGGAAACGGCTTTTTCTATATGTCTGAATGGTTTTCCGTAAGAATAAAAATAGAGGGAAAAAAAAAAACAAAAGTGGCTACACATAAATGCATTAATTGACAAAAATTTCAATCATTAACTTCTTCAAACCAACCCAGTAGGTAGGTTGGGGGAATTGATCCGCAAACTCCTAATACTTTACTCAGGTAGATGATCGAGGTTTCGAATCCCCTGAAGTAGAAAGTGTCATGTTAAAAGCTTTAGACCAGACGTTACATAATAAGGGCAAAATCGAAGTAAAAACTCATTTGATTAATTCAAGTTAAATATTTTGATAAAAAAAAAAAACATGCCAATTGTTTTACCATAAACTTTTTGTCCACATAAATTGCCAATACACCATAACATGGTTTTTGCCCATTCCATCTATCCACAAAGCTCATGCAGTTTCTGTTTCACGCCACAGTTTGTTTAGAAGCACCATAAAACATTTTTTTTTTTTTGGGCTAGAGTAGGTTTTGCCGAATGAAGCTTTGTTTTTGCAATTTCTCTCTGATCTGAAGACGCTGTCACAACAAACTATCCATCAACAAAAACGCTAGCAATATTTTTCTCCCCTTCTCGGCTGTATTTTATGTCTCATCTGCTTTCAGTCCATCGAGAATAATAACTCATACAGCAATGTCACTGGATGTTGTTGCAGTGTATCAAGTGTAATAATAGGCTCTAGTAGGCATCTAAAAATCTGAAATTAACAGTCATTATCCATTTAAGTCTAACAAAAGTTCTAGAAGAAAAAGTACAACTCACAGACATTTAATAAAATAGTTCTCTTATTTATCAAAAAAAAAAAAAAAAAAAATATGTTCTCTTGATCCATAAAATCCTTGGTTCAGAACATAAAATGGTGAATTTCTTCTTAACTTACGATATTTCACATCAGAAGCTGTGATGCAATATCTGAGGCCCCCTTCAACCAACAGCCAACTTAGGCTCAAATTTGAGGAATCATTCAAATGGGAAGTAGAAGCAGATGCGGAAAGCACTCACCACCCAAAGATGCACCTAATCAAACCCACAATCAATCGTATACAGCTGCAGCAAACGATTCAATGATATCCACAAGCATCTTTGGTGCCTTCATAATACCACCATATATAGACATCCGCCTTATCCTCTTGCTCCACCGCAGAGATGAAGTCACCCACTTACACACTAAAAGAATGATCAATGTTGATGTCACAGTGGAGAACTAAAACAAAGCAGCACTTAACAATGCAGATATTATAACGGCACAAAAACCACATACCACATACCACAACTGCGATGTGAAACAACTCCTTTTTTAACCATTTTCATATTTCGCCACGATAACCTCCAGAACCAAAGTAGTCTCTCCTTGAGTTTGCCATCTGCGAAATCCTTTGTTGCTCCAACTTGGGGCAATCACGGATACGGTGACCAAGTCCACCACAATAAGCACATCCTTTAACTCCACTAGCATTGGTGATTGCTTCCAAATCTTCCATAGGATCATTCAGTTCTGCTAGAACTGGTGGTATTCTCTGTTTTGCTTCTTGCAGCAAATGCTTCAAATCCAAAAGTGTCGTTTCACTCTGATTTTTGTTGATGAATGTAGTTGCAATTCCAGTCCTCCCACATCTTCCTGTACGCCCAATCCTATGTACATAATTTTCAATTTCTGCAGGCATGTCATAATTTATCACATGTTGAATGTCAGGAAAGTCCAAACCCTTTGAAGCAACATCTGTGGCAACTAACACATCTTTTTTTCCTTCTTTAAAAGATTTGATAGCATATTCTCTCTCTTCTTGATCTTTGCCTCCATGGATTGCAACTGCTTCAACTCCCTTCAAAAGCAGGTATTCATGTATATCATCAACATCAACTTTGTTCTCACAAAATATTAGAACGGGTGGTGGTGTCTTTTGCAAACACTCAAGAAGATAAACAATCTTTGCCTCTTGTTTGACATATTCTACTTCTTGAATCACGTCAAGATTTGCTGCTCCAGCCCTTCCAACATTCACAACAACAGGTTTAACTAATGCACTTCTAGCAAAATTTTGGATTTTTGTGGGCATCGTGGCAGAAAATAGAAGAGTTTGCCTTTGTTCTTTAAAGTGATCGAAAACTTCCCTTATGTCATCTTCAAAACCCAGATCTACCAACCTATCTGCCTCATCCAAAGTCAAGTACCTGCTCAAGAAATTAACAAAAAAATAAGTACAAATGTCGTGTTGACGCAGTAAGGGACTAGTTATTCCATGAACCATGGCAACAGCAAGCAGTCAGGACAGAAATCTAAATGCATCATTAATAGCAGTCTCAGTTTTACCATTTATCCTGAAGTTCAATGCAATTAAAGGCAAACATAGATAAATTCATCATATCACTTTATAGCAGTTATTAGAAAATTTTTACCCTCTTTTCAAATTAACTATCCCTGATAACATGATTAAAAAACTTTTCTTTTTCTTTCCTTGAAACATTGTATATTCCATAGCACCCAAAATGTAATAATAATACATAGAATATTGACTTCCAATTTTAGCAAGAGAGGCTAGTTTCAAATGATTACAACACAGTCACTTTAAATGAAATAATTATGAACTTATGGAGAAGGATCAGAAGGTAACACTGCATGATGGAAAATTAGAAAGTTAATCTGCCAGAAATTCCCAGACGCAAATGATTTACTACAAATCTCACATCAAACAAACAAAAGAATACATCATTTAATTATCAGGGAGTAACAGTACATGGTAGAGAAGTACTCATGTAGACAGCAATCTACTTGATCCACCTCATGTTTTCAGAGGACAATAAGTACACTAGCAAAAATATGCAGAACACTTCAATGGCTAAGTATAAACAGATCTAAAGCAGACGACAATGTCAAAGTTTAGTATGACAAGCCAAAAGAAAACAATGTGATGAATGCAAATAAATACTACCCAAGTCAACAAAATTACCTGCAGCAGTTAAGATTCATCTTTTTCTTAGCAAGCATGTCCTTTAGTCTTCCTGGTGTAGCAACAACTATATGCACACCTTTCTTCACAATATCTAACTGGGATTTCATGTCGACTCCTCCTATGCAAAGTAATGGCCTTAGTTCAGGGTAACCATACTCCCTCATTGGCTCAAGAAATTGCTCCACAACCTCATATGTTTGCCTGGCAAGTTCCCGTGATGGGCAGATAATCAAACCAAAAGGTCCTTCTCCAGGTGCAATTGGCATCATGATCTCCTCCTGTAAGGCAATCATGATAAGAGGCAAAACAAAAACAAGCGTTTTACCAGACCCTGTAAATGCAATGCCAATCATATCCCTCCCTGACAAAATAACAGGCAGCCCCTGAACTTGAATTGGGGTTGGTTGCACGATTCCCTTAGCCTTAAGCTTCTTCAAAATTGGATCAGGAAACCTCATATCCTTAAAGTTTTTTATTGGTGCAGGAATCTCTTCACCATCCACAATTATGTGCCACTGTTTCCTCATTGCATCACATGCTTTCTTTGACATCCTTCTTATAGGTAATGGGGGCTTCCAACCAGTAACCAAGGGCTCAGTGTAAGTAATTCCTTTTGCCAACTCTCGGACAGACATTAGAGTCTTTCTATCAGAGAGATGTTCTATCATTTCTTTTTCCTGAATTACCATTTGCTCAGCCGGAGTTACTTCAGGTTGTTCCTTTTTCAATTGTGAGGCCTTCACAAGCAAACTAGGCTTTGACTCAACAATCTTCATATTTTCAGCCTCTTCTTCAAGTGCAGCAGACTTCCCTTTTCTCTGTAATATTCTTTGGGCTTCCATTGCCCTGCGCTTTGCTACTGGGATATACTCCTCATAATCATCACCTTCTTCCTCCATCATATCCTGCAAAATGTGTACTACATAAAATAAACAACATTTTCCAATTTAGGTCTGCAGCTAAACACAAGGAAATAGGATTAAGAAACAGAATTTTAGGTTCTGGACAGTATGCTGAAAATAGATGGAAATATACAGGGTTACAATAAACAAAATAATTCTTAACGTCACACTAAGAACAACAAGGATAAACCCTAGACGTTACACCAAACACAATACATAATCAGCCGGCTACCAAAATTACAGAAACAGTCTCAAAACTCTTTATGGATTGAAAAACAGTTAACGCATAAAAATCTTCTATTTATAGGTTATAAGAAATTCCTTTTATCTGCTAAGATTTTTCTTCTAAACTAATAAAGATTGGAAACCTAAGACTTCTAAATAGATTCTGAATCATTTTCATAAGTGGAACACTTACTTGCGAACTCGTTTGGCTTGTAAAAGGAAACAATAGAAAGAACAATTCTTGGCAGCCGGAGGAGGGTTCACAGAAGCGCTAATTGAGGGCCTGAATTGACTACTGCTGAATCAGGAATCAATTAAGCTAGAGGCTAATAAACTTCTTAATTTTTCTTATTCCAAATTAAGGAGTGGAAGATGTCGAGGCGACAGTGAAAGATAAAAGGACGGAGGCGCCGGCGGAGGAGAAAATAATCCGATGACAAAGCCGACAAGAAGAAGAAAACCGACGAGAAGAAAGACAAGAGAGGTAACAACTAGGGGGTCAAAATTATGTTTAATACCATAAAGTTTATTGTATTTCAACCGCCACTATTTTTTTTTTTTTTTTTGAAACAAATAATTATAAGTGTCTAGAAATTATTTTTATTTTTTTTAGAAATATAAGAAATTATATTATGAGTGATGAATTATATTATTTTATTTCATAATTATAATAATTTTTTTTAAGTCACAGACTCAATGATTGAGCTATAACATGTTAGTTGAGGTGCTTGTATATCCATATGTATATCCTTTTCCAATGTTCGTGTAAAGCATAGGAGAAACCCTCAGCACGTAAAATAAAAAGATAAGGAGATAAAAGATCTCTTTGTCATATCTCCCGAATATGAATAAACTGTTCAGTTCAGTGAGTTCACAATTGATAAGTATTTAGAATCGAACTATAGTAATACATTACATAATCAAGCCAATCAATCTTCTCGGAAATAGCATTCTTTGTAAAACTCATTCAAGGTAAGACCACTCAATTCTATCATATACTTTGCTTATATCTATTTTGATAACATATGCATCATGACAATTATATCGTCTTAAGCTTATGGAAAACTTTCTAAGCAATAATAATGTTATCTGTAATCAAATAATTACTAACAAAAATACTTTCAGCCTCACCAGTAATGCTAATCAAGATAGGTTTAATTCTTGTATACCATATTATACAAACTAATAGGTCGAAAATCAATTATAGATATAAGATACTTGACTTTTACAATAAATAAATAAATAATTTAAGAAATATAATTTAAAAATTATTATATATACATTAAACCTTAAAAATTATCATATTACTCATGTGTATATATATATATATGTATGAATTTCCTTCTTAGCCTTAAAAATCAAACTTACCTAATGCTATCTAAAGACAAGCAATTCATATCCATACCTTACAAGCAAGTAATGTTGTAGAAGAAAAATATGAAACAAGGAAAGAGCCACTCTCAAAAAAAACCCTAGCTGCCCCCTCATCTCTTCTCCACCAGCTGCCACCCTCCAGCTTCCCTTCCCTCTCTCGGCCAAGGTAGAGTTTTTAGCTTCGGTTAGAACTTTCTCTTGGTTGGAGATCACCATTTTCGGTCCTTTTTCTCTATTTTTTAACCTTTTTCTGTGTTTTTCTTGTGTTCTTATTTTTTCTAATACTTCAATGTTGTTTTGTTCTATGGTTTTGTTGTTGTTTTTTGAGTCTATTCTTTCTTCTTCTTTAGTTTTTAGCTACATAATATTTTTATTTAATGAAATTTCACTTATAAAAAAAAATATTGTAGAAGAAAATGTTAAAACTAAATCAAAAAGTGCCTTTCATATCTCACAACACAAGCATATGATTAGATAATAAAATTATCAAAAACTTCGACCCAATTCGAGTCAGTTGAGGACCAAAGAAACCAAATGTACCAATAAAACCCGATGTAGAATTTTATTAAGAATATAATCTTAATTTAAGATTAAGAATTATATTTATTTTAGAATTTTAATAAAAAATATTTTTTTAAATTTGTGTATTATTTTCATTCTTATAGATATATTGCATGAGTGTTATATATATTATATACTTTCTATATGGCATTTCATGTAGAAGATAAGATTATTATTTACACACATATTTTAAAAATTAGAATATTGATAGAGTTTTAATAAAAAGATGGTAATTTTATTAAAGAATAAAAAAATAAAATTATTTTTTCTTTCTATACTTAAAAATTAATTTAATTTATCAATAGAAGGATTATTATTAAATTTTTTTTTTTGAAAAATCATAACTTTTATCATGTCTCAAACTCATGACCTCCGATGTTATAAGTGAGGATGCTACCAACTGAGTTACGTCTTCTTGACAATTATTATTGGATTTGATATTTAAATAGTAGTTCATTAATTTCTTTAATTTTTTATATATATATAGTGGACAAGAAAATATAAAAATTAACACGTCCCTTTTGTTGAAAAAGATGAATATATTTTTGGACTTTATTATTTTAATAAGTTTAATTAATAAAAATGAGTTGTAAAATATTAATTATAAGAATATGATAAAGAAAAATATGTAAACAAATACTTAAAGTGACTAGTAAAAAAAAAATTATTTTTTTTCTAAAATTTTTAAATTTAAATTTTTAGCCAATAATATTTTTATTTCACTATAACTTATTCATTAAGCTTTCTATAATTATAATTTGTCCATTAATATTATGTTAGTGTTAAAAACACCTTAACAAATAAATTATAATGAAAATAAATTTGATTGATTAAAATTAAAATTTTAAAATTTTAAAAGAAATTATGTTGGAGAAAAATAGGATAGAAAGAAATAAGAACAATAATATGTTAACCCTTCAAGGCGTATATCGGATGCTACTTTTCTAAAGACAATATTTGTCTTATACAATTTGACTTTAGAATAGATAAATAACTATGAGAGTGTTCTACTTACCAAAAAAAAAAAAAAAAAAAAAACTATGAGAGTGTTTGATGTTATGCATAACTTTTGATATTCATATATTCTGCATATATACACTGCAATAATCCAATATCAACAATATATAGATTTTGTGTATCCTTCGATAAACCTATTATTTCAAATAATTTATTATTTAAAATAATATATTATCTTTTAACAAATATTTTTTCACAACCAAACTCTTCTGACTCTTATAATTTATTATTTAAAATAATATATTATCTTTTAACAAATATTTTTTCACAATCAAACTCTTCTGACTCTTGATTCATTGAACCATAAGAACCATCAGAACTGTTATAATATTTTGAAAATATTCTAACAAATTAATGAATAATACATTGTATTTTGTTTTTTTAAAAAAATGCATATCAATAAACTTTTTTGAAAATTTATCAAAAGAAAAAAGAAAAAAAAAAAAAAAAAAAAAAAACCAAACAAACATATTGGAAAAAGAAAAAAAGAAAAGAAAATGAAATTACAAAACGTCTCGAAGCCGCTAAGAAAGCCCCTTTACGAGGCAAAAGAACGCGACTTTTGAAGGAAAGCACAGTATCCAATTCTCCCGGTTCATATGAACCGGCCGGTTGGACTTGAGTTTTAAAAAGGTGAAAAAGGTTTCCATAGGCATTCCTCAAATTCTAGAATTAGTAAAAATCTCAGATCTCTCTGAAAACCCTCGTCGTGATCTGCACGTACATTTTATCTCTCTTCCCTTTTCTGTGCACACGGGTTCTGATCAGCACGCTGTCGCCAGAGTCGTCCGAACATCTATTTGGCTTTCCTTTGGTTTGCCGCTGTGTATTACTGTGCACAATTTGAGGTGGTATTTGGTAATTCTAGCTGATAAATAATTTGTTTTTGCTTAACCGTGATTAGAAAGTACTTTAAAATAATTGAATTATGATGTTCATATCTGATATGTTCCGGCGATTATGGGTTGTAATTGTTCTGACGATGAACTGAATTAATGGTTAATGATTCAGAGATCATAGGGCTAGAATATATGTGTTCATCTAAGTTTTTCTTTTTTCTTTTTTTCTAAAAAAAATTAGCTTCGTTTTTTTTGGGGTAGAAGATGTTTTTTGTTTGAAAGTTAATTGTATTCTTCGCAAAACTTTTGCAAAGGAATTTATGGCAGTTCATCAAACTTTGTCAATTTTGCTAAGCAATAATTTTTTATTCTTTTTCTTAGAAGAAAAGTTATCTTGATTTTAGAACAATATATCTTTTACATTAACTGTTATATATCTATCATTCTCTTTCCCTGTGAGCAAAACGAGAGTTGATTTTTTATCTCTGAAATATATTTTCCAGGAGATGGCTGGGGAACCTAAAGGTGACAGTGGAGATGTTGCCAGCAATGTATCAAGCTCCGCTACAGAGACACAGATGAATAAAGCACAGAAGAAGAAGAAGAATGGAATTTTCTCAAGAATATGGAATGCAGTATTTAGATCACATGGAGATGATTTTGAGAAAAGGCTACAGCATATATCTAAGGAAGAAGTTACTGTTCTTTCAAGAATTAGAAGACGGTCGCAGAATTGGAGGAGGCTTACTAGACATCTTATTGTATTCTCAGTTCTTTTGGAGGTAAGGTTGTTCTGGACATAATTTTATTAGATACTCTATGATCAATGGATTTTGGCTTGAATTTTTTGGTCTGCGTTCTATGTGATTTGTTGAAATTGCTTTGCTTTTGATAGAATGTTGTTCTCTGCGTGTCATGTTTTCTTTATCCTATGTAATTGCTGCTACTTAAATGTGCATACCTGATTTCACATAGTGGACAGGAAAACACGTCAACTTGATAATGAACTTTGAAGAATAATAACACTGGTTGTTAGCAGATTAAAAAATAATAGGGTTAAAAGTCTGAAAAGTAGATTTTCAGATGCATGATAATTTGACAAAAGGTATTTCTCCAAAGTATTGCCTCAATTGCCAGTACATCATATCACACATTACTCCTAAATGACCTTTTCTCTTCAAATTGCATTGTTCTCTGGTGTTCTTAGATCTACAAAGCTGGTATTTTGTTTGAATAACAGGCTGGTTCTTTGATCCCATGCTGCCCCCAGACCTGCAACTGTTTATTTATCCATGTCAATTTTCGTGACGAGGACTGCTAGATAACTTAATTGCTAGGGTGAAATTCTTTACTAATACACACATAATGTTCTTAGAACTGTGCAGAGTTTTGCCTTGCTTCTGACTAATTCCAAAAAGATTAAGCATGGATATGAACATGTCAACATTTGGTAAGTTGCCTTGCAAACATAGTGACATAAATGCTTGAAGCTTTGGACAGTAGTTAAGACTTCATTGCTTGAAGATTTCAGTAGTAGTAGTTAAAATGCAGTTTCTTCAGCTTAGAATTTTTCTTTATTTTGAAGGGAGTTGTAGTTTGAAACTTGTGCCTACACTTGACGTAGGATAAGAATTTTTCTTCTTGAGCCTAACATGTACAGTAGTTGAACTCCGGAGACCATTTTAATTATAATTATAAAACTGGAATGCAATGGCTGATAACATTGATCTTATAATAACCTAATGGTGGGTCCATGCTTGTAGCATTTTCATAAACAATCACGTATTACAGGATTGGAGATGTTTTATGAACTTGCTAACTGGTAAAGGTAGGTTGATCAGCACCCGGCCTTTCACTTTGCTGAAATTTAGTTTCTCTTTTCTGGGAACATTCTATTTTATATTATTTATTTATTTTTCTGCTATTGGTCCTGCTGTTTTTTCGAAATTCTGTTTCCAAGTTGGCGGTAAATTATGTTCTATTTTTATGCAAAGCAATTTCAGACTTGACTTGATCTTTCTTTTCAAATTTTTCCAGTTGAACTTAGAAAATAATATTTTCTTTGTGAGCATATATTTCACTTATAGGAACACCAAAAGGAGGTTTTGATGTCTTTCTTTTGAAGGATTAATATGGTTTTGAACCGGTTACTCTGGCTTAATTGTTTTTCTTTTTTTCTCCACTTCCATCTACCTCCAGGCAGTTGCAGTGGGTTTTGCAATCATGACTACAAGAACTCCAGATTTGAACTGGAAGATGAGGGCATGGAGAGTGTTGCCAATATTTCTTTTACCTGGCCTCTCTTTTCTTACCTTTACAACGCTGAATAGGCTCAATAAAATGTGTAAGTATCTGAAGGTCCTATCTAATATCTTTGTGGGACTTATACATTCTTGTTTGTATTAATAGCATCAATGTTTTATGTTTTATCGATGCTCTTCTTACTAAGTAGAGTTCTATTAGCTTTACTGAAACCTTGTGTAAGTTAGATTATTCTCTATTTGTAGTTTTAATATAAGAGTATCCAATTCTCTTTTCTGACAATATTGGTAGTAAAATGGTTAAATGATGGGAAAGGAAAAAGTAATTCATGAAATAAATTCTGAAGAAGTTCAATATTTTTCAGATCTTCTGGACGTTCTCAATAGTTTCTCCGAAAGAATCTTTTCTAGATCATGTACTATATTTTTTTTCCTTTATTGAACTGTAGATTTTTTTGTTTAGTATGCATACTTCTAAGTGGTTTTGATTCTCCATATCAAAGACATTGATGAACATTTGGAGTTAAAGCTCATTAGTATATCATTCATTAAGAAGGATGAGGTAAATAACCATCTAATTCTGTTTTTGATTTCTTAACCATACTTCTAAGTGGTTTTGATTCTCCATATCAAAGACATTGATGAACATTTGGAGTTAAAGCTCATTGGTATATCATTCATTAAGAAGGATGAGGTAAATAACCATCTAATTCTGTTTTTGATTTCTTAACCTCAAGTAGACTGATCAAAGTTCAATGTTCACATTATCTTACTTGGAGTTAACATCTGTATGGTGTTGAAAACATGTAAAAGGCATTTGACTGGCTTAATGTAATGCGCTAGCAGGAAGATACCATTTGTTATATTAATTTTAAAATTTTACTAATTTTGCTTTTTCTTAGTACTTAGTTTCTGATGAAGTGACTACTGCCAAAGAGTTGAAGGAAAGATTAGGAGGGAAATGACATGAGACTACTTTTTATTTCCGAATCAAATTTATTGTATTCCAAGGAGAGGCGCTGTAATTGGATACTGGCAACTAAGTGTCTGAAATTTTAGTTTCAGTGTGCTTGCCATTATCTTTTAACATAATTTAAATGGGTATCTCCCAATTGACAATTAAAAAGATTAGGCACTCAATTGTCAACCCTCCCAGTTTAATGTGATAGCTGCAGTTAACCATGATTATTTGCAGCCAATGATAATACCTTACTGTTTTGAAAAAATTCTGCTTAGTACTAAAGGTTTTGGTACTGATGAATATTTGTGCTCTTGGTACAGATTATGAAACACGCCCAGGAAGAGAGTTGTTACTCCAATTAGATGTTACTATATTGAGTTTTCTTTTAGATACTATATTCTTTGTTTTACTTTGATAAACTTTTCCAAGTTTCAAATAATAAATATCCTTTTATTGACAAGAGTAATAAATGTTTTTACTTTTAAGGGAAAAAAAAAATCCAGTTTACTTCTGGAAAATTGCTTTATGTAGGTGCTCACGTCTTGTCATATCTGATATAGGTGCAGTCATTGAATTGATTTTTATCTTCTTGGCATTTTTATTCTGTACAGTTGATCAGAAGGACCAGAAAACTCTGGAGAATCTACGGGCTGAGAGGCAAGCTAAAATTGATGAACTTAAAGAGAAAACAAATTACTATATCACACAGCAGCTCATTCAGGTGACAAGATCTGGCTATTTGTGTTTGATCCATTACCGTGTTCTAACTTAATTGTTGAAGCTTGTCAATTCCAAATTTATAAGACTAAAGGTCTATCCTCTTTGCTTTTCATTGGACAAGCAATGTATACGGATGGATTTCTCAAGTATCCATCCAGATATGGATGTTTACTTTATATTTAATCTTCTTTATAGTTTCTATTTATGTTTAAGTTGTATATATATATATATATCTCCATTTGAAGTTGTGCCTTGAGACATGATATATAATGTCATTAATTCAGAGGTACGATCCTGACCCTGCTGCCAAAGCTGCTGCTGCAACTGTCCTTGCATCAAAATTGGGGGCAGACTCTGGCCTGAAGGTCTTTTTGGGAGATCAGCCCAAGTCCAGTTCTCCTACAGGAAAGAGTAGTGATGTAGAGGTTGTGCCATCTAATGGACTTCGGAATAGGAAACAGTCACATACCAGAGTCGGCAGTGTAGATAGTACCGTGTTACATCCTCATGAGGCAGAAATGCTTCATCAAGCAGGATTTGACTCCACTGATATTTCTGAGCATAAGCAGCTGGTAGTTGAGCATCGTGATCCTACCAGCTTTAATACAAATGATGGTGGATGGCTATCTCGAATTGCAGCTTTGCTTGTTGGAGAGGACCCAACTCAATCTTATGCACTAATATGTGGCAACTGTCACATGCACAATGGTAAACTCAAACATCAGTAGTCATACCTTTACTAGGTTCTATATTGAAATTGTACCAGTTCTTTACTCATTTCTTTTCTTCTCAGGACTTGCTAGGAAGGAGGATTTCCCATTTGTAACTTACTATTGCCCACATTGCAATGCTCTAAACCAGCCAAAGCAACACGGTGAACGAGTTTCTGAATCAAATTCTCCTCACAACAGTTCCTCAGCAAGTGTGAGTGATGATGTGGCAAAGAACTCCAGTGGTTCTCCGATTGAGACAGCGTCTCGCAGTACAAGCCCAGTGGTTGCTGTTGCAAAGGGAACCGAAATTGAGAAAGTTATCTCTGATGGTGCAGACAGTTAATAGCAGCTCAGTTATCGATGTTCTGTTTGTGTTCCCTTCATGGTGCTGTAGGAGAGTCACTTTCCTACCGAGTTCAAAACCCAGCTTTGGGATGGAAATGTCAAGGGTTGGTGAAAATGGTCACGATTTCTGAGCGGCTGACACAGTAACCTCTTCTTAGTTGCTACTTTGCATTTGTCTATATGGACTTGGCAAAGGGTTGTTCATTTTCTGCTGGGTTTAATTGATTCTTTGCTTTAGTGGCAAATTTTTTTGTTTATTTATGATATATAAAAATAGTAAAAGTACAATTTTTTAACAAATTTAATGTGTTTCGCTTCTATCTGTATAAATTATTTTTGTTGCTTTTTTTTGTTTGTGGATGAGATTTAAGTTGAATAAAAATGGATAAACAAATTGATAATATTGAAGTTAATTACCTGGTTAAAAATGATTTTGTTTTGACTATTATGAAATAGTGATTATTGTTATGAAATATTGCGTATGCATACATATATATATATATATATATAAAAAAATATATATATATATATATATATATATATATATATATATATTTATTGTGGATTATAACCCCTCCCTCCTCTTATCTACATTTAGTACATGTAATATATTATCTTAGTAATTTCATGATACAAGATGAAAGAAAAATGCATACGGAAAAAAGAAAGAATCAAAAAAAGAAGAGAATTAATATATACATATTTAGTATTTGTTTTGTTTTTACTATTTATATTTATTTTTTAAGTTTAATTATTATTATTCTATTATATTAGTATTTTTATATATCACAATAAATTTATAACATATTATCAATTGAGTTTTAATTTTTTAGATTTTCACAGTTATAATATCAAGTACTATAAACATGCATTCTCTTTCTATTTATTTTATACTAATATGACTAACTTTATCAAACTTGTTGTGAATTTATTGGAATATATATATATATATATATATATATATATATATATATATTATATGATATAATATATTATAATAATAATAATAATAATAATAAGACTTAGAAAATAAATATAGATAGTAACAACAAAGTAAATGCTAAATATGTATATAACTTAATTCTCTCTTTTCTTTCTTTTCTTTTCTTCTTCTATTTCATATCTTTATACAATCCCGAGAGCTCTTTATATAGTACTTGAGATTGTATAGGTTACAACATAAGATAGGAGAGGGATGATATAATATATCTCTATTCAATGAAGCTATTAAATAGAGTTATCTTTCATAAATAGGATTGAAACTCTCAAATTTATGTTAGATTAGGTAGTTAATGGATATCCACATATACATACATATATATGTATATATATTATATTTCATAACACTCCCCCTTGGATATCCATTACATAAAGAATATGCCTCGTTAAAACCTTACTAGATAAAAACCCACTGGGAAAAAAAATCTAGTGAAGGAAAAAGAGTACAATATTCTTTATGTTAAATATTACTCCCCCTGTTGAGAAAATCTCTTTAGGTCTTTGAACCTACACATTCCAATCTTGTTTATTAACTTTTCAAATGTTGCAGTCGGTAAACTCTTGGTAAATAAATTTGCCAGATTATCACATGATCGAATTTGTTGCACATCAATTTCACCTCTCTTCCGGAGTTCATGAGTAAAGAAAAATTTCGGTGAAATGTGCTTTGTTCTATCACCTTTAATATATCATCCTTTCAATTGAGCTATACAAACTGCATTGTCTTCATATAGAGTAGTAGGAATTTCTTTCTCAAGAGATAGACCACAATTTTCTCGGATGTAAAGGATCATTGATCTTAACCATACACATTCTCGACTTGCCTCGTGAATAGTTATAATTTCAGCATGGTTAGAAGAAGTAGCTGCTATAGATTGTTTTGTAGAACGCCATGATATAGCAGTACCACCACATGTAAATAGATAGCCAGTTTGAGAACGTGCTTTATGTGGATCGGATAAGTAACCTGCATCTGCATAACCAATTAACATAGGACTGGTTTTGTTTGAATAAAATAATCCTAGATCGGTTGTCTCTTGGAGATATCTCGGGATATGTTTAATGCCATTCCAATGTCTTTGAGTTGGACAAGAACTAAATCTTGCTAATAAATTCACAGAAAATGCAATATCCGGTCGTGTGTTATTAGCAAGGTACATTAGTGCACCAATGACACTAAGATATGGTACTTCAGGACCAAGTAGTTCTTCATCATCTTCTCGAGGTCGAAAAAGATCTTTATTCACGTCTAACGATTTGACAACCATTGGATTGCTTAAAGGATATGCTTTGTCCATGTAAAATCTTTTCAAGACTTTTGTTGTATATGTTGATTGATGAATAAATATTCCATGTTCAACATGGTCAATTTGTAAACCAAGGCAAAACTTTGTTCTACCAAAATCTTTAACTTCAAATTCTTGTTTCAAACAATTCTTTGCCTCTTGGAGCTCTTCCGGAGTTCCAATAAGATTGATATCATCAACATATATAGCAAGTATCACAAATCATTTTTCAGATTTCTTTATGAAAACACATGGACATACTGGATCATTTTTATATCCAATTTTTAACAAATAATCACTTAAACGATTATACCACATGCGTCCAGACTGCTTCAAGCCATACAATGATTTTTGTAATTTGATAGAATAATTTCCACGAGGACTAGAATTATATGCTTCAGGCATATTAAATCCTTCCGGGATTTTCATATAGATATCATTGTCAAGGCTTCCATATAAGTAAGCAGTTACAACATCTATTAGACACATATCAACTTTTTCATGTACTGTCAGACTCACAAGGTATTTAAATGTAATTGCATCAATCACAGGTGAATATGTCTCATCATAATCAATACCTGGTTTTTGAGAAAAACCTTGTGCCACTAGTCGTGCTTTATATCTCACGACTTCATTATTTTCATTTCTCTTTCGCACAAATACCCATTTGTAACCAATCGATTTTACACCTTCTAGTGTTTGGACTACAGGTCCAAAAACCTCACGTTTTGTGAGTGAATTCAATTCCGATTGAATCGCCTCTTTCCATTTTGACCAATCTTTTCTATGTTTGCATTCATCAACTGATGTTGGTTCAAGATCCTCATCATTTTGTAAAACATCAAGGGCTACATTATATGAAAAAATATTATCAATAACTATTTTTGTCCGATTCCAACTTCTTCCGGAAGTGGCGTAATTTATGGATATTTCAGTGTTATCTTCACTGATTTTTGAAGCATGGATCTTATCATCAGTTGTATCTTGGTCATTTTCATCATTATCATTTAATCCTCTTTTCTTTCGAGGATTTTTATCTTTAGAACCAAGAGGTCGACCACGCTTCGGCGTGCTTTTGACTCAACAACTATAGGGATAATATTTTGTCCTTCCGGGATTTCAATCCGTATAGGAGCATCTAAAGCTGGAATATGTGATTTGGTTACTCTTGTGGGATTTGCAAAAGCATCTGGCAGTTGATTTGCAATTCTCTGCAAATGAATTATCTTTTGAACTTCTAGTTCACTTGCGCTAGTACGCGGATCTAGATAATTCAATGATGTCTTCCAGACTACTTCTTGTTTATTTTCTCCCCCTAATTTAGGAAACAGTGATTCATCAAAATGACAATCAACAAATCTTGCCGTAAATATATCTCCTGTTTTAGGTTCAATATACCCGATTATAGAGGGAGAATCACAACCAACATATATCCCCAATCTTCGTTGGGGGCCCATTTTAGTACGCACATTTGGTGCAATTGGAACATATACTGCACATCCAAATATTCTCAAATGGGAAATATTTGGCTCTAAACCAAAAGCCAATTGTAAGGGAGAATATTTATGATAACTTGTTGGCCTTATACGCACAAGTGTTGCAGCATGCATAATAGCATGACCCCAAGCATATGTGGGGAGATTTGTTCTCATTAATAATGGTCTAGGAATTAGTTGCGGGCGTTTAATAAATGATTCAACTAAACCATTTTGTGTATGAACATAAGCTACATGATGTTCAACAGTAATGCCAATAGACATACAATAAGCATCAAATGCTTGGGAAGAATATTCAGCAGCATTATCCAAACGGATTCTTTTAATTGGATGATCGGGAAATTGCGCTCTTAAGCGAATTATTTGGGCTAATAATCTCGCAAACGCCAGGTTGCGAGATGATAATAAACAAACATGCGACCATCCGGTCGATGCATCAATTAAAACCATAAAATATTTGAATTGCCCACATGGTGGATGAATAGGTCCACATATATCACCATGAATCCGATCAAGAAAAGCTGGAGATTCAATTCCCACTTTTGTATGAGAAGGTTTAATAACCAATTTCCCTTGAGAACATGCAACACATGAGAATTTATCCGAAGTCAAAACCCTTTTATTCTTTAAGGGATGACCATGCATATTTTCAATAATTCTTCTCATCATAATTGATCCTGGATGACCCAACCGGTCATGCCAAATTGTAAACATAGTTGGATCTGTAAACTTCCGGTTTACTAAGTGATGCACTTCAGGTGTACAAATTTTTGCATAATATAGGCCAGATGAGAGAGATGGTAGTTTCTCTAGCAATAATTTCTTACCCGAGATAATTTGAGTAATACATATATACTCGGTGTTATTTTCCTCCAATGTTTCAATATGATATCCATTATTTCGAATATCTTTAAAACTCAATAAATTTCTTCGGGATTTTGAGGAAAATAATGCTTTATATGCAACAATTGTTGTTCCTCCAGGTAACATTATGCTAGCTCTTTCGGAGCCTTCAATCAATTTTGCACTACCATTTATTGTATTAACATTTGTTTCTCCCATATTTAGATGAGAAAAATATTTTTCATTTTTAAGTATGGTGTGCGTAGTTCCACTATCAATAAGGCATATATCCTCAATGATATTTTCATTAAATGAAACAATATCCATCTGAATATAGCAAAAATATTAAATGTAATCATAAACAAATAATAAAATCATATATTATAGAAATTAAAATAGAGTAATAAATATAATTATACTATTAAAAACGAATAAAATATATGATAAAAATATAAAGGAAAATATTATTTATATTGGACATTATTATAACTTGATAGATGATCAATTTCTTCCTTCTGGGAGTTCAAAGAAATCAGCCACATCTAAATGAGTCATATGGATATTATCTTCAGGATGTATATCATTATTATCACCATCACCATCATCATTCCGAGATGAACTCCGAGAAATAAAATTTGTCTCAACATTTTTATTTTTCTTTTCAATCGATGACTGGTAAAGATCAATGAGGTGTCTTGCCGTACTACAGGTACGAGACCAATGACCTTTCATTCCACATCGATAACATTTCTCTTCATAATTTTTAGGAATAAAATCCTTTCTTTTTTCATAGTTTCTCAAATTCTTGTGATCACCATCATTTCTCATATTAGATAATTTTCGTGGTCCATTGCGATTATAAGGAATATTCCTATTTTGCCCACGGTATCGACCACGGCCACGACCACGACCACGACCTCTTCTGGGGCTAAAATTATTAGTTCCAACAACATTCACTTCGGGAATGGAGTAGAACCAGTTGGTCGGGTCTCATGATTTTTCATTAACAATTTATTATTTTGTTCAGCCACTAGAAGACATGATATTAGATCGGAATATTTCTTAAAGCCTTTTTCTCGATATTGCTGCTGCAGGAGAATATTCGAGGCATGAAAAGTAGAGAATGTTTTCTCTAACATATCTGCATCGGTGATCTTTTCTCCACATAATTTTAATTGAGAAATAACTTTAAACATAGCGGAATTATATTCACCGACGGATTTAAAATCTTGCAACCTCATGTGCATCCAATCATACCTTGCTTTTGGAAGGACAACCATCTTCCGGTGGTCATACCTTTCTTTTAAATTATTCCACAATGCAAGTGGATCCTTCACAGTTAGATATTCTACCTTTAAATCCTCGTGAAGGTGGTGACGGAGAAAAATCATGGCTTTAGCCTTGTTCTTGAGATGATGATGCATTATTCTCTACAATAGTGTCTGTCAGACCCATTGCAGCTAAGTGTATTTCAACATCTAATGTCCAAGATAAATAATTTTTTCCAGTGATATCGAGAGCAATAAATTCAAGTTTTGTAAGGTTAGCCATAGTAGTTTAAAATAAATAGAAAGAGAATACCTGTTTCGAGCACTTACTATTATAACCTCGAAAATCTCAAAATTTCAAAACTCAATTGGTTAGAGTCTCGTGCTGATAACGTGTTGTGAATTTATTGGAATATATATATATATATATATATATATATATATATATTATACTAATATATTAGAATAATAATAATAATAATAAGACTTAGAAAATAAATATAGATAGTAACAACAAAGTAAATGCTAAATATGTATATAACTTAATTCTCTCTTTTCTTTCTTTTCTTTTCTTCTTCTATTTCATATCTTTATACAATCCCGAGAGCTCTTTATATAGTACTTGAGATTGTATAGGTTACAACATAAGATAGGGGAGGGATGATATAATATATCTCTATTCAATGAAGCTATTGAATAGAGTTATCTTTCATAAATAGGATTGAAACTCTCAAATTTATGTTAGATTAGGTAGTTAATGGATATCCACATATACATACATATATATGTATATATATTATATTTCATAACAAAACTTAAATTTATTGCTCTCGCGTTATCACTGAAAAAAATCATTTATCTTGGACATTAGATGTTTAAATGCATTTACTTATGGAAAAAAAAAGTTGAAATGCATTTAACTGGATGGATCTGACAGACATCTTGTAAAAAATAATGCATCATCATCACAAGACCTGACTAAAGCCATGATTTTTCTTCCTCATCATTGTAGTATGCATCATCATCATCAACCTCTATAAAATATAAGATGTTAATAGATGAAAGTAATTTATAAGCCCTTTTAAAAAGTCTTTCACCCTCTGGGGGGCTATTAGTAAATCATCTTTGTTCCATGACTTACTTACTCATTCAAAATTTCAGGTTTTTTTATTATATATTTATTTAATATTGTATCTATTCATAGTTTAAAACTCTACCTAGTCTACATTTATAGTTGATGTTTTTTCGTGTTTATGTAGTTCCCATTATATGTAATAAATTTAGTTGCAATATGCATTTTTTAGCTAAATTATTCTCATTTTTATACTTTAAAGGACTAAAATGGGGCATTTTGCTTACATAAAACAAGGATTTTAATATTAAAATGATATTGAGTACATAATTATAGCCAAAAATCAAGAACCCTAGCTAGCTAGCATACACCATTGGTCTTATTCTTGGACACCCTTCTCCATTGATTGATTACTTCTCTTTGAATATTTGCCATTCTCGTTTTCAAGGGACTGTCATTGCTACCAATTACTTGAACATCTTTAACTGATCCTTGAAGAGATAATTCATCAAGTTGTTTCAAAACCATCTCAATATCGGAAACAAATCTTTCAGCGAGAGCGCGACAGAAGTCTTCTCTAACAACGATTCGGAGAACAGAAATGTGATCGGCATCTGGTGGCATATTGTATGCAGGAACGATCCATCCAAATCTTCTTAAGTATTCTGCTATATGAAAAACGGTGTATTTACTACTAATATTGTCCTTCAGAGAGAATGCAATCAGAGGAACACCAACATCTTTAGATATAATCTCGAATCTTCCTGTCTTTTCTATTCCTTCTTTCAGCACCCTTGCATTCGCCATACAGTTTGCCATGATGTCTCTGTACCCCTTTTATTCAAAAATGCATAACACTGTGTTTAATTTCAATTAAGAATGGAGGAAGTTTTTCAATAATCAATGAATATATAATATATGTTATAGCTACGTACCTCAAAGCCAAGTCTAATGAATTGATAGTACTGAGCAATTATTTGACTAGATCCTGCAAATGCAAATTAAGATGATGACATGACTGTTAGAGTATATATTAGTTTTGTTATTCATTATTTCTCACAAGGGTAGAATTGTTTTTTATATTATTTATATATATATATATATATATCTCTTATTTCTCTATTGTAATCATTATTCTATTATTATGAAACCCTAACTATTGTTGTTTTGTTCTTAATTTTAATTTCCTCTTTAATTCTCACAATGACATGCATCCATTTGAAATTTAGCTGCAAGATAAAAACAAGATTGATATATACTGTACCTTTAGAGAAATTAAGAGTAAATGTAGGTTGATCGGTCCCTAGATAATCGATGTGAAAGATAAGATCTTGGGGTAAATCATCTTGTGATCGCCAAACAACCCAGCCAACACCGGCATACACAAGGCCATACTTATGTCCACTAACATTAATACTTTTGACAAGTGGTAAACGAAAATCCCACTCGAGATCAGGGTAAATGAATGGTGCAATAAACCCTCCACTGGCAGCATCAACATGGATTGGTGTGTCCCAACCAGTTTCTTGATTCTTCTTGGTAAGAAGTTCATTAAGAAGCTTCACATCCTCAAATTCTCCTGTAAATGTTGAACCTAAAATAGCTGCAACACATATCGTATTCTCATCCACCATCTCAACAGCTTTAACTGGATCCATTACATAAAACCCTTCCTTCAATTTCACCTCCTTCAACTCCACTTCAAAGTACCTTGTAAATTTCTCCCAACACACCTACAAAATGAGAATTGTAACTTTTTTTTTCCTCTTATTTAAAAAAACCCTGTATTGTAAAGTCATTAAAACTACCTGAACATTAGCTCCAGTAACAATGTTGGGTTTATCATAAGGTTTGCCTTGTGCCTTTCTCTTATCTTGCCATTTTCTCTTAAAAGCAAGACCTGCAAGCATTATTGCCTCTGATGATCCAACAGTGCCTACTCCAACTGCTGTTTCCTCATCTCCAATAGGGGCATTGAAAAGATGGGCTATCATATTCACACATCTATTCTGAAAATTAACAAATATATATATATATATATATCAGGTAGAAGCATATTATGGAAAATTGAAAACTGGTGTCAATTGAATTAAGAACAAAATTATATATATATATATATATATATATATATATATTATATATACCTGAAGTTCAGTGGTAACAGGGTATTCTTCCATGTCCACAAAATTCTTGTTAATGGAAGACTTGATAAGATTATCGCACTCAGGCTCCATCCAAGTGGTAACAAATGAAGCCAAGTTCAACCTTGGATTTCCATCCAACATCAACTCATCATTCACTACTTGATAAGCTGCTTCCTTTGGCATAGATCTTTTCGGCAACTTAAACCTACACAAAACACATTTATGTACAAATTAATAAGAACCAATTAGACTGTGGATCTGAGTTCAACACATGATAATGATGACTTTATACTGCAATTTCAGCAAGTAGTTTTGAGACTTCCTCTTACGAATTCCTCCTAAATTAGTTAATGAGGATACCCGGTCACAAAAAAGTACCAATAGACTATGAGTTGTTTTCAATAATAAATATTTGGGTATCCGGTAACTACTTCAAGCTCTAATTGACTAATCAGATGAACCTTTTTTAGATAGTAAGTTCTTCAAACACTTATTTTTCAAGAGAAAGTAAAAAAAAAAAATCTTACTGAAACACCCTAAAGTAAGTAAGCAAGCAAACCTGGGAAGGGGTGTTCTACTGTATCTGGAAGCAAAAGTATAATCCAGATGCTCTCCCGAGTCTGTAGCTGCTGTTATAAACACCATTTTATTATATATATATATTTTCCCACAACAGAACTGCATTGTTCGTGAAGGCATAGGCTCTATTTATAGAGAGAGAAATTAAAAGGGCTATAGAAAGAGGCTCCATAAATGATCCCCTCTAGGCATTAATGTATGTTTTGGCGGTTCTCCACAGGCTTTTGGATTTTTTGCTTTCAAAACTTGTGGTGCAACATAGCACAATGTGTGAAATGTGCACAAATACTGATATTTATATATATATAATGGAAGAAATTGAGAGAATATTTTTTGAGAAATCTTAACTTTTATTGTGTTTCAAACTCATGACTTTCAAATTATAAGTAAGATTGCTATCAATTGAATTACACATAATAAATTATAAGAGATAAACAAAAGTATATATAACAAATGTAAAAGAACTAAAAAGACTATTCTACCCTTGTGATGGATAATAAATAACGAAATTAAATAATAAAACTAATATATCCTCTTATAACACAAATATATAATAAATCAAACTAAAATATTTTTATTTTATTTTTTCTTCTTTTCTTTTAAACAAATTCTATTGGGGCCTTATAATCATCACTCGAAATATCCGAAACCCTCAATCTTATTTCCTAATTTTTGGTCCAATAAAAAATAATTCAAAATTTTCAACACAAAAAAAAAAAAAAAAATTTTGTCTAATCATAATAAATAATTCAGTGAATAATTCCACCAATTTTCCAATATATTTTTATACACATAATAATGGACCCCCTACTACGTATCACGGGATAATTTTGTTGTATTGTCCGCATACGCTAAAATAATAAAGAATATACGTTGTTTTCCTTGTCTCCTAATTGTAGAATTTAACACGTGCCTAATATTTTTACCATCCAACAAATTTCGTCTTCTATTATATTTTTTTTATTATTATTTAGAAAATCTTTTGAATTGAATCTTTAATCAAAATTTTTAAAAATTTTTGGCCAAAATAATCATATATTAGTTATACGAGAAAACATTTATAAAAGTAAAGAACAAAAGGGCCTATCTAAATAGACTTTCTATGTCAGGCTGAAAGACGTCTTAGGGATTTTCTAAAGCATGTTTCGACTAAGACATGATGATTCTCTAAAAAAAATGAGATGAGTTATGAACTCCTACTGGGTGATTACACCATAACTCATGCACAATTTAGCGAAAAACATACTACCAGTAATAAAAAGTGTTGGATATGAATGTTTATACGAGTGTTACCCAATATCCAACCAACCTCATTGCACCAAATGCAGATAGTCAATATCTTATTTATTTTTTAAAGGGCAATATGATAAATAATCAATATTTTCACATATATTTTAAAGATACTCAAAGATCTCCAAGATATTCTAAAGGGATATATTCAATTAAGCAATTTCCAATTCATTTAGGAGTTGCCATTTCTGGCAACCAAAAGTCGCAAAGCAAGTGCAAGCATGACTGCTACTCTCTTTGCACCAAATGCAGATAGTCAATATCTTATTTATTTTATTTTTTAAAAGACATTATGATAGATAATCAATATCTCTACATATATTTTAAAGATATTAAAAAAACTCCAAGATATTTTAAAGGAATCTATTCAATTAAGCAATTCTCAATTTATTTAGGAGTTGCCATTTCTGGCCACCAAAAGTCGCAAAGCAAATGCAAGCATGACTGCTACTCTCTCTTGCACCAAGTGCATATAGGGGATGGTAGATATTCAATATCTAATTTATTTTATTTTTTAAAGGGCATTATGGTAGATAATCAATATCTCCACATATATTTTAAAGATATTAAAAGATCTCTAAGATATTCTAAATGATCTATTCAATTAAGCAATTTCCAATTTATTGAGTTGCCACTTCGGCAACCAAAAGTCGCAAAGCAAGTGCAAGCATGACTGCTACTCTCTCCTGCACAAAATGCAGATAGGGGATGGTAGATATTCAATATCTAATTTATTTTATTTTTTAAAGGGCATTATGATATATAATCAATATCTCCATATATATTTTAAAGATACTCAAAGATCTCCAAGATAGTCTAAAATGATCTATTCAATTAAGCAATTCCCAATTTATTTAGGAGTTGCCATTTCTAACAACCAAAGCCTCTATAAATAAGAGGTGGATCTACAAGAACTGTAAGTGGAACTGTAAGTGGAACTCTAGCCCTTTTCACATTTTCCTTTCGATTATTTCTAAGCTTAAGTATCGCGAGAACTTTTTAGAGAGTAATCTCTGTTTGACTTTATTTTTAACAGAAATGTAGATTCTCGGAATTGGAGCTAAAGTGATTAGAGAAAGGAGACCATAACAGGGGGAGTTAGAATTTGTCTATACCAAAGGTGGCTGGCCGTCAATAGAGGCTGGTTCAAAATAGACCAGAGTGTGAAAGACACTCTAGATGGTCCCTTGAAACGCCAAATATGTTGCCTAGGAGTCTTCGGTCCGCTTATTGAAGCCTTGTGCAATTCTCTGAGGATAGATGAAGTACAAAACTCTCCTTTCGATGAGAAGCTTGTCTTCCAAGCTATCGACTCTCGTGAGTAAACGTTGGGGGCAATCGGCTAATGAAGGGAGAAGGTAGCCACCGAGACAAAAGACTAAACTTCCTGCCCGAGGTCGAGTTCCAAAAGTCTTTGACAGTAGCCATCAAAGACGGGGATCCATAGCAGAGATGGAAGACGCGATGAGAGGTTCATCCTCGCACCAACTGTCAAGCCGGAATAGGGCATTACAACCATTTTCCGCCTGCCACCTTAAAACCTAGCTAGAGAAGAGGGAGTGAAATTGACATTCCTTTCCATAGGTGAAATACAGAGACAGGTCTCCTACCCGAGAGGAGTGTTGGTCACCCTCCATATTTACGGATCAAAATTTGGTTGCTCAGCTCCTCCCGAGGTTTCTTTAGTAGCCGCCAAGAAGATTCAAGTCCAACATAAAATGGGGCACCTGAAGTTACGAACATATTGGAGTTTTTTCCCAAAATGGTCATATTTTTTAAAATCACTCCGTGTTTGGCCATATTTTTGAAACTATTTCTCAATCTGGCTTTGACTCATTCACGAAATGAGTTATTGTCGGGTCCCACTAACAAAAAAGAAAAAAAATTCTCTCTCCTAATTTTCTCTTTCCTCTCATTCTCTCTCCTCCGTTTCCGTCTACAATTCACGCCATTTTTTTTTTTCTTATTTGCGGTTGTAATATATATATATATATATATATTTTTAATACTATGACTCATTCCGTGAATGAGTCATAGTTCTAAAATTTCAGATCCTCTTTTAAACTCAAAATGAACTTCACTTTCTCTCCAAAATTTCTCTCTCAAAATTTCTCTTCCCAAAATTTCTCTCCAAAATTTCTCTCCAAATTTGTTCTTTCAAGATCTATCAAAAGAATTTCAACAACATATTGTAAGTATAACTAACAAATCTTAATATTTTATTTAATTACGTAATATATATCATCTCTTTATATGACTTATTTTAATATTTTTTTAGGGTTTGTGACTCAAGTTGGGCAAATCTTGACTTTTATTGTATTGAAAATATGAATTTTTCCTGTATATATCAATTATTTATGGTTGATTGTATTATATTTATATTTTTAGGTAGTGATTTCTGTAGGGTTTTGGGTTTTTTATTTGTGTTTAGTTGTGTATTTAATTACATAATATATATCATCTCTTTATATGGCTTATCAGCGAATGAGTCATAGCATTCTCCTCTGCCCGAGATCAAATTTTGAACAGTAGAGAATTCTATGACTTGTACAACGAATGAGTCATAGCATTCTCCTCTGTCCGAGATCAAATTTTGAACAGTAGAGAATTCTATGACTTGTACAACGAATGAGTCATAACATTCTCCTCTGCCCGAAATAAAATTTTGAACAGTAGAGAATTCTATGACTCGTACAGCGAATGAGTCATAGCATTCTCCTCTGCCCGAAATAAAATTTTGAACAGTAGAGAATTCTATGACTCGTACAACGAATGAGTCATAACATTCTCCTTTGCCCGAAATAAAATTTTGAACAGTAGAGAATTTTATGACTCAATGCAATGAAAGAGTCATAGCATTCTCCTGTCCGAAATAAAATTTTGAACAAGAGAGAATTCTATGACACGTACAACGAATGAGTCATAACATTCTCCTCTGCCCGAAATAAAATTTTGAACAGTAGAGAATTCTATGACTCGTACAGCGAATGAGTCATAGCATTCTCCTCTGCCCAAGATCAAATTTTGAACAATAGAGAATTCTATGACTCGTCAATAGAGAATTCTATGACTCGTACAACAAATGAGTCATAGCATTCTCCTGCCTAAAATAAAATTTGGACTAAATAATGCTACGACTCATTCTTACAACACAACATCAATGCAATTCAACATATAAACCAAAATATAATAGAAAAAACACATCAATTCGATATATATTCCAAAATGAGTCCATGCTTAAAAAATAAAATCAAAACACAATAATGAGTCTGTTTATAATGTTGGAAAAAGTATATTGAAATACACACTAAACAATCAACAATCAGTAGTTCGGTTTGAGTCGATGACACAAGTTCTTCTATTATGATCTGAAATTTTAGAACTATGACTCATTCACAGAATGAGTCATAGTATTAAAAAATATATATATATATATTACAACCGCAAATAAGAAAAAAAAAAAAAAAAACGGTGTGAATTGTAGACGGAAACGGAGGAGAGAGAATGAGAGGAAAGAGAAAATTAGGAGAGAGAATTTTTTTTTCTTTTTTGTCAGTGGGACCCAGAATGACTCATTCACGGAATGAGTCAAAGCCAGATTGAGAAATAGTTTAAAAAATATGGCCAAATACGAAGCGATTTTAAAAAGTAGGGCCATTTTGGGAAAAAGGTCAACATATTGGCATGAGGTAACGAACTTGGAACTATATTTTAACCCTATTAATAGATTCAATCATTTACAATTTAATATCTTTCATTATTCATTATTTTTTAACGAGACATAGTACATATATATATATATACACGTGTATGTATAGATAATTATTTCTTTAATATTATTCTTATTATATTTAAAAATGACAATAATATTTAATATTATTCTTCTTATATTAATCCTTAGTTAATTTTATCAAATGATTTATATTTTTTTAACAATTTTTTTTAGAGTAAATTGTTACACTTTATAGCGATGAAATTGTTATTTAAAACATCACCACTTGATATAGTTATAAATTATTAATCCTAAAGAACAATTTTATGAAATTAAAATGATATATATTATGTTATTTGCACAATAAAATCCCTAACAAAAAATTAATAATAAATTTTAAGAGGAATATGAAAAAATATTGTTGATGAAATTATATGCAACATCCTTTTTATATTCATTTAATTCTTTTTTTTTTCTTTTTAGCCAGTTTTCAAATAAGTAACATATCAAAAATTAATCATGTAATATGTATATTTTTAACCCATATAGATAAAAGTAGAATAACATTTAAATTAGAAATATATATATATTTTTTAATAAATAAACATTAAGAAAAAACTTAGTTTAATGGTTAGGGATAGAAAATCTTTTGCATTGTGCTGAATTGTTGATTCAACATATTTTTTTTTCTTAGTTTGTGAGTCGTAAAGAAGTATATATAGACATTTAGAAAATCCAGCTAAAGAAAGTATAAATTTTAGAGTTTCTCTTGGCCGAAGACCCTTCCTTTTGCTCTGCTTGGTGTTGTTGTTGACTTTTTCTTTTTTTGGCTACTTTAGTTTTGGGGGTTAGTGTTTTCTTCATTTTCTATCGTTTTTTTGTATGTTTGTCTATGTTTTTTCTTTTGTATTTTATTTTATTTTTATCTTTCTATTTATTTCTTTGGTATTATTGTTACCTTTTTATACAATATGCAAATATTTCATCTAATATTTAATTAAATATAAATTTCTTTTTCTTATTTTAGAAGAAAAATTTGTTAAGTCTGATTAGATTTGTGCCCTTTGTTCGTATATTGTCTTCTTTTTAGGTTTTGTGAGAAATTTTTGATACACCCAGAATAGATTAGACTGTCCTTAAAAGAATAAGGTAAAATCGAACTCTCTTTACAGATGAGGTTTGCAACTGGAAGCTCGAAAACTGAAGATCTAGATCTTAATGGTTAAAAATGTACCTATTTATAAAAAGTATAAATTTTAGAGTTTCTCTTGGCCGAAGACCCTTCCTTTTGCGCTCTCTTGCTCTGCTCCGGTGTTGTTGTTGACTTTTTCTTTTTTTTGACTACTTCAGTTTTGGGGGTTATTGTTTTCTTCCTTTTCTATCGTTTTTTTTTGTATGTTTGTCTATGTTTTTTTATTTTGTATTTTATTTTATTTTTATCTTTCTATTTATTTCTTTGGTATTATTGTTACCTTTTTATATAATATGCAAAGATTTCATCTAATATTTAATTAAATATAAGTTTCTTTTTCTTGTTTTAGAAGAAAAATTTGTTAAGTCTGACTAGATTTGGGCCATTTATTCGTATATTGTCTTTTTTTTAGGTTTTTTGAGAAATTTTTGATACACCCGGAATAGATTAGACTGTCATTAAAAGAATAAGGTTAAATCGAACTCTCTTTACAGATGAGGTTTGCAACTGAAAGCTCGAAAACCGAAGATCTTAATGGTTAAAAATGTACCTATATATATATATATATAAAAAACTTATTTTTGAACGATTACTTATTTTTAAAATTAGTTAAAGGATAAATTTGTACAAATATTTTATGTTTAAGGATGAAAAAAGACAAAGAATAAATGATCCAAACAAACATAAAAATAATGTGGCGTATCATTTCATCAAAATATTTTTTTAATATTGGTCTTAAAAAGTTAATACTAATATTGCATTAGAAATTTTATTGAGTGAATTTAATATATATATATCAAGTAAAATTTCCGAATTTTTCTTCTGATATATAGTATTTTTTAATATATATATTTGGATTTGCATTTGATACATTTTTCTTTCTTTTCTTGGCATTGTGTATAAGATAACTAATTTACAAACTATATTTGTGGTAATATTTAAAAGTGTCAAATGCATCATCATTAACTGTTACAACTTAATCATTAGAAAAGAAAAAAAAAAAGATTAATAAGGACTAAAACCTTTAGTGGTATAAATGTATAAATTTGTGAGAATAAAAATAGAGGACACAATTGCAATGCAAAATTTTTTAAGAGTTAAAAATAAAATTTATTTCAAATATTATTTAATTTTTATTCGATACAAATACATATAATTAACAATTATAGAAACAATTACATATAAATCCTGTTCCTCCAATTTTTCCAGTACATGTTCCTGTGCCATTGTGTTTTTGCAAACATTGTGCTCTGCAAGATGCAAGATTACAATTATTTGGATCCAATACTTCTTGACATCTGTTTTGACCATATGCTTGAGGAGCCATCAAGGAAACTACAGAAAGTTTTAAATTAATAGAGGCAAGAAAAATAAAAAAAATTTATATATTTATCATAGATTAACATATAAAGTGAAATAACATACCTGAGAGAGAAAGAAATATGAGACAAAAGCAGATGAAATATAACTTAGCCATGTGAAAAAACAAGGTAAAGTAAATTATTAGTATTGGTGAATGGAGATGCATGAAGAAGGGGTAGTATTTATAGTAGAACATAAAGGAAACCAAATTGTAAGCCTATCTTAAAACTCGTTGGACCATCTATTTCAAAATTTTCATTTTGGAATATGTATAAAAAACAATATTATCAAATATGAAGTTATCCATCTATATTTTTTTTTTTCTTTTTTATAATAAAAGTAAAATTAAAGATAGGTTGATATATATATTCAAAAATGGTAAGTTTTATTCAAAAAATGGTACGATGCTAATCAATGGTAAGGTTCATGGGAAAAAATGGTAAGTTTTGTTCAAAAAATGGTAAGATGATACTCAATGGTAAGGTTCATGGGAAAAATGGTAAGTTTCATATCAATGGTAAGGTTCATGGAAAAAATGGTAAGTTTTGTTCAAAAAATGGTAAGTTTCATATCAATGGTAAGGTTCATGGAAAAAATGGTAAGTTTTGTTCAAAATATGGTAAGTTTCATATCAATGGTAAGGTTCATGAGAAAAATGGTAAGTTTTGTTCAAAAAATGGTAAGTTTCATATCAATGGTAAGGTTTTGTTCAAAAATGGTAAGTTCAATCAATGGTAAGGTTCATGGAAAAAATGGTAAGTTTTGTTCAAAAAATGGTAAGATTCGTTCATCAATGGTAAGGTTCATGAGAAAAATGGTAAGTTTTGTTCAAAAAATGGTAAGTTCATATATCAATGGTAAGGTTCATGGAAAAAATGGTAAGTTTTGTTCAAAAAATGGTAAGTTTCATATCAATGGTAAGGTTCATGGAAAAATAAGGTTTTTTTTCAAAAAATGGTAAGTTTCATATCAATGGTAAGGTTCATGGGAAAAATGGTAAGTTTTGTTCAAAAAATGGTAAGTTTCATATCAATGGTAAGGTTCATGGGAAAAATGGTAAGTTTTGTTCAAAAAATGGTAAGTTTCATATCAATGGTAAGGTTCATGAGAAAAATGGTAAGTTTTGTTCAAAAAATGGTAAGTTTCATATCAATGGTAAGGTTCATGGGAAAAATGGTAAGTTTTGTTCAAAAAATGGTAAGTTTCATATCAATGGTAAGGTTCATGAGAAAAATGGTAAGTTTTGTTCAAAAAATGGTAAGTTTCATATCAATGGTAAGGTTCATGGGAAAAATGGTAAGTTTTGTTCAAAAAATGGTAAGTTTCATATCAATGGTAAGGTTCATGGAAAAAAATGGTAAGTTTTGTTCAAAAAATGGTAAGTTTCATATCAATGGTAAGGTTCATGGGAAAAATGGTAAGTTTTGTTCAAAAAATGGTAAGTTTCATATCAATGGTAAGGTTCATGGGAAAAATGGTAAGTTTTGTTCAAAAAATGGTAAGTTTCATATCAATGGTAAGGTTCATGGGAAAAATGGTAAGTTTTGTTCAAAAAATGGTAAGTTTCATATCAATGGTAAGGTTCATGGAAAAATGGTAAGTTTTGTTCAAAAAATGGTAAGTTTCATATCAATGGTAAGGTTCATGGAAAAAAGGTAAGTTTTGTTCAAAAAATGGTAAGTTTCATATCAATGGTAAGGTTCATGGGAAAAATGGTAAGTTTTGTTCAAAAATGGTAAGTTTCATATCAATGGTAAGGTTCATGGAAAAAATGGTAAGTTTTGTTCAAAAAATGGTAAGTTTCATATCAATGGTAAGGTTCATGGGAAAAATGGTAAGTTTTGTTCAAAAAATGGTAAGTTTCATATCAATGGTAAGGTTCATGGGAAAAATGGTAAGTTTTGTTCAAAAAATGGTAAGTTTCATATCAATGGTAAGGTTCATGGAAAAATGGTAAGTTTTGTTCAAAAAATGGTAAGGTAGTTCATGGGATCAATGGTAAGTTTTATGAGAAAAATGGTAGTTTTGTTCATATCAATGGTAAGGTTCATGGGAAAAAATGGTAGTTGTGTTCAAAAATGGTAAGTTTCATATCAATGGTAAGGTTCATGGGAAAAATGGTATGTTTTGTTAAAAAAATGGTAAGTTTCATATCAATGGTAAAGTTCATGGAAAAAATGGTAAGTTTCATATCAATGGTAAGGTTCATGGGAAAAATGGTAAGTTTTTTTCAAAAAATGGTAAGTTTTGTTCAAAAAATTGTAAGATACTTATCAAAAATGGTAACTTACCATTTTTTGTATCAAACTTACCATTTTATGGTTAAAAATTACTACTACAATATAATATTATTATTTTATTTTGTCAAATTTTGTTGGTAACCTATTGAATATGTCATTTTTTATGACATGTCAAGCATAGAGCATGTCACATCCCCCTTAACTTGTTAACATACTATTGAAGGTTACATAAATCCATTTGTCATTCATTTATTGGTTTGGTCCATGGTTGCATTGGATGCAATCCTTTGGTGGATTGCACCACAACACTATCCATAACGAAAGATATTATATTGTGATAATTTAAGACGCAAAGCCAAGTTCCATACCTTATTGCCAATTTATTCAAAAAATGGTAAGATGACTTGAGAAACTGAATCTCCTTAAGACAGGTTGAAAGTTGGCACCTTAATTGAAAAGCCCATTTATTCGTTTTAATGGGGAGATTGCCTTCATTTTTCACTATATTTAGTAAAATTAAAGGCCTGTTTTATTCATTTAAAGGCCTAATATAAGTATTTTGGTCCCTCTAACTCGACTTTAATTCAATATTCATTGTTTTTTTTTAGGATTGATAATTTCTCCTAAAATATCTAGGGGATGAAGATGAAATGATAAATATTAATATCATAGGATAAAATCATTATAATAGGCTCTATATTTCTAAATTATATTCATCGTTCCAAACCAAACAAATATAAGAGGTTTAAGTGCTTGATTCATATTTCAAATAATTAGAAATTAAGTTTGCACCACTTATATTGAAAATGTTATTTAGTATCATGAATAAAAAAATGAGGAAGTTAAGAGGTATTTGGAAGAGATTTCTTTTGATCCTACTAGTGACTCCTCCACTTTAATGTTTTTACTTTGTGCCCTTTATTTTAGGGTTTTTTTTATGAGATACTTCCAACATGAGATAAATAAATATTGACCAAATGTGAACATTTCAATTATAATTTTATTAGTGATATGTTGAGTATTTTGGTGTGGACGATCTTTTTTAAAGCTTGCAAAAAATTCTTATTGTGACTCAAATTTTTAATATTGGCAACTTAGATTCATCTATAATGAAAGAAGAACATGGAAAAAAGTGTATGTTGTTATTTGAGGATTGGAAAATTTCATGGTTCAATCTTGTAATTATTTTACTTCATCAAAAAATATCTTAAATATATATATATATATATATATATATATATATATATATATATATATATATCAAGTTTAATTTTTGTATTTTTTCTTCTAATATGTAATATTTGGATTCACATTTAGATTTATTTTATAAAAATATATCTGATATTTTCTATAAGATAAGTAATTTACAAACTATATTAAGTGGTAATATTTAAAATTGTCAATTGCATCATTATAAAGTGTCACAACTTTAAAAAAAAAAAAATTTTAAAAATATTAATCATTAGAAAAAAGAAAAATTAAGGACTAAAAACTCTAGAGGCATAAATATATAAATTTGCAAGAATAAAAATAGAGGACACAATTGCAATGCAAATTTTTTTTAAGAGTTAAAAATAAAATTTTATTTCAAATATTATTTAATTTTTATTCGATACAAATACATATAATTAACAATTATAGAAACAATTACATATAAATCCTGTTCCTCCAATTTTTCCAGTACATGTTCCTGTGCCATTGTGTTTTTGCAAACATTGTGCTCTGCAAGATGCAAGATTACAATTATTTGGATCCAATACTTCTTGACATCTGTTTTGACCATATGCTTGAGGAGCCATCAAAGAAACTACAAAAAAGTTTAAAAATTGAAAATAAATAAATAGAGGCATAGAAAAACAAAAATTTATATATTTATTGCAGATTTGCATATAAAGCGAAATAATATACCTGAGAGAGTAAGAAATATGAGACAAAAACAGATGAAATATAACTTAGCCAATGTGAAAAAGCAAGGTATATAAAGTAAATTATTAGTATTGGTGAATGGAGATGCATGAAGGGGGTAGTATTTATAGTAGAACATAATGGAAACCAAATTGTAAGCCTATCTTAAAGTAATGGCTTTAAATTGTTCACATACTAAAAACTCGTTGGACCATCTATTTCAAAATTTTCATTTTAGAATATGTATGAAAAAAAAAAAAAAATATTACCAAATCTGAAGTTATCCATCAGTACATTCTTTTATAATAAAAGTAAAATTAAAGATAAGATGATATATATACTAAAGTCTGTTGACATATTATTGTAATTATGTTAAACTTTTTGAATTTTGTTGTCTTTACATTTTTTTTTTAAATCAATAGCTGGTGTATAAGTTCTTTTTTTATCACATATAAAGTAGAATTCGTCTACATAATCCACCACATTTTCGCCTTCAATGCATATGGCTGCAATTAACATGCATGCATCGAAGTTCTTATGTCCTACAAGAACAAGTTTTTTCCTCCAAGACTACGAATTGGTGCAACCCCCCCCAACTTCCTTCCTCAACCCAATGATTTTGACACTATACACATTGCAAATAAATCTTTCCATTTCTCAATTGTTTTTTTTTTTAAAAATTCTAGGGCATAAAGTACCCTTCTGCCTTTCAATCCACAACCTTCTTCTTTGATGTCTGAACATGATAAGCACTATTCCCCTCTCAAGAACTCCTAATACTTGTATAGTCTGAGCATTTAAGGTTTTTGGCTGATGGTTTCACTATGGTGTTTTAATAGGACATCACATTTCATGGTTTGATTATAGTAAGTGTTTGGACTTATTCGAGTTTTTAACCAATCATAAGCATGATGGTAAAAGTTTTCCTTCTTTCAAGTTGTTTCTAGAACTTGTTTGGGGAAGTATTGTGAGAATTGAAGAGGAAATTGAAAGTTTCATTATAATTGAATATTAATTACAATAAAAAAATAAAAGTATATATAGAAATGATAACCACAATATTTGTGGTCTATTCCACGAAGCAACTTATTTATACGAGGCATAAGCCCCTATATATATTACCAGGATGGGGACCTTTGAAAGAAATCTCATCTAAGCTATGATCATTAATCTACAACCATTTAAAAATATGTCCTCAATGCATGTACACACATATAAAATCTAAAACATTGAACCTTCCTCTCTGAATTCAATATTGTATCCATAAAAATACTAATATCTTGAATGATCTTCTCACTTCGACAATGTAATCCCAAAGGAGCTCGTACATTTCAAAATTAAGGATGAACCTTCTCTTCAAATGCATGAACTTTAATATCATTTTACTTCTAAACTCATCCATTTAATGCTTATCTATGTATCTAGTAGGGGTTATATTAGAATCCATTAAATTATCTATAACATCTGTGCTCACTTATAATATTTGTAAAATATTATAATTTTTAGTGGTGCTAAAAAGTTCCAAATGTTAGAATGTACACTATACTAGAAAAATCAGAATTTGCGATCGTCAAATTTGTCGCAAATCGCGTTTTGCGACGGATTTGTTTATTTAGCGCTCATAATCGCTTCGAGAACTATTGGTTCATTTTCTTAATCCCTAGAGAAAAAAAAGAATGATGGGTAACTACCTAGGGTTTCTTTATAATAAAATGATTATAAATAACTTAAATTACTTTATAGATCCCTCTAGTTTTAAAATATTCTATCAAGACCCTCAATCCTCATAACTTATCAAAAGTTTCCAAATTTCATAAATATATTTGCCCCTAACTTAGGGCTGGGTCTCACATATATTGGAAGAAAACTTTTCTGAAATTAAACTTATATATTATTTAAAATCTTATTAAACTTATATATTATTTGCCCCTAACTTAATTTTTTCTGAAAATTTTTCTGAATTTTTTTTTTTAAAAATCTTTAATGGGTTAAAAATGTATTGGAAATATTAGTAGAAAATACCTTTAATATAGAAGACTTACTTGGAAAAATTAGACATAAATAAGGTAATAAAAATGAAAGGAATGAAGATCAAATCCAGTACTTAATACTATTCCCTTAAGATAGATTTCACCTCTCTCCTCGGTGCTTAGAGCTTCCGGGCGTCTGCCTCCCAGGGTAAAACGATCACACGTATTGGAGAAGTACAACAACAAAGCATGCCCAACGAACCAGTTTTTGTTTACAATTCTATAATGTGTAAACGATCTTAAGGACTCTAAAAGGGAAGCAAAGAGAATAAAAATGAGTATCAAGGAGAGTTTATAAAAATACTAGAAACTTCCTAACTTTGTTGATGAAATCTGATTTTTTGATGTGTTTTAAATTTTTTCTTCAGATATATAATAATTTTAATATATATAAATATATAATTCGGTTTCACATTTATAAATAAATAAATATATATATATATATATATATATATATATATATATATATATATTTGTGGGGGCATTTTGTATAAGATCAGTAATTTACAAACCATACTAAGTGGTGATATTTAAAAGTGTCAAATGCATATCACAAAGTGTTGCTGCATAATCATTAGAAAAATAAAATTAAGGACTAAAAAATTTAGTGCTATAAATGTATAAATTTGTGAGAATAAAATAGAGAACACAATTTCAATAATGCAAAAAAATTTCAAGAGTTAAAAATGAAAATTTTATTTTAAATATTATTTATTTTTTATTTGGTACAATATACATATTGTTAACAATTATAGAAACAATTACATATAAATCCCGTTCCTCCAATTTTTCCAGTACATGTTCCGGAGCCATTGTGTTTTTGCAAACATTGTGCTCTGCAAGATGTAAGATTACAATTATTTGGATCCAATACTTCTTGACATCTGTTTTGACCATATGCTTGAGGAGCCATCAAGGAAACTACAAAAAAGTTTAAAATTAATAGAGGCAAGAAAAATAAAAATTTATATATTTATCGTAGATTAACATATAAAGTGAAATAACATACCTGAGAGAGAAAGAAATATGAGACAAAAGCAGATGAAATATAACTTAGCCATGTGAAAAAACAAGGTAAAGTAAATTATTAGTATTGGTGAATGGAGATGCATGAAGAAGGGGTAGTATTTATAGTAGAACATAAAGGAAACCAAATTGTAAGCCTATCTTAAAGTAATGGCTTTAAATTGTTCATATACTAAAAACTCGTTGAATCATCTATTTTAAAATTTTCATTTTAGAATATGTATGTATAAAAAATAATATTATCAAATTTGAAGTTATTTAACTATACAGTCTTTTATGAACTTATAGAAGATGTATGGTTGAGACATGTCATGAATCTATCCAATACTTAAGTTAAGAAAAGATATTAAAATACTTAAAAGTGCAAGAATTAATCCGCTTATTTATACATATAATTTTTATTATTATATACATTTACCCATGTAATATTTCATACAACTTTTTGGGAGACTAAGATTTCATAGGGGAAAAAAAAAAACAAACACTTTCATAAATCATTAATCTCGTTAATCAATAATTTGTTGGATCGATTGCAAAGATTTTCAATGGTATATTTTAGTGATTCAACGCATTCTCTAAAGAAACGATTTTTGTCCCGTCAAAAAGTCTAACATGAGTTTCTTGACAAAAAAAAAAATCAATGAATAAATTTTATTTAATGGAAACAACTTTCAAATTTGTGAATTTTGTTTTGTGTTTCTCACAGAATAAATATATCAGTGCAGATTTTAAGAAATACATATGATGTGTTCAATTATTAAAAGGCAAATTGGCCAAAAAGGTCCCTTACATTATAATTTTTTTGCGATTTCATCCCTTATTTTTTTTTTTTGGGAAAATTTCATCCCTTATATTATAAATTTTGGCCAATTTCATCCTTTCCGTTAATTTTTTTTGGTCAACAGTTAGTCAACTGTTATATTAAAAAAAATTATTTTTTCAGGGGCAAAAATGTCATTTCACTGTTTTTTTTAAAAAAAAACCCAATTCCCCAAACCCGACCCATTACTCCCAACCCTTCTTCCTTCTTTCTTCCCCTCCCCCATGGCTGGTTTCATCGGTGTTCCATCAATGAAAGTTGGAGACTTCGTTTCCGAACGCATGGAGTCCGTCATCTTCCTAAATTGTTTTCTGATCACCATCCTATTTTTATCACGGGTAGTTTAGACTCTCGGCTAATGAAGGTAAAAGGTGGTTTTCGCATGCTAGAAATGTGGTACAGGCATCCCACCTTTGAGAAATTGATTGAGCACTTATGGACAGCCGGCAACCAGGCGCTCCCACATATTCTGTCAACTATGGCTGAGCCTATTAAGGACTGGAATATGCATGTTTTCGGAAATATCTTTCATGCCAAAGAAAGATGTAAAGCGAGGTTAGAGGGTATTCAACGTGCACTGCACAACAGGGAGTCAAGATATTTAGAGAGATTAGAAAAACAACTCCTTGAGCAGCTAACAGAACTGCTAGCAAGGGAAGATAGCTTTTGGAGACAAAAAGCTAATCTGAAGTGGGTGTGTGAGGGGGAACAGAATACAAGGTTTTTTCATCAATCTGTAGTCCAGAGAAGGTGTCGTAACAAAATTCTACAACTGAAAAATGAGGGGAATAATTGGCAGCAATGCCCTTTGGCTTTAGAGGAAATGGCTAGTCAATATTACAGGGAGCTATATACGGCTGCGGATGTAGTACACTTGTCAGCCTAGTCATTGGAACTTTCCTCTCCTAAACCATCATGATAAGAGATGGCTTAATAGGGAAGTGAGCTCGTTTGAAATTAAACAAGCACTTTTTCGGATGGATGGTCGGAAAGCACCGGGGGCAGATGGTATTCCAGCCAGCTTCTTCCAAAAGTATTGGGATATCACGGGGGAGTCCTTAATTCAGTTTGTGAGTATTGCTTTCCAAAAGGGAGAATTTCCGGTGGGGATGAATCATACGTTAATCATTCTCATACCAAAGCAGCATCCGCCGGAGAGTATGACGCATTTCCGCCCAATTTCACTCTGCAATGTAGTGGTGAAGGTAATATCAAAGGTTTTGGCCAACAGACTTAAACCTCTAATGCCGAAACTTACGTCTAATAATCAAAGCAGTTTTGTCCTTGGTAGACAGGCAGCGGATAATATCATAGTGCTTTGCAAGAAGTGGTACATACTTTGAGGAAAAGGAAAGGTTCTAATGGTGGAATGATAGCTAAAATAGATTTGGAGAAAGCTTATGATCGTATTGAATGGTCCTTTCTTCACCGGATTCTTGAAAAAGTGGGATTCTCGTCAATTATAATCAAGCTAATTTTGCATTGTATCTCCTCAGCCCAATTGTCGGTGCTTTGGAATGGCAGGACACTTCCTTCTTTCACACCAACCCGCGGACTTCGACAGGGGGACCCCCTATCCCCCTATCTTTTTGTCCTTTGTATGGAAACATTGTCTCACCGTATCCAAAATGCGGTAGTTCAAGACCACCGGAGAGCAGTGAAAGTTTGTCGGAATGGTCCGGAGGTATCCCACATATTTTTCGCCGACGATTTGTTGCTTATGGGAGAGGCTTCTACTCAGCAAGCGAAGGTGATGGGTGACATCCTAAAAGAGTTTTGTTTGGAGTCGGGCCAGAAGGTGAATAATGTGAAATCAAAAATTTGGTTTTCACCTAATGTAGAGAAGGTTATGTCTAGACGCATTAGTCGAGCCATTGGGATGACTACCTCGGGGGATCCGGGAATTTACTTGGGTACTCCAGTCCATCATGGCCGGGTACGCAAACTTGACTATGAATTTCCGATTAGCAAAGTCCGTAAGAAGCTCGGTGGGTGGAAGTGTAAACAACTGTCCCGGGGGGCTCGTTCGCTGCTCATCAGAACCATGACTACGTCGATTCCCCAATATGTCATGCAGACATCATACCTCCCAAAAAGTGTAGTGGCGGAGATTGAGAGAGTTAATCGATCTTTCTTATGGGGGTCAAATACTAGTGAACGTGCATGTCATCCATTAGCTTGGCCAATTGTTTGCCAACCAAAGCGGAAGGGTGGACTGGGTTTCGAAATCTGCATCATTTAAATGCAGTAGTGCTGGCTAGACTTTGTTGGAGATTACTTCGGAATCCCATGGCTATGTGGTCTAAAATCCTCACTGCAAAATATGGTCAATTGGGTCCGCAACGGAATACGAATGTTCGGGTGACATGTTCACATATTTGGAAGAGCATCCTGCAAGGATTTGATTTAATGAAGGAAGGATTGGATCTATCCAATCCAACACTGCCGAAGTGGAATCTGGAATCATCGGGCAGATTCACAGCAGAATCTCTATGGAATCTAGTGGACAAGGATGATAGGGGATCTGTTGATGATGACTGGAATCATATTTGGAAGTTCCAAGGACCATTAAATCCGTCATTTACTCTCTGGTTGGCAAAACATCAAAGGCTCTCAACCATGGAATTCCTACATAGGCGGCATATTGTTTCCTCTCCAGGATGCCACATTTGTGGCCATTTTTCTGAATCGACTCTCCACTCAATTCGAGACTGTTCGAGACCTCGTCGGACTTGGCAAATCTTGCTGCCCCGACGTACTAACCCAGATTTTTGGAGCTGTAATGAGATGAATGATTGGCTCCATATGAATTTGAAGCATCATGATAGTGTAAATAGCACTACTACTTGGACGTATGTTTTTAGGGAAGCTGTACATGCTATTTGGAGACACCGCAACTTGGAGTTGTATGGTAGCCAGGAACTTTGTTTGAAACCTGTTTTATTGGCAAAGTTTATTCTTAACAAAACACTCAAGTTGCTCTCTGCTTGGGAGTATAAGGCCTCTCCCTAGCAGTTATAGTGTAGTTTTTGTTTGTTGTACTGGCCCTTGTACCTTTTTGTTTCTTATTTAATATAGTTCCCGGTTTTAAACCAAAAAAAAAAAAAAAAAAAAAAATCATAAGAGTAAGGAGAAAGATAGATCGAATAAAAAATGAAAAGACTACAACTTTGAAGAAACTTTCAAAAATAACCCAGCTCTATAGCAAAAGATTTTTTAACTCTAAACACTTAGATTTTGAATTTCTTCTAAAGGTTTATTTAGGCAAATTAGCAAATTTTATCTCCTAACTTACATAATTTTTGCGATTTCATACTTTTTAAAATTTTTGGATAATTTCATCATTTATCTTTATAATTTTGACAAATTTCATCATTCTATTAATTTTATTAATGATCAACCGTTAGTTAACGTTTATGTTTAACAAAAATAATTATCTCATCAAAGATAAATTAATTTTTTTTTTTTTTAAAAAAAAAACATAACGTTCCACCATCTTCCTCCTCCTTCCTTACTTTCCCACCATCCCCAACAAACTTTGGGATATGCAATTTTTTTTTTTTTCCAGAACTGTACTATCACATGGGCACCCCCAATTTATTGTTCCACTACATGAAGCTCATTTTTCTTTTTTTTTCCAATACCTTTTCTGACTGAACAATGTGAATGTGATAGTACATTTCAATGAAGCCTACGGCGGAGGGTTGTACGGAAAAGAAGAAGAAGAAGGGAAACGTGAACAGGATAATAAGACGAACGAAAATAAACTACTGGCGAGTGAAACCCAAAGCGCCGACAGCCCAGCTAAAGCCACCACCGTTCAGCTCAAGCATAAAACGCCGCCGTCTAGTGGCGATTGTGGTCGGGATATCACCGGCCAATCTTATATTCAGTAATGAAAATTAGAGGGTTTTTTTTTCTTTTTTTTTTGAATAGGAATTTTTTGGTTAATGTGATATTAATAGATATATTGTTATATTATTGTGTGAATCAGTTAAAAATATACATAAAATAAAGATTTTCGTTTTAACTGAAGATGAAGAAATATATAAAAAATATTCAGTGAACTTAAAATATGTGATCAATTCTTTGTGTATGTATATGTATGTATATATATATATATATATATATATATATATATATATTATGTATCGAAGAATGGTATAAATCACGTCATTCATCAAAGAAGATGAACCAAAAAAAAAAAAAGAAATCAAAGAAGATGAAGAAGATGAAGTCTACTGATCTACCTATTTACTCAAATCTGTGTTTTCAAATAATGCATAGTTTTCTGTCTTGAAATATTAAACTTATTTAATATAGTTAATCTCTAGAATTTTCTTGTATTTACTAGTTTGTTTGAATACTCTTGAATTCTATTAGTTGTAAGAGATATGTAAAAAATGGTAGAAGCTAGTCAATAGGAGAATTAAGTAAAAGAATGTAGAAACTAGTTATGTAATAATATCTCTAAAATAGTCTATTGGAGTCCTATAAATAGATAGAGATGTAAACTCATCATTTTGTATAAAAAAAAAATTATACAGTTATTAAATATAACCTCTCCCATTTCAAAACATAATATCCAATACTCTTTCTATTTTCCAACATATTCTGGCAAGCCAAGCCGGCAAATGTCATTGTCGGCGGAGCAACCCAACGTGTCGTCCGGTTCCTCATCTCCTCTACCTCTTCCACACATTGTGAAACGTTCAAAGTTCTGATTCTTTTCCTCTCACCGGCAAACTTTTCTCCACCAATTTCGTCGTATAATTTCTCCCAACCTTTTTCCCAATCGCCGTGAGCATCACAAAGCTGGAGACTGTTATTCGACCAGTCAGTCCAACTCCACCCTCTGTACAGTCCGTTCATAAGTCATAACCGCGCCGACGCAATCCTCCTCCGCGCACACCAGAGTACAAGGCCGGCACTTCGCGCCGCTTAACGGACCTTTAATAGACATCGCCGCCAAGGGAACTCCGAAACGCGACGGAGGATAGTCGTACTTCCGATCCGTCACAACGCAGAAAGGGAACCGTTTCGTGGCGTAAGAGATTTTCTGTGTGGTTAATTGAGCCTTGAAAGCACATTCCGAATTCAGTTGCTGAAATCCAGCCCGATCGATCCAAGGAATTAGGGAAAGCCTAGAGAGAGCTACAACGGAGGTGTTCAAATCGCCGATACCTAATCGGTCATTCAAGCCACGGCTGTAATTTTTTTTTTTGAATTTATTTTTTTTTTTTTTTTTTTTTTTAAAACATAAACGTTAACTAATTATTGATCATTAATAAAATTAACAGAATAATAAAATTTATCAAAATTATAAAGATAAAGGATGAAATTATCTAAAAATTTTAAAAAGGGATAAAATCGTAAAAATTATGTAAGTTAAGGATGAAATTTGCCAATTTTCCGGTTTATTTATTAAAAAATTATTTTTTTCTAATTTAAATGTTAGATTCTTTTTTTTTTTTTAATCCTTTATGGGTTAACATGTGTATATATATAACTTATTTGTGACCGATTACTTATTTTTAAAATTAGTTAAAGGATAAATTTATACAAATATTATGTGTTTAAGGATGAAAAAAGACAAAAATAAATGATCCAAACAAACATAAAAATAATGTGGCATATCATTTCATCAAAATATTTTCTTAATATTGATCTTAAAAAGTTAATACTAATATTGTATTAGAAATTTTATTGAGTGAATATAATATATATATATATATATATCCAGTTTAATTTATGAATTTTTTCTTCTGATATATAATATTTTTAATATATATAAATATATATTTGGATTCACGTTTAGATACATATTTTGGGGGGACATTTTGTATAAGATTAGTAATTTACAAACCATATTTAGTGGTAATATTTAGTGGTATGAATATATAAATTTGTGAGAATCAAATAGAGGACCCAATTGCAATGAAAATTTTATTTTAAAATGTTATTTAATTTTTATTTGGTACAAATACATATTATTAACAATTATAGAAACAATTACATATAAATCCCGTTCCTCCAATTTTTCCAGTACATGTTCCGGAGCCATTGTGTTTTTGCAAACATTGTGCTCTGCAAGATGCAAGATTACAATTATTTGGATCCAATACTTCTTGACATCTGTTTTGACCATATGCTTGAGGAGCCATCAAGGAAACTACATAAAGTTTAAAATTAATAGAGGCAAGAAAAATAAAAATTTATATATTTATCGTAGATTAACATATAAAGCAAAATAACATACCTGAGAGAGAAAGAAATATGAGACAAAAGCAGATGAAATATAACTTGGCCATGTGAAAAAATAAGATTAAGTAAATTATTAGTATTGGTGAATGGAGATGCATGAAGAAGGGGTAGTATTTATAGTAGGACATAAAGGAAACCAAATTGTAAGCCTATCTTAAAGTAATGGCTTTAAATTGTTCATATACTAAAAACTCGTTGGACCATCTATTTCAAAATTTTCATTTTGAAATATGTATAATCATTGTGAAAACGATTACCTTAGTTTTTACTATCTTATCTCAAGAATGTTTGTTTCTCTTTAGATCTTTAGAGACATAACACAAAATATATATATATATAATATATTGCATCTACTAGGTTGGTTAAAATTGAATTATTATAAAATAATAATTTAGATCTTAATCCTTATCAAATAAGGATTTTTTTTTTTTATTTTAACAAAATTCTATATAAATTTTTATTCTTGTCCATTTACTTATCAAATAAAGAAATTTAAACGAATAATAAATTAGATATCTATTTAAATTAGGGATATGATTTTTTAAAATAAAATTATAATTTAAAATAATCTCATCATTTTAAATTACTCCATAAATTAATCATAAATCATAATCATTTTAGTTCCCTCTTAATCTGTGGCCTTGTAAATTCATTTAACATTGACAATAGGATCAATGTAAGATAGTAGTGTATGAAATGTGTTTGGCAAAACTTATCAACAAAGAGCCTTTGTGATCCCTAAACACTCCACCTATACCGCCTTGTCTAGGGTTTGGGGAAGTGGAGCCATCTATGTTAAGCTTGACATAGGGGTCGATCGGGGGAGGGTTCCAATTGACATAAATGGGGTCTAGGGTTTTAGGAAATTTTTTGTTTAAACCTGGTCCCAGATGTATGAATTCCTGAATAAAACTATATACTACTACGGGAGGTTTATACGTTTCAATTTTTTCTGCAAATTGAATGGAGTTCCTCTCAAGCCATAAATGCTAACAAGCAAAGGAAAAAAGAACACTCCAAGGAACAATGGGGGGGTGTTAAGGTTGACAGATGAGCAACAATTATCATGCACCCAAGTAAAAATATCCATATTTTTTTTTGTGGTAGAAATTTGATTGGAGTTTTATAATGGTGTATGGTAAAAATCCCAGAATGATATGATAATTTGGCAATCTCAAAGGATATGCCATGGGGTCTCGGGAAGGTTGCAAAACTCTGATATGGGATAGTAGTTTCTTTGTTCATGTGAATACAAACTTATCCTTTTAAGAAATGAACTTTTCTGGTAATTAGTGGACTAGAAGATGAGCTTGATAATATATTTGGTAAAGAGATAATATATAATTACCATAAATTTCATTAGGGGGAAAAAAATAAAGTAATATAAAAAAGAAATTGAAATGTGCTAATATTTGATTATCTTACAAATGAGGGTTGACCTATTTATATTTCTTGCCCTCCTTAAATGTGTATCTAGAAATTGTTTTATTCCGAAAACTCTAACCTATAATAGTTTTAGATTTTTCAATAAAGTATTCTAATTCTGGATATTTCATTACATAAAATTAGTGTGGATGGTTATCAAATATATATATATATATATATATATATATATATATATATATATATATATTATTATTTTTGAAATTATTTTTCTAAATTTAAGGTATTTTCGTGTTTTTTGTATCTCAAACTTATGATCATAATACTTGATAAATCAAGTCAGACCGTACTCCTTTTTAGGGGAGTATAATAATTATCTATTGTATGGGCAAATTGGAAAAATTGGTCCCTTAATTTACATAATTTTTGTGATTTCACCTCTATTTTATTTTTTTGTATTATTTCAACCCTTAATTTAATAATTTAGTAAATTTCATCTCTTAACATATATAATTTGACAAATTTCATCCCTTAACTTATATAATTTTTGGGATATCATCCCTAATAATACATTTATGAAATATAAATTTACAAATGTATGATATAATATCTTTGATATAATATACAAATTTTTTATTAAATTTAAATTAGTACATTAAAATATTTTTTATTAAAATTTACATTTTTACCCCTTTAATTTATGATTATTATTTTTTATTTTAAGTTAAGGGATGAAATTTATCAAATTATATAAATTAAGGGATGAAATTTACTAACTTATTAAGTTAAGGGATGAAATTTACCAAATTATTAAGTTAAGAGATGAAATTATACAAAAAAATAAAAATAAAGATAAAATCACAAAAATTATATAAATTAAGAGACCAATTTTTCTAATTTGCCTGCATGATTTATAATCTTTCTTTTAGACTATTTCTTGGGCCAAATAATTTGTATGATTTCTTAGCCAATTAAGGCCCAAAATCTCAAAGAAGATTCAGGTTGACCAAACTTCATCTTCAACTCTAATTCAACCAATTACTCTTTTAGCCCTGGAAACATAATTTTCATACCCAATGTTGACATTCTGCTAACCTATTCAATTATGTAAGTCATTTTCTTTCATTTATTCAAGTTTTATTATTATTATTCTTATTATTACACGAGGTATTTTGAATGTATAGTAATTAGATTATAGTTACAAATTTTAAAAGACTTCATACTTAAGTACAAATTCGAACTTACAATTTCATTTAAATTAAAAAAAAAAAAATCATGTAATAATTAACAATTAGAAAAAGCAAGCCAACTTAGTCACCTGCATAAATTGGGTTTGAACTTCAACCTCGCTTAAATTATGAAATTTGGGGTAGAATTATTTATTTGTTTTAAGTTTTATCCAAAATGATAAAACTACAATTTTCATTTTAAATTAGTATTTAGGATTCCAAGTACTACAAGATATGTATTCTTTAAGTCATAATTAAAATGCTTTTGACCAATTATTTAACATGGCTTCCTTGTGAATCCAAATTGGTACAAGGAGGAGAGAATGAGAATAGTTTAAACAAATACGTTGAACAATATACTACTACTAAAAGACACTTTCAAAAGTCAAAATTGTACATTTAAATACGTATTTATGTATATAATCATTTAAAATTTAAAGTATTTGAGTGAAAAAATCATTTGAATATAAACATAACTTAGAAACGCAACCAATCATGTTGCAATGCATTCAATACAAATGGATATGGAACAAGTAAACTCAATCTTCAACACCTCCAACTATAAAAATAAATAATTAAAAGAAAAAAAAAAAAAAAGACACCTTTGAGTACATATGATTTCTTAATAAATAAGAGAGAGATTGAAGAAATAAAATATTTAAAGAAATGAAAAAAAGACCAAATACTGATTAATTAATTAATTAAGAAGGGCATGTGTGTGGGCACATTCTTAAATTTCAATTTTAAATAATTAGTAATCAGAAGAAGAAAAAAAACAGTAGGTTAAGTTGCACTGTTAAACCAACTAACTACTCAGCCTCTCATTACCCACTCCATCATCATCCTCCTCCTCCTCATCATAATAACACATTCTTGATCGATCCACCAAACTTCTTTCTTTCTCTTGATCATATATTATATATATATAATATATATATATCTTTTCCCCTTTCCTATTATTTAAATTTTTCTAGAGGTTAAATCATTCTATCTTCTTCCCAAAGCCATGATATTGAACCCAAAATTAGATAGTGAATCATTTTTTTCAAGTACATGTACACGTACTAATTCATTGTATTAACATTCCTTCTTTCTGTTTCTGGTTTTCTTGGTAGTTGGGTTATATGATATAATATATATATATATATATATATGTGATTGTCTCTCTTTATTTATCCTTTAAGAAGATTAAAAGAGATGAGAGATCATATGGAAAGGATAGTGATGGTGCCTTTCTCTTTTGGCTGTGCTTCTAATTCAAGTGTTTCTGTGGGTAAAAGTATTGATCAACCACCCATCAAGATGAAGATAAAGATGAAGAAGAAGAAGAGGGTTTCTGAAGAAAATCTTCCCCACACAAGTATATATCTATATATATATTACATTTTCTTCTTCTTCCGATTAATTACATGTTTGTCTTCTTTTTATCTATATTTAGAAAGGTACAATACTATGATTCATAGAGAGAAACCCAAGAATTACAATGAATGAATTAGTTGTTTTTTTTTTGTTTTTTTTGTTTTTTAAGGAAGGAAAGAAGAAAAGGAGAGGGCATCTAGAGGAAGAATGAGGAGAAGGGTAAAAGTTTTAATGGGAATTCCAAAAGCAGGCATGCAGAGATTAATAAAGGGATTCAAAACCTTTTCCCTGTTTTTTGGTAAGTTTCTTTTACATTTCTTCAATTTTGGATGTTTACTTTAGATTTTTTTTTTAAAAAAAATAAAAATTGATACATTATTGTAAATAATATTTTTACAATAATATTTTAAATAATCTTAATTTTTTTTATTGTAAATATTTTTTCTCTCTTTAAAATTGTTGTTGTTGATATTTCAAATTTTATATAGATAAAACCTATTACATAAAAAAATGAAATAAATGATGAATTTTAAATTTTAATTTAGGGTTATTGTAGTAATATCTTTATATAATATATATATATATATAATATATATATATATATATGTATTAATTTGATGATGATTTTTTACAGAGTATATTACTTATATATTTATTCTCACTTAATTAGGATATTTATATTTTATGTTTCTTTTTTTATTTAATTTTTTGTCATCACCACCCATATTTATGTTTTTAATTTCTTTTGTACTTGTAATTTTCATTTTAAACATTATTTTCTATATATATAAGGTATTTTTAGAAAAGCTAATCTCAATATTTATAATAATAATAAAAAAAAGTGGTGGAAATACTTTTTTTTAATTATTATTCTTTTTGTATAATTACATTATCTCCTTCATGATTTTCAATTAATGTGTATTAATTAAATGTTATTAAAGAAAATTTTTTTTATATATATATATATATAATATGTTAGCATTTTACTATTTTTCTTTTTTTGAAATATATATATTTTTAAAATGTGATGATAAAAAATAATAATAAAAAAAAGTGTACCCGGAAGAAGCGACTACTACTCTTACCATATTATCCGAGTAATTGTTGAATTTGGTTCTAAACAAATTTATATTTGACAAGTTTATTCTTAATTTTTTTTTAATTTTAAAGTCAGTAAACTTTTTTATTTAAGAAAACTAAGGTTCTTTTTCATAAATTTCATCAAAAATTTGTGTGATTTTAGTCGATTAAAAAAAGAATAATTAAGTCATTTTACATGAAATATCTACAAAATTAGAATAAAAAGGTTGCAATACTTATTCACAAAATATTTTCGTAAGGGTAAAACGATATATAAAAGTATATTTCATATAAAACGACTTGATTACTCATTTCTTTTATTCAATAAACTACACAAACCGTTAAATTTTAAAAAAAAATTGATGAAATTTGTTAAAAAGAATCTTAATTGTTTAGATAAAAAAAAAGTTTGGGACTTTAAAAGTCAAAAAAATATATTTTAAGAGTAAATTTGTCAAATTTAAATTTGTTTGAGACTAAATTCACCAATTGCTCTATATTATCATGTATCCATATAAAATGTCTGGCAGTGTGTTTGATAAGTATGATGATACATACATACAAATGTATATATATATATGGTTTTTTAAGTGTAATTAATGTTTGTAAGTTTTGGCAGTGTACAAAGAAGATGATGATGAAGAAGACGAAAAAGAAAGAGAGATGGAAATAGGACTTCCAACAGATGTGAAGCACGTGACACACATAGGATGGGATGGATCAACCACCATTAACCCTATCAAAGGCTGGGAAAATTTAAAAGCTCCTGAAATTATGTCTTTTCCTTCTATTTCTTTAGAGCAGTTTGAATTTGCTATGAATTCCCAAACTGCCCCTCCTCCACCGCTTACAACTTAAATTTAGTAACAACTAAATTTATAAAAGTTTTAGTTCATAGAAAGCAAAAGGGAAAAAAAAAAATTATGAGATACATACTTTTTAGATGTGAAATATTATGGGATGTTATTGTAATTTTGTATGTGATGAAACTACTGATTTGATTTCATGAGTTTTTTTCCTTAAATGGAAGTATATATTGATGTAGTCGGATGATTTTACATAGGTAATTATTTATGTTAGACTCCAAAAGAAAATAGAATAGTCAACTTATTTTTATACACAAGAAATCTATATCATAATTTCTATTGTGTCTCAAACTCATAACCAAGTCATAAGTAAAGCAATCTACTTGTTGTACAAGTTTAAAATCAGAAGTCCTTGGCCAATAGTAATTGAAACTCATGTTGATACTCCTTAATATTCCCAGTCTGTTTTAACCATCTCCAACAGAAACATGGTCCATTATGACAGAACTAACAACCTGTAATCATATAATAGACATTCTATTAATCTCCAAAAGGAGAGTCCCATTGACAAGTACACTCTACTCTTATCAGTCAAGAAGTTCTGATACACTTGTGCAGATGAATCTTCTGTATACTCCAAAATGTTTTTAAAAATTTCGAGATAACATACTAATACAAAAAAGAAAATCTAAAAATGTAACTTTATTAGATCCGATTCAAAAATTGACCACAAAGAACAGAATATTTATGCTGTGCATTTAGCACCCATCTTTTAAACCTTCCCCTAGAATATGGTTACCTAATAAAATAATAGCTCATTAATCATCGAATGAAAGAATTCTCAACTACTTCAAAAGCAAGTCGGTGCATTTCAAGATACCATACAACAAATTATATTAATCCAGGCAGTTGATACCAAAGAAAAAGCTAAAACTAAAATTGGAATCCTGAAATGGAACTCTATTACGTGAATGACAATGCGGAAGTTGCAGGAGTCTTAGATTTAAGTGCAGCAGCAAGATGAGTAATGTTATTCTGGGCACAGAAAGTGTAGCCAGAAATATACTTGCCTAACCTGAGATCGTTGCAGCAAACATTAGAAAAATATTATTAAAAATAAAGCTGGAGCAGGACAGAAATAAAAAAAACCTCTCTTAAATCTAAATTTATGTCGCAGAATGCCTGAACAGAATTTAAAAGTACACAACAATTGTTTTGTTGGCAATAGAAACAAAGCACTTGCAATTTTTTCCCGAGACCATCCAGAGATATGGCATACAAGTCACGAAAACATTTTAGATGCATTAGCCTGATGTTAAAACAGTAGAATTTTGCTCTTATGGTAACCATCCTTGTCATGTCCATTTTCTTCAGCATGGACCCATATAGGGACAATTCTGATCTCAGAGCAATCATTAAAATATAGTTATCAAAAGCTTCGAAGTCTAAAGTTAAAGGGCAGCAAAACTAAAGCTAGAATAGAACAAGGGAACAGTGTGTTGTACAACAAAACAAAACAGCTGGCTCCTAACAAGATAAATGAAAAACATCTAACCTCAGGCTCGGGAATGTTTCTTCTGACTCAGAACTCCTTGTAGAACAGACCTAAGAGTGGATGAACAAACGATTTTATGAAACAATTCTTCTAGTAGAACTAATGAAAATGAGTTAACTAAGCATTAGAAAAAGGAAAGAGTAGAACCTTGAACCTCCTGACATCACATATATTCTTATACGAAGGACAAAATTACTCAATCTCCAACTCCCTAGAAGGAGGGCAGCAATTTTACTTGAACAACATAACCTCGAATATAGTGTTCCTTCATAACAATTTTTTTTTTTTTTTTAATAAATTACCAAAAAGAAACAAAGAAGTAACTCCAACATTTTTCTGACACCAAAAAGCATACACCTTTTCCATAAAAACTATTTCTACAATTAAAAATATTAAAGAAACTATTTAAAAAGAAAGCAACTTTGAGTTCATAGCTTTTGCACAAAAATGAAATTAATTAAGAAACAATACCTTAATAAAGAACTTGTTCAATTCAGAGAATCTAAAAAATATTTTGGAATCTAAAAAAACTAAGATAACCTAAAAACAATTACTTGAAAGGGGAGAGCAAGTTAGCAGCTAAAGAAGACTATATGACATTTTCTAAGTAATAATGTTGTGTGCACCTAACAATTCCCTGAAAAAAAAAAAAAATCTGCAAATCCAATACGAAATGATCTAATAAAGCTGCAAACTCAAATGCAAAATCAATAAAGGAATAAAATAATAAAGAAACATTTCAATTCATTTTCACACTGACAAAATACATTAACAAAATCTGTATTCATGTGACAAATATGACTATACTTATAAAATTAAAGATTCCACTTCTCAAAAATAAATAAATAAATAAAATTAAAAGATTCTAAAGGGGTCTATTTGAGATTCTTTAAAGATTTTTAAAAGGGTTTTTTTTTTTTTTTTTAATCTCAAAGAAGAAAGCTTGATCAAGTTAAAACTGTAAATTTCTTCAAGAGGTGCCTTCCATCTTGCTTGTGTTGGTTTTATACTAATTCAGAAAAATGAAGATCCTGTATCTCTTTGCAAATGGTATACATCTCTTTCTCCCTTGGTATTACTTTCTACACAATTATAATCACTTTTACCCATACCGCAAGGTTTGCATGGATTTTGAAACTTCAAAGTTCGTGTGAAATATTTTCATTTTTCAGCATCAATACATGGGAAATAATCAATTTCAAACATTGATTCAGATGTATGAATAACATAAGCACAATTACGGACATGTATAAAGTTACCTGTGGAAAGTCTTTTCTTGTCCTGAATGGTAGTGAAAGCAGAATCAAGATTGACAAGTGTATGAGTTATTGCCAAGCTCTCACTGTTCAAATTTGGCACAGAATTTCACAAGTAAGAATTGTGTAACTCATTCAAACCATAGGCAATGGAATTACAAATTTGATAAAATGATGATTTTGACATTGTAGGAAGATATCCAAGGGAGGAAGTATGCTACTGAAACCCGCAATAATACCATATCTCCAAATGGACTCCTTGCAGCGACAAGGATTCACTGTCTATGTAATCTAGTATAAATGAACTTCATGAATCTTCCATAGACCAGGAATTTATAAATAAATAGCACTTCACTTCATCTTTTTTCTTATTGCTTCAAACTTTGGTGTCTAATCTCAACGGTTCCTTTCCACCTTGCAACTACAGAGGCAGTGAACACCTGAGTTCAGTTATGCATATGAATGCCTGCTTCTGCACACCATTGACATTTAAGTCAGACTGATGACTCAGCTAATTCAGATGTTTCATCATCTACACAATCCAAATCCTTTATGTTAGTGTTATTCTCAAGATTAACAACTCTGTTGTTTAATTTTTTACTTATCAAAATACTTCTCGACTCCTCCATCATGTTTATGTATTTTTTCCTCACCTTTGCAAGAGGATGAACCTCAATAGCTGACTTATTACAGTAAGCTTCTTTAAGTATAGCAGTGCAAGTCTTGTTCCTTAAGGACAAATAAAAAATATGAGGATGCCTCTCAAATGCCTTGTGAACTTTCTGCGGCAGCCCCAAGTACTTCCTTAGACTCAAAAACCTCTTTCGCTCAGCAGAATGTTCAACAAAGAGGCTAAGCAACTCATGAAGAATAGCAATAAGCCTTTTTTCCGCTAAATCGCTGCATGGGTTCAAACCAGAAAAATCCACATATGGAGAAACATAAGGCAGCCCCTGAAACTCATCCAACCATTTAGAAATCTTTGTCTTCAGCCTCAACCCCTTTGATGGAAACAATGGAAATGCAATAGCTTCCATTTCACCCCCACTGTATAATCCTGCTCTCATAGCATTCTTCTCCATCACAGAAAAGATTCTGTCACTATTCCTATCACTCTCAACAGCCAACCCTTTTACCCCTTCATCCATTTCAACAATCCTAAAACACCCTTCAGATATTCCTTCTGGATCCCGCAGAAAATCATCAGGCAACCCCAAGTTCCACTTCATCCCCTGAATTATCTTTAGAGGCAGAATCTTTTTCTCTCCTACACTCATAAAAATTAACTTCCTTAATCTCTCAACTAGATCAACTTTACATGTATTGTAAACCTCTCTTTCTTCCTTATCAAGTTCAATAGCTTTCTGGGTCAATCTGAACCAAGGAATATTGTATTTGGGACCTGTAAATTCCTCAAAAACAGAAGGATACTTCCTCAGGAAACTGGCAACCTTAATGGGTATGTCGAACTGGAGACATTTCTTTGAGACGGCAGAGATTGGAATGCAGTAATTTTCTGGAGCAGCTGACACTATATAATTTTTAAGAGCAATGATGGGCTTAAGTTCAATGGATTTATGAATAGATTCAATTGAGTCAAAAAATCTGTCTTTTTTCCATTTCATATAGACATCAACATAACCATGCTTTTGGATGTAGTCATACGGAGGTGTCGTCTGATTGTAAAGAAGAGAAAAAAGGGCATGTCCGTTACTTGCGCGGCTCTTGGGGCCGATTAACATTGTTTGAACACAGAAATTTCACAACAATGGAGGCTATAGAAGGTATTGCAGAATCAGGATTTCAGAGAATATACAGTTGAATTAAAGATGGAGAACCATAAAATTCGTAAACCAATAATCCAAGCTCTTCTCGACTTTCATGGCTGAATTTTCTAATAATTTTTCAAATAGAAAAACAACTTCCTAGAATGCAGCCAAAGAACTTACGGTTATTACTGATAGGACTTCCAAAGGGCTCTCAACTTTTCCAGCGATAACTCAGTTCGGAAATGGAGCTTTGGCAGCAATTGATTACAGTGTTGTAGAAATACCTAAAAGAGGGTTTTATAGAAGACGCAGAAATCTCTACACATTATTAGCTTCTTCTTTTTAAAATAAAAAATTTTAAATCATAATTTTTCATAAAATGAAGTTTTTTTAAAAAAAAAGTGAAATAAAAATGAGAATTTTTATGAATTCAATTATATTTGTATGTCCGTAGCTTTCACTATTTTCACTACTTTTATATAACTTTCATGTAATAACTTCCGGAACTTCTTTAGAATTACAAAAAGTTATGTTTTTTTTTTTTTAATACATGGGGGAGGGGGACTTGGGTATCGAAAAGGAGTTATATTTGTATATATATATATATATATATATATATATATATATTACACATATATCATTCATATAAATAGAGAATAACTTATATGATTCAGTACAATAAAATATCTTATATAAAATATCTTACTTTTGTTCTAATTTACTTATATTCTTAATTTCTCAACCATAAAGAATTATTTGATATTTTATTTATAAATTACTTTTGTTTAAATAAACGGATACTCAATCATCAAATCTCTATATTTTTATTATTTGGACAATTGGGTCCCTGTATTTTATTTTTAACTTTTTACATTCTCAAATTACTTTCATTTGGACAAATTGATCCTCAAATTATTTTTTCATTAAGATTAATTGATCCGTAAATTATATTATTTAAATAAATTGATTCTCAATTTTTTTTTTCTTTATTTTATACCCACTTCCCGGTGTCTTCACCTTATTTGGTGAAACTAATCCGGACTCGGAGCACTCGCAGACTTCAATTCTTATTCGAGTATGAGGGTCTGACTCGGAGCTTTTTAACATGACGCTAACCACCCCAAAGATTCGAAACCTCGATCATCCGCCCTGAAGGAAGCATTAAGAATCCGTGCACCAACTCCCTCAAACTATCGGGTTGATTCTCAAATTATTTTATTTGGATGAATTGATCCTCTTAATTTAAAAACTGATTTTTCTAAATTAAATAATTTAAGGATCAGAAAAAATTTTGAGGATTAAAGAAATTAAAATAAAATATAAGAACTTAAAAGAAAAAAAAATAAATAAAAGAGACCCATTTATTCAAGAAAAAATAATTTAGAGAGTAAAAATTCAATTTTTTCCATAATAAATCAAAATATTTTTGTACCCCACTATGGCCAATAAACCCAAAACCAAGCCCAAAACTAAGCTCTTGAAATATCGCTTTAAATTCTTTGAATTCATCAGATTTGCTAATTATTTTGTTCGAAGTAGCTTTCCAGTGTATCTCCCTCCTCCAGTTCCAATTTCTTTTTTCCTTCTGCTTTTCCTGAAGGGGAAATTTCTCCACTCTCTGAAACAATAATCTCTGCCAATTATGGGCTCCGGTAAATCGTTCTTTTCAAACACTCTTCTTTCTTATCATTCAGTTGTATTCAATTCCTGTTGGGAAGAAAACTATATTCTTTCTTTTGGTAGATGATGCAGATATGGAAGATTATGGATTCGAGTATTCGGATGAGGAGCCAGAGGAGCAGGATGTTGATATTGAGAACCAATACTATAATTCCAAAGGTTTGTAAATTTGTATTGTTCTTATTTTTCTTTTTTTTTTTTGTATTGTTTTCCTCTAGTTCTTGTCTTTCAATATTGTTAATAACCTAATGATTTTTTTTTTTTTTTTTGCACATTTATTTGCTTTTAGATTCTGAAACTTTTCCTGTTCGTATACCTATAGGGTTTTTCTTTTACTAGGTTAGTTTGTAATTGGTTTTTTTTTTTTTTTTTTTTTTTTTGTGAGTTCCTGGTCTTTTACTTAATACTTTAACCAACTCTAGGATTATTTTTGCACTGTCGAATTCTATAATAGTTTGCTAAACATTTACTCCGTACTGGAACATGTTAGGAATCAAAGATGCCATCCCCTTTTCTTTTGGTGGTTTTTTTTTTAAAGACAAAAAATTGACCATATGTGAAGTATTGTAAAAGGCTGTTCTTGACATGAATGATTAGTTGCTGAGTTTTAGATCATTCTAGAACATTGGTATTTTCTGAACTTTGTGTAGAACTTATGATTTTTTTTTTCTTAAGGGGGCGGGGTTTAACTTGATTCATTACTTTTCTTTTTCCTTTCTGATTTTTTTTTTTTTTTTTTTTTTTGATATTGATAAATAGTTACCAAGTTAAAATTGTTGTCTACCCTCATTGGACATGCTCCTGAAACTAGCTAAATATGGCCCTTAAATGCATTCTGTGCAAGAGAAAGACAAAAAGTTGGCTAATAGATGTCAAGCTACTTTGTCCAAAGAAGTTGTTAGAGGTTCAATAGATAATCCAATTGGAATATAAGAACTACCCCTTATCTTCTTTATTTGAATTTAATTTTGTTTGAAGTTCAATTTCTGAGGGCCAAGACCAATATCTAGTTTCATGTTATAGACAAATAAAGTATGAGTTTCTGCTGATCCAGCATTAGTCTTCCTCGTTTCTGATTTAGATCATCTTTTCTTGTATTGTGGCACCGAATTGCTTATACCTTTTTAATTCCTTAACTATTTTAGTTTCTGTTTCCCTTTAATAGGCATGGTTGAAACAGACCCAGAAGCAGCACTTGAAGGTTTTGCTGAAGTAGTTCGCATGGAACCTGAGAAGGCTGAGTGGTGAGTGGTTCAGCAAAATTTTGTTTGTATCTCTTAAATGGATGTACTGCAGAGTCTTCTTTAGGATTAATTTTTCTACAATCATATAAGGATGGAATGTTTGGTCTTGGATAATTTCTATTACTTCTCTAACGGTTTCAATAGGAAAATATGGAAAGTTAGGCCTTATTTTATGATCTTGTGTAAATCATTTTAAATGCTTCAATTCATACTTCTCTACATATTAGTGCTTAATGTATTTTTGATGTGCCCGTGAATGTCAAATACTTGATTTTTAGGTAGAGATGCCTCCATATTGCTATTGATAAATGAATTTGTTAACCTTGGTGGTTTGGGCAGTCCATATAATGATAGGAGCTCTGTGTTTTCCTTTTATTCTCCCCCCCCCCCCTTTTTATGTAGTTGGAGTGCTTATAAGTATGGAGGTTCACTTTTTTCTGTTTTGTACTTTGGAAGAATGATTGGACCTACTTTATAGCATACTGCAATGACTACTTAAACAAGAATATAGGTGGAGTTTAGAGTTCTCAGGGGCGGATAGTGCTGAAGAAGTTTGATTATGGATAAATCTATGCTGTGGGGATTCTGTTACTTAGCTTCTTCATCTCATATGATATCTTCCTTTCTACTCCTTCAATCTATGTTTTCCTCCATTTTTTCTGTGAGTAAGCCATTTTGCTTTCCCATTGCCAGGGGATTTAAGGCTTTAAAGCAGACTGTGAAGTTATATTATAAGCTAGGGAAGTACAAAGAGATGATGGATGCATATAGAGATATGCTTACTTACATAAAATCAGCAGTAACCCGAAATTACAGTGAGAAGTGTATAAATAATATTATGGATTTTGTCTCTGGCTCTGCGGGTCAGAACTTCAGTCTTCTACAGGAATTCTATCAGACGACTCTTAAGGCACTTGAAGAGGCTAAGAATGAGGTTGGATGTTTGCCTTAGTCTTATTTTTAGACTAGTGCTTCTCAACATTTGGAGATACTAAATTGCTTTGTTATGCAGAGACTTTGGTTCAAGACCAATCTAAAGCTCTGCAAGATCTGGTTTGATATGGGGGAATATGGTAGAATGAGCAAGGTAATTCAATTACAAGTCCTAAACTCTGTTTGGCTAGTTTGTTGGAGTATTTCTACATGACTATTAACATAATTCAGTTTATATAAATAGATTCTGAAAGAACTCCACAAATCTTGTCAAAAAGAGGATGGCACAGATGATCAGAAGAAAGGGACTCAGTTGTTGGAGGTCTATGCTATTGAAATTCAAATGTACACTGAGACAAAGAACAACAAGAAGCTGAAGGTCTGTCATTGTTTACTTAATTCTTCTTTACAGTCTTCACAGGATCCTAAAATAACTTCTTGCTTTAATTCCCCAAATAATGTAACATTCTACTTCTTCATACACTGTTTATTAGATTTACTGGATACATTTGCATGTTACCCTTTCTTTGCTATTTATCTCATATTTGCACTGCTGTGGAATCTTAATTGCTGAACATATGGATCCTTTAAAATATTTATATGTACACCTCTCCTTGAAGTACTTATGATGACTAGTTTGATATGTATATTCAATTATTCATTGTTTTCAAATATAAGGTTCCTTTGAAGGCAAGAAAACTCAGAAAAGTAATGCATGAGAAAGCATAGTGACGTGGCTTTTATCATAGGAGGTTAAAAAAAAAAAAAATGATGACGGCACAATCTTTGAGCCTTTCTTTGAAGACTAAAGAAATTACCATTTAAAGTTGGCCGCTACTATATATTGATGCTTTACACTCCAACTTTTGTTAATAATCTTACTCATAAGTTTTTGCCATCCTAAAACTAACTTGCAGCTAGCACATTTAATGCCGAGATCTTTTAGACTAAAACTATGGGAGGACTATGCAATTGATAAATTAAGAAAACCAACTTGCATAGCTAACTTAAACACCAAGTAAAAGCTCAGTGGATTTCTGTGAATGATCCATTGCTACACCTATGACCTATTTAAACAATTTATTAAAGTGAAAGTATCTTATATTTAGGAGTTCTAGAGAGAACTAGCTTGTATGATGCCAAAATAGAATTAGGGTAAAAACAAGCATAAATAGGAAATAGTCATGAACCAGAGGGAGAAGTTAAATTAGGGCTTTAGTCAGCAAGCTGGGAGTGGTTGAATGAATTATATGTTTTTAAATCATGTTGTTCATTTTCCTCATAGATATTTCCTAATTGAATAGCTCTCATATGCTCCACTTCTTATATTCTAAATCAGCATTTGTGTATTTGTGCCTCTCTTGGGCTTTCTGTTTTTGCTAATTTTGAGTTATTTTCAATAGTATTTTTTATTGGAAAAACGTTGACGCAGAGCTCTCTTGGGAATTATTTAATTCTTTCTTCTCTGTCAAATTCACTTTTTTGAGTCCTCTTCAAATTTTAATCTGACAAATTCTCAACAGATTTTACAAGTTTCTCTGACCATTGCAAAAACCACTGTATGGATTGCTGACTTATCTTAGAGAAATGAATTATTTAGTAAAAAGGTGTAAATTAATATAAATGGAATCTTGATCTTCTCCTTATCTTGATTCCCAATTGAAGTTACTTAGACATTAGAAGGGAGGAATTTTTCACATTTGTGAACTTATTTGGTGAAGTAATATGCCAGCAAAACAAGTGATGTCTAATAGCTTAGCATAGATCTTACTATAATTCCATGCATAGAATGAATGCTGGGTATGGACAATTATGACCTTTAAAGAAATCACATAATGTAAGTGAAAGGCATTCAGCTTTTCTAACTGTGTATCAATATAGATGACTCGTATGGGGAAGATGCTGTTTAATTCCAGAGGTTGGTACCAAAATGCAAAGGGACCAGAGAAATTGTAAAAGGCTGGGATGTTCTATGGGTGTCTGATCAGTCCAATGAACTGGAGTATATACTGATTTTTCACCTGAGAGTGGGAAGTTTGTAACAGAGAATCCATTGATGAGTTAGCTCGGAGAAAAGATTGACATAAACTCCTTCAGGACCTGGGAAAAGAATAATTTTGCATTATATTTCTCCAGGAGTTTGAAGTTTTTTATTTTAAAATATGACACTAATCTTCAAATTTGAATAAATTTGTTGTCTAGTCATATCAAATTGTCCTGCAACGGTTTTACTATTGGTGCCAGTCAAAAAGTTAACTAGCTACTGGACTGAACATTAGCTCTCCAGCTAAGAAACCTACTAATGGGCCTTGTTTTAAGCCTCACCATGCTCCTAAGCAGAATTCTTTGCGCTTAGACACATCATCTAGTTTTTGCTACATCTGGTGTCCTTTCTTTCCTATCTTCTTAGTATGATGAGTATTGCTGGTCAAATAAGGCTTATTTCCTTCAAGAAGACAAGTTGACATATGGTAGTATTGAAGGCTATTCCTATGAACGGTAGGGTTTAGTCGGCCTCTGCTGTTCTGGTATCCCAGCCTCACTTCTAGTCTTTCCCTTTCCCTGCTTCTTTTTTGTTCTTTTAAAAAGATTTCATCTATTAGTTGTCGTGATTAACTCTGCATATGTGATGATAATGTAAGTTTCTCTGACAAAAATAGAAGCTGGATCCTGCTAGTTTTGGTCATTATTAGAATTTTATATGGTGAATTCGTTGATGTCTTCTTTTGATTTTAGATGGATGAGTTGCAGAAAGATGTTAAGTTTTTCCCATAGTTGTTTTCTTGAAAACTATTCTTTCTTGCATTACCCCATTAATAATACTTTTAGACTTTCTACTATTGATTTTGTGTGTTATGTTAATGTATTATATATTTATAGATGCTTTAATACTTGAGTCCTTTCATTTTACAAATACAAAATTTTCAAATCCTCCTGGAATATAATGTGTTATGGTTTCTTTACAGCAACTATACCAAAAAGCTTTGTCAATCAAGTCAGCAATCCCACATCCTAGGATTATGGGAATAATACGTGAATGTGGTGGGAAAATGCACATGGCAGAGCGGCAGTGGGCAGAAGCAGCAACTGATTTCTTTGAAGCATTCAAGAATTATGATGAGGCAGGAAACCAGAGGCGGATACAATGTCTAAAGTATGGCTTTTCTTGTTAAAAAATGCTCATATTTGACTTTCTAAGAAATAGATTAGTTATGCTTTCATTAAGCTATCCTGTTTTTAATTCCATAACAAAGAAAGAAAATGTTAACTTCTCTGCAATGGGAATAAATTTATTTGAGTGCAAGTATATCAAAATCTTGTATCTTGTTTGTTGAGATCTTAAGATTTTTTTTTTTTTTTTTTTTTTTTAAAATAGAAAAGTCAAGGTATTTTTAAAAAGGATAAAACTGTGGAGTAATATGTTGAATTTTAGTTGAACTCTTGTGATCTTTATGATATGTTGAATATTTGTAGATAATAGTGATCAAAATAAGCTTTTGTGACCAGTTTTGACATTTTTTTGGTTGGCAATGAGGGACAGTCTATTCATGTTGGATTTTTCAGCTTTTACTGGTTTTATTCTGTATTGATTGATTTGTCTTTATTTTAATCAGTAGGATTACTAGTAAACATCCATCAATAACTTTGAATGTGTATGATGTAGAATGTATATACTTAAATGTATGAACCTATGGTTTTAATTAATTCCCAGCTGAAGCCATAGATCAGAGACAACTTTGATTCCTGTAGTAAAGAATTTCTCAATTGTTGTTTGTTTCCTTAGCCTATGCACTGGGTTATGATACTAAGTGAGCTTTTTGGTGATGTCTTATTATGATCACTCTGTTTAAAATTAATCTACATACGGTGCAGCTTGGGCATACTGTCTGATACAGAAAATTACAGCTTGAGATTGTATTGTTATCATCCTTTTGAACTTATGAAACCAAAAGCCAATTGGTATAGGCTCTTTTGATAACCTTATGTAATAGGCAGGATAAAGTCAGTTATTCCTGTTGATTCAAATGTTAAAGGGCTATATAATCAATCTTAATGTTGCTTTTTAAATTCATGTGGCATATGATTATTTTGAATTACGCCTGCATAACCCAAGATTTATCCCCTATGAAACTTCCCTTCTCCCATTTAATGACTTAGTTAAGAGAAGAACTCATGCATGGAATTTTGCACATCATGGGAAATAGCAAAGCCTTTGATTCATTTTGTCTGCATGTTTCTCATTTGGGCTGGTTTGATTTACCTTTTGACATGACAAGCAGTTAAAATAGGGGTTATGATAGCCTTTTAGTCTGAAATGAACTATCTGTACATCTTTCAAGTTTTATGTACCACCTGTGCCCATATTTTTTGTTATCTGTATGATGTATGTCACTCTTGAATTATAAAATAAGAACTACAAATTTGTTGCTTTTTCTTCTAACATTTTTAAGTGTATTCTCTCAGAAGGTGGGGGATAAAGGTTGTTTTAGGAAGTTAAATATGTAGAGCATAACATCATAAAAATATTTGGAGTTTTGAGGTGATGATTGTGGTTTGTGAAGAGTTATGATAATGTGCTGGAGTTACATTGTTTTACGATTTTTCACTAAAATTGGTCCACTAATACAGAGAGCTGAACCATATTGATGTCATATTTCTCTTGCAGTTTGTACATTTTATAAATTCATTTGTTCTTTTCATGCAACAGATACTTGGTTCTGGCTAATATGTTGATGGAATCTCAGGTCAACCCCTTTGATGGTCAAGAAGCAAAACCGTAAGATTAGTAAATTTAGCATCATATGTTTTAATGATATTTTTTAACCTAAACTTAGGTACTTGCCTACTCACGCACCTTTTATTGAATGTTCTTTACTTTTGTTTCAAATACTAATGTTCTTCATAAATTTGCAGGTATAAAAATGACCCAGAGATTTTGGCTATGACAAATCTTATAGCAGCATATCAACGTAATGAAATATTGGAATTTGAAAAAATTCTCAAGGTAAAATTATGTTTATGAATGTTAAAATTATCTAACTATTTTAATTTTTCAGTTTTGATGAGATTGCCAATCTGATTATCTTAATGGATGACATTTGGAATTTCTGTGTAGAGTAATAGGAGGACCATAATGGATGACCCCTTCATCCGAAACTACATTGAAGATCTACTCAAAAATGTCAGAACCCAAGTTTTGCTCAAGCTTATCAAACCTTACACAAGGATTCGTATCCCCTTCATATCAAAGGTTCAACCATATTGTTGAATTCTTGTTTGGGTCCTAATTTTCCTCAGGATGGTGTTAATTTTTGGATAATTCCCTGGTTTGATCATATTTTCCCACCCATAAGTCTTGAATCTTTAATATTAAAATTTTATTCCTCAAATTTTTCTTGTGCCAGATATGATCCTTCTTAAAAAAAAAGTATTTTTCTGACTGTTGAAGTCACGTGCCACACTTTTAGAGGTATTTTTGGGTCTTCAATCTACCTTTTCTTGATTACTAACCCTTATCACCTCCCACCTCCCTGTCACCACCGCTTGGTTGATTGCACATCAGCCTACTCTCTGATCCCAATCAATTGCTCAATGGCATCATTCACCTTAAGAGTCACCTCTTAGATGCATTTTTTCTCTGCCAACACTATGCCCTTTCTCTTCCTCATCTTCTTTGGTGCTCAACAATTCCTCTTTAACCTTAAGCATTCAGAGTTCCACCCTAAAATCTGAATTCTTCTCTTGAAATCCTTTTTGAAGAGCAACCCTTTGGATAATAGAAAATAATTGCTTGCCATTTAATTCTCAGTTGCCAGTCAGTTTTGGAATGAATAATAAACAATCTGATGATGTTTTGAGATAACAGTGCAATTGTTTGTTAATAACCTGTAGATGCACTAAAGCCTTTTTTTTAATTATTTTTTTTTTTATGTAATACGTAGGAGCTTAATGTGCCAGAGAAAGATGTTGAGGATTTGTTGGTTTCCCTTATCTTGGATAATCGTATCCACGGGCATATTGATCAAGTGAACCGACTATTAGAACGTGGTGACAGGTTGACTTGCTTTACTCTTCCTTTCCTGCCTTCATTGTTTCTAAATTAAATATTAATATTGGATGACATAACCTTCTGCCTAATCCTAATGCATTTTGTTTTCTTGGAATTTGGAACACATTGTAAAATAGTTCAAAGGGAATGAAGAAGTATTCAGCCATAGACAAGTGGAACACACAGCTGAGGTCCCTCTACCAAACTGTTTCCAACCGAGTGTATTGAGATTGCTTTTTGATCAGCTCGCTCGCTCTTGTATCAGAGTTAAATCTGTCGCTCACCCTCAGGATCAAGAATTTCTTGTTTAATTCAGTCCTATATTGAGTTAAGTGTGAGTGTGAGCAGTAGATTGGAGTACATATTGGATGTCCTATTCATCTTTTAGGAAATGAGTAGTATTACAGACATTTTTAGAAGTCTACCACCAAAAGTGCTGTCGCAGCTATTCATCTTACTCTTGTGTTTGATGCTCAAAGGTGATAGCAAAACTACCTTACATGATGATTCTTTATAAGAGTTTCTAATGAACTAAATGTTTGCTTTATTTTGGCAATGGGCACTACTCCTATTAGTCTTTGTTTGCTTTATAGCTTTGTACTTTGGTAGAGGAACATATGTTATAATGGTGAACCTAATGGAACTTAATGCATGTCATTTCACGTTCTAAAATTTCTAGGAAGTTATTTATTGAGAATATTTGTTAAATGTAATTCGTAAGTAATATTCTTGGATTTCAGACCTGGGTAACTTGGAAATATCATCTACTTTAATCTAATAATTTTAGGGGAAACGGAAAAATAATAGCGACATTGAAGGAATTTGTAGGAATTTTTATGGGATTGGAAAAAAAAGATTCATTTTTTGTTGGTCTTGTTTATATTCTGAACACACCAAGACCTATGAGAAAGAAATTAGGAGAGGATAAAGATGGTACACTGTCATATTTTGAATGCGATAAGTTTTGATATTTTATGGTCTCTCGTTTTAATGAAACTAGGTCAGAAATGAAACAGTTCCACGAAATTAAAAGGATTTTAAATAATTTCATTCAACATAAAATGCATATGGATGAATTAATTATTGTATAAAATATTATTGAGAAATTACTTTCTTCCTAGAAAGATTTCAAAAGAAGAAGTTTGAAGGACAAAACAGAAGATATATATCTCTCAAGCAACCTGCAAATTCTCTTCGTGTAGAAGAAGAATTCCTACGGGAATTGAAAGTACGAGAAGAGGCTAATGATCAAGTCTAAAAAGTCTTTGTGATTGAAGAAAGCAAGTCAAATTCAATGTAAAAACTTCTTCAAATGTTATGAATGAGTTAGTTGTCATGAATTTTGAAGTGAATCTTCATGAAGATGACATGTCTGGATATTATGATACTACTCGCCATGTTCAAGATAAAGAAAATTGTTTTTTTATAATAAAGTTGTACATAGCAGAAACTCTGCTACAACCATAGTTTGTGAATTGAAAATGTGAAAATTGAATTTACTTTTGGAAAAATATTGACATTAACAAATGTATTTTATGTTCAAAAGTTAGAAAAAGAATTTAGTTTGTGGTAGAATTTTGAACACATTTAGCTTTAAACTTATTTTTAAGGATGATAAATTTGTATTATCAAAAGGGAGAATATTTGTTGGTGATGAATATCAATAATAATAATATTGATTCTACTATTCAATTAATCTTTTTATTTGTGACATAATAGGCTAAATATATCATGATTAATCTTAATTTAATTTCATATGTTGATAAGATTAATGAAAAATGTGATACTTGTATACTAACAAAAATAATTAGAAAGTCTTTTCTAAAATTGAAAGATCATCAAATATATTAGACTTAATTCATAGTGATATATGTGACTTACACATAATACTCCTACTTTACATGAAATTTTTATTTATTTTTTATCACTTTTATTTTATTGATCATAATAGTAACTTTTCTCATGTTTATCATATGAGTTCTAAAATTAAAGTTTTAGATAAATTTAAAATTTATAAAAGTGAAATTGAACTGTAAAAAATATCTAAAGAAAGAGAGAGGACGAGAATATTATAATCATTTATTCTTTAAGACTACATGAAATTATAACAACATATACACCACAACAAAATGGTGTAGCTAAATACAAAAATCAAGTATTAATAAAAATTATTAATGCTATGATATCTAATTCTAGTTTTTGTCAAATTATTTTTAGGCAAAGCCTTACTTACACCTTATCATATATTAAATAGAGTTCCTAATAAATGTGATCCTAATTTATTTTAAGGGGCTTTGTGTGATATTTATAGAGTTTGAGGACTAAGTATTAATTATTCAATAGTTAAAAAAAAGAAAAAAAGAAAAAAAGAGAGGCGGCTATTAATATTTGTCTGTCAAGTTAACAAGTTAACATAGGGTTCATTTCATTTCGGAACCAGAGAGCCGCCAGAGAGGAGAGGGATTAGGGCTTTCTGGATATTCAAACTTTGGTGGAAAAGGTAAGAGATTTTATGCCTTATATTATGATTATGATGATAGGATAGAGTTATAGTTACTAATTCAGTGAAATGGATTGTTGATAGAGTTTGAAGAGGCAGAAAATTTAGAAGCAGAGTATTTGAGTTGAGATCTTTTGGTTTACGCAATCAAGGTAGGTGGAACTATCCTTTTCTTTTAATTATCTAAATGAAATTTTCAAGCATGATTGAAATGACTTACAGTGTTGAAACAGTGAATGAGAATGATTGTTATATGATTGATTTAAATGTTTTAAATGGTATTTATCGTTAATTGAAAGTTTTGATATATATATGTATTTAATCTGTTTTTTTAAGGAATCTGTATGACTGTTAATTTTGATTATTAGAAATTTAGGGTTTTGAATCGATTTATTAGGTTTTCTGAATAATGGGTTTATACAGATCTTTATCGGAATTAAGAACTGATCAAAATTTTTATGACGACGGTATGTATTTTTATATATATCTTTAAAGAAGAGATAGATTTAATATTTTTTATATATTTTTAAATGTAGCAGATTGAACTCTGCTGTTCTTATTTTTTTTTAAAAAAAAAAAAACGATGAATATGTATATGTATAGTTATATTTTCTTTATAAACTTTTTTTTATTAATAAAAGATAAAGTTTTAAAAGAGAATATTTTTTAAATATATATATATATATACACGTGTATAGTATATGAAAGTTGCGTTTTTCTTAAATGTGTAGAAAAACTAAAATATAGGAAATTTTATCTTTTTATTCAAATTTGAATAGTTTGATGATTTTAAAATGTTATGTAAATAATTTACACATTGTTTAAGTAATTTTTAAGTACAGTACACTATTTTCCGGAATACTAAATTATTTTTATATTTATTATTTACTGACGTTATTTGAAAAATTGTATTTTAAGTTATTTTAAGGAATCTATTTTTAAAGTGCAGTGTATTACTTTCCGGAATGTTTAATCACTGTCATATTTTTATTTATTGACGTTATTTTAGAAATTTGTATTTTAAATTATTTTAAGTCCAAGATTATAAAAGATATTATTATTTTTGAATTATTTTCATAATCTTAAGATACTTGGGTTTTAAATATTGTTATTTCGAGTCTTGAAAATGTTTTATTTTGAATTATGATTTAATCAAGAAATTAAATAGCAAAGTTTTATTTGTTTATTATGCAAGGAGAATTGATTTTTATACTTTCCGATGTTATTGGGGATAACTTGATGAATTAGCAATGGGAGGAACATGTTCCACCTTAAAAGAAAAGTTTTCCATTGGCATGGACAAAAAGCCACCCAAATGAATAGTAATGGCCCTCTCCTAACGGGTATAAAGTTAGGAACTGAATTCAGTTAAAGACCCATTAGCGAAACATCCAAACTATCCCCCAATAGTCAAAGAAAAGTGAAGAAGGAATTGAATGTTTTATTGTATTTCATTATCTCCGGATAATGACAATTTGAAAGGTTTATCATGAAAGATTTATTCTCTTTTACTTTACTGGTTTATTGATAAGAATGTTTTGGAAAATTATTATTATTATTTTTACTACTATTGTTATTTTTTATAAAGATAGTTTTCAAGGAAGGGAATGTTCTACCTACTGAGTAGTTTGTACTCACCCCCTATGACTCTCACCATTACAGGTGATAGTGAAGACTATGAATTTGAGGATGATGATCGTTGGGATGATGATTTTTGAATAAGAGAGTTGAAGTTATTTTTCATTTTATTTGGAATAAATTCCTATTGTATAGGAAACTTACAGATAGTGATTTGAGTATTTGTGATTATAAGTTTTAAATATGTTAGACATAACTTTATGAGATTTGTTACACTTTAATGGTTTTATTGGAAGTTTTTATGTTATTGAATGTAAGAGGCTTGACATTCTTTGGGGATACCTAGGGAATGTTGCCGTGTTACCTCCCTGAAAAAGGGGCGTGACATTAAGTGGTATCAGAGCAAGGTTATGATCCTTAAATTAGGAAATTGATTTGTTCTTTAGAAATGAGATGAGTGTAGGATGCAAGAGGAAAACATAGGAATGTTGAGCATTGAATTATTTAATTTATCTTTTCTGTTACTCCTTATGGATAATTATATTCATTCTCTTTATGAAAATTTTATCTTGAAATATTGGATAGATGCATCGTGGTAGAAGGGCTGATACTTCCAGGGTAGCTGTAGATCCTTCCGCGGAGTTGGAGAATGATGAAATGGATGTTCCACTTGCTAATATTAATAGGGGGACACGTAGACAAAGAGATAGAGGTGCAGATAATGATCCAAATGGTGGAAGAGATCCTCTACCTCCTCCACCTCCGGCACCACAAGCTCCTGTTTTTACTATACCCCCGGAAATGGCAGCAGCATTCGACACCATGGCTCGGTTGATGCGGGGTCAGCAACAACTTCAACAGGCTCAAGAGAGGCGCTTACGGTATGCAACTACTAGTACCAAAGCACACTATGAACATTTGAAAAAGGCTAATGTACCAACTTTTGATGGAGCAGCAAATCCTGAGAGAGCCGAGAAGTGGCTGAAAGAGATAGAACGCAACTTTGAGGTTCTAGAGGTACCTATGGGAGTCGGGGGTAAAGTTGTCATACCATTTTTAGTTGGAGATGCACAAAAATGGTGGGAAGGAGCTTCACCGGCGTATGTGTCACTGATGATCTATAACTTGGGAGGTGTTCAGAAAGGCTTTCTTGGATCATTACTTTCCGGACTCGCTACGTCTTGTGAAGCAGAGGCGGTTCTTTAATCTTAAGCAGACCGAGTCAATGTCCGTGGTTGAATATGCAAATCAGTTTAATTCGTTGGGGCAGTATGTACCCGAGTTGATGGGAAACCATAAGTTGAAGCTACTTCGTTTTGAAGATGGGCTTTTGGGAAGAATTCAAGCTAGATTGTCTTCAGTGCCCTCACGTGATTATGAGGACTCTTACATGAGATGCATTCGTATAGAGGCTGATATCGGCAGGAGTGATGTAGAGAGAGGAATAAAAAGGTCCGGACCCACTAGCAGTCATCAAGGGAGAAATGTTAGGCCAACTACCAGAAATTTTCAAGTACAAAAAATGAGACTACCACCAAGTACAAAATCGAGTCAGAATGGAACTACTTTGCAAAGGAAGCCGTGTGAGACTTGTGGCAAGTTACATCTCGGTGAGTGCAGATACAAGACTGGTGCATGTTTTAATTGTGGACAAATGGGTCACAGAATTGCAGATTGTCCTAGTCTCAAGCCACAGGTGCCTAATCCTACTAATAGACCAGCACCACAACAACTTCCACAACAACAACAAAAGAAAACTAATGCAAGGGTGTTTGCGATGACCCAACAAGAAGCGAGATGAGTCCAATGACGTTGTTGCGGGTATACTATCTATTAATGTCTTGCCAGCTTATGCCTTGTTTGACTGTGGTGCTACTCATTCTTTTATGTCTCGTAAATTTGCTAAGACTCTTGGATTAGTACCGGAATATTTTGTTGACACTTATTATATTGCTACACCCGGAGGAGAGATTCTCACCTCTAATCATATTTTTCAAAATTGTCAAGTGGATATTGGGGAACATGGGCTTCATGCAAATTTTATTCCGATTGATATGCCCGATTTTGATGTTATCTTGGGAATGGATTGGCTATCGCAAAATCATGCAATGATCAATTGTAGGGAAAAGAGTGTGGTATTCAAAATATCGGAAAAGGATGAATTCAAATTTCAAGGTACATATAAGCGAGGTAAGAAGAGGATTACACCTATTATCTCAGTCATGAAAGCCTCTAAATATTTGCAAAAAGGATATACAAGATACTTGGCTTATGTGGTTGATTCAAAGAAGAGTATTCCAAACATAGAGGATGTACCAATTGTTTGTGAGTTTTCGGATGTATTTCCAGAGAAATTACCAGGCTTACCTCCTAAACGTGAAGTTGACTTTGAGATTAACCTCATTCCTGGAGCAGAACCTATCTCTAAAACTCCTTATCGAATGGCACCAGCTGAGCTTAAGGAACCGAAAGGACAACTACAAGAACTACTTGACATGAAATTCATTCGACCAAGTGTTTCACCATGGGGAGCACCAGTCTTATTTGTGAAGAAAAAGGATGGAAGTATGAGGTTATGTATTGATTATAGAGAGTTGAATAAGATCACAGTGAAAAATAGATATCCATTGCCTCGAATAGATGACCTTTTTGATCAACTCAAGAACGCTAAGATATTTTCTAAGATTGATCTTCGATCCGGATATCATCGATTGAGGATGAAGGAAGAAGATATTCCTAAGAGTGCATTTAGAACTCGATATGGACATTATGAGTTTTTAGTGATGCCTTTTGGATTAACAAATGCTCCAGCTGCATTTATGGAATTAATGAATAGAGTATTTAAAGAGCAATTGGATATGTGTGTAGTGGTATTTATTGACGATATACTTATCTACTCATCATCGAAGGAGCAACATTCAGAGCATTTGAGATTGGTACTACAAACTCTTCGAGAAAATAAACTATATGCAAAGTTTTCAAAATGTGAGTTTTGGATCTCAAGTGTTAATTTCTTGGGACATGTGATATCCGGGGAAGGTGTGTCAGTAGATCCGAAGAAGATAGAAGCAATTGTGGACTGGCCTCAACCATCTAATGTTACCGAGATTCGTAGTTTTCTTGGTCTTGCAGGATATTATCGGAAGTTTATTGAAGGATTCTCTTCAATTGCTATGCCTCTAACTCGTTTGACTCAAAAGAGGACTAAATTTGAGTGGAACCCAAGCATGTGAAAAGAGTTTTCAACTATTGAAACAAAAGTTAGTAACGTCACCAGTTTTAGCTCTTCCAACGGAATCCGGAGGATTTCAAATTTATAGTGATGCTTCGAAACATGGATTAGGATGTGTATTAATGCAAAATGGTAGAGTAATTGCATATGCATCTCGACAATTGAAGCCATATGAACAAAATTATCCCACCCATGATTTGGAATTAGCAGGCAGTGGTGTTTGCTCTAAAGATTTGGAGACATTATTTGTATGGAGAACAATGTGAGGTGTTTACTGATCATAAGAGTTTAAAGTATCTCTTCACACAGAAGGAATTAAACATGAGACAACGAAGATGGCTGGAGTTACTAAAGGATTATGACTTGAAAATTAGTTATCATCCAGGGAAGGCAAACAAGGTTGCAGATGCTCTAAGTAGGAAGTCAGCAGGGATGCTAGCTACAATGTTGACTCAACAAAAACAATTGATTACTGATTTTGAGAAGTTGGAGATCGAAATTGGTGAACATATGGAGGGATCACTTTCTTCGCTCATTGCTCAACCAACTCTAATTGAGAGGATTAAGACAGCCCAAAAAGATGATGCAGAGATAAACAAATTAAACAGTCAAGTATATGAAGGGTCAGATTTTCAAAGGCACACATATGATAGTTTATGGTTTCAAGGTAGATTATGGGTACCAAATAATATACAATTGAGGCAGGAAGTATTGAAGGAGGCACATAACACTAAATTTTCAGTACATCCCGGAGGAACAAAAATGTATAGAGATTTGAAAACAAATTTTTGGTGGAGTGGAATGAAGAAGGACATTGCAGATTTTGTATCTCGTTGTTTGGTATGTCAACAAGTGAAAGCTGAGCATCAACGTCCCGGAGGATTACTACAACCATTGGAAATACCAGTTTGGAAATGGGAGCATGTGACCATGGATTTTGTGGTAAGGTTGCCTAAATCAAGAACTGGTAGGGATACCGTATGGGTAATAGTGGATAGACCGACGAAATCTGCTCATTTCCTACCAATGAAAGCTACCATGACAATGGAAGAGTTAGTACGCTTATATATTGATAATATAGTTCGATTGCATGGAGTACCAGTATCTATAGTATCCGATCGTGATTCTCGATTTGTCTCCCGTTTTTGGCAAAGTTTAAATGAATCATTTGGTACTAAATTGTCATTAAGTACTGCATTTCATCCTCAGACCGACGGCCAATCCGAGAGGGTGATTCAGATCTTGGAAGATATGCTTCGAGCTTGTGTCATGGATTTTAAAGGTAATTGGGTAGATTACATAACTTTGGTGGAATTTTCTTACAACAACAGTTATCAGTCTAGTATTGGCATGGCTCCTTTTGAAGCTTTGTATGGAAGAAGATGTCGCTCACCCACCTATTGGGATGAAGTAGGGGAAAAGAACATAACTGGTCCCGAGTTAGTGCAAATTGCTAAGGAAAAGGTAACATTGATAAGACAACATTTGAAGACAGCTCAAGATCGGCAGAGGAGTTGGGCAAATACAAAAAGAAGACCGTTAGAATTTCAAAAAGGAGAAAAGGTATATTTAAGAGTCTCACCAACGAAAGGTGTTATGAGATTTGGTATAAGTGGAAAGTTGAGTCCAAGGTTTGTAGGACCCTTTGAAATATTGGAGAGAGTTGGACAACTAGCATATCAGTTGGCTTTACCACCTGCGTTATCCAGAGTACATAATGTCTTCCACGTGTCACAATTGAGGCGTTATGTTCCGGATGAAAGTCACGTGTTAGAGGTGGAACCTTTGCATGTTCAAGAGAGCTTGAGCTATGAGGAAACTCCAATGAAAATCGTTGATCGTAAGGAACAAGTATTGAGGAAAAGAACTATACCATATGTTAAAATACAATGGACCAATCACACCCCAAGAGAAGCTACTTGGGAATTGGAGGAAAATATGCGCACCAAATATCCCTATTTATTCGAAGAGCAAGGTAAGTTTCGAGGCCGAAACTTTTTTTTTAGGGGGGTAGGATGTAATACTCCTAATTTATTTTAAGGGGCTTTGTGTGATATTTATAGAGTTTGAGGACTAAGTATTAATTATTCAATAGTTAAAAAAAAAAAAAAAAAAAAAAAAGAGAGGCGGCTATTAATATTTGTCTGTCAAGTTAACAAGTTAACATAGGGTTCATTTCATTTCGGAACCAGAGAGCCGCCAGAGAGGAGAGGGATTAGGGCTTTCTGGATATTCAAACTTTGGTGGAAAAGGTAAGAGATTTTATGCCTTATATTATGATTATGATGATAGGATAGAGTTATAGTTACTAATTCAGTGAAATGGATTGTTGATAGAGTTTGAAGAGGCAGAAAATTTAGAAGCAGAGTATTTGAGTTGAGATCTTTTGGTTTACGCAATCAAGGTAGGTGGAACTATCCTTTTCTTTTAATTATCTAAATGAAATTTTCAAGCATGATTGAAATGACTTACAGTGTTGAAACAGTGAATGAGAATGATTGTTATATGATTGATTTAAATGTTTTAAATGGTATTTATCGTTAATTGAAAGTTTTGATATATATATAGTATTTAATCTGCTTTTTTTAAGGAGCATATGACTGTTAATTTTGATTATTAGAAATTTAGGGTTTTGAATCGATTTATTAGGTTTTCTGAATAATGGGTTTATACAGATCTTTATCGGAATTAAGAACCGATCAAAATTTTTATGACGACGGTATGTATTTTTATATATATCTTTAAAGAAGAGATAGAATTTAATATTTTTTATATATTTTTTAAATGTAGCAGATTGAACTCTCGTTTTTTTTTTTTTTTTAAAAAAAGAAACGATGAATATGTATATGTATAGTTATATTTTCTTTATAAACTTTTTTTATTAATAAAAGATAAAGTTTTAAAAGAGAATATTTTTTAAATATATATATATATATACGTGTATAGTATATGAAAGTTGCGTTTTTCTTAAATGTGTAGAAAAACTAAAATATAGGAAATTTTATCTTTTTATTCAAATTTGAATAGTTTGATGATTTTAAAATGTTATGTAAATAATTTACACATTGTTTAAGTAATTTTTAAGTACAGGTACACTATTTTCCGAATACTAAATTATTTTTATATTTATTATTTACTGACGTTATTTGAAAAATTGTATTTTAAGTTATTTTAAGGAATCTATTTTTAAAGTGCGGTGTATTACTTTCCGAATGTTTAATCACTGTCATATTTTTATTTATTGACGTTATTTTAGAAATTTGTATTTTAAATTATTTTAAGTCCAGGATTATAAAAGATATTATTATTTTTGAATTATTTTCATAATCTTAAGATACTGGGTTTTAAATATTGTTATTTCGAGTCTTGAAAATGTTTTATTTTGAATTATGATTTAATCAAGAAATTAAATAGCAAAGTTTTATTTGTTTATTATGCGGTAAGAATTGATTTTTATACTTTCCGATGTTATTGGGGATAACTTGATGAATTAGCAATGGGAGGAACATGTTCCACCTTAAAAGAAAAGTTTTCCATTGGCATGGACAAAAAGCCACCCAAATGAATAGTAATGGCCCTCTCCTAACGGGTATAAAGTTAGGAACCGAATTCGATTAAAGACCCATTAGCGAAACATCCAAACTATCCCCCCAATAGTCAAAGAAAAGCGAAGAAGGAATTGAATGTTTTATTGTATTTCATTGTCTCCGGATAATGACAATTTGAAAGGTTTATCATGAAAGATTTATTCTCTTTTACTTTACTGGTTTATTGATAAGAATGTTTTGGAAAATTATTATTATTATTTTTACTACTATTGTTATTTTTTATAAAGATAGTTTCTAAGGAAGGGAATGTTCTACCTACTGAGTAGTTTGTACTCACCCCCTATGACTCTCACCATTACAGGTGATAGTGAAGACTATGAATTTGAGGATGATGATCGTTGGGATGATGATTATTGAATAAGAGAGTTGAAGTTATTTTCCATTTTATTTGGAATAAATTCCTATTGTATAGGAAACTTACAGATAGTGATTTGAGTATTTGTGATTATAAGTTTTAAATATGTTAGACATAACTTTATGAGATTTGTTACACTTTAATGGTTTTATTGGAAGTTTTTATGTTATTGAATGTAAGAGGCTTGACATTCTTTGGGGATACCTAGGGAATGTTATCGTGTTACCTCCCTGAAAAAGGGGCGTGACAAAATGAGCAATAAGACAGGCCCCCCTATGAAAAAGGTAATTGAGTTATGTGATGCAATATTTGAAGAACATAAATTTAAATATAAAGGTGAAAATTTAGATAAAGAAAAGGACATTGTGGATGTAGATAATGAAGAAATAATAAACATTTGAAGAAGTAACCGAGTCAAAAACATAAAAGAATTTGGAAATGACTTCTTCTTTTTTTGATAATTAAATCGGGAAAATACCAGAGAATCCACCCATCGAAAGCCGGACATAACTTCTTCTTGATTCTTGTAGAAAGGACAAGAAATTTGATTAGGAACCAAATACCATACTCTTATAATATGGGAGGTGATCTTCAAACTTTTGAGTAAATTATGAAATCACAAAATACGACTTTTTTAAAAGAAGTAATTAATGAAGAAATTGATTCAATTATAAGTAATAGAACTTAAAAATCAGTTTATTTTCCACTAGGCTCTAAAAATGTAGATCACAAGTGGAAATTTAAGAAGAAAATGAAAGTTGATGGAACTATTGAAAAATTTAAAGCTCGATTAGTAACTTAAGCTTTGCATATTCTCACAAAAGCAAAGTATCTATTATTTCAATACATATTCGCTTGTGACAAGAATTGCAATTATTAGATTTTTAATAGGTTTAGCTTCAATTCATAAGTTAATTATTCACCAAATGCATGTGAAAACACCCTACTTAAATGGAGAATTAAAGGAAGAAGTTTACATGAAATAACCTGAAAGGTTTATACTTAGACAAAAAAACATAAAGTATGTAAACTCGTAAAATCTTTATGTGGCCTAAAGTAGGAACCTAAGAAATGGTATAAAAGCTTTGATCAAATAATGCTGTCTGATGGTTTCAAGATTAATTAATCTGATATATACATAAATATTTTGTGAGGCAGGAACAGTATTGCATGGGTAAACTAACCTTGTTCTACTAAAAGAAATAGGGGAAACTCTACTAATTTTATGCATTACACAGGCAGTATACATTTTTCACTCAATTCAGGGACACGGAAGATAGAACCATACTTTCTCCACTGTGGAAAGCTCATAAGTAGTTCTTGGTATGATTTCTTGGTATACATCTCCCATTCCATGATCGCAGCAGAAAATCTACCCCAATCAAAATTGCATTTCTGGTTTGCAGAATCCAGACGTTTCATAAATGTTTCTGTTCGTAGGTGATCTTTTAGAATCACATGTTTTAGGGAATTCACCTTCCCCTTTTGTTCCACAGAAAGAAGCTTCAGTTTGGCAGACACCTCTTCTGATTCAGTGGCCTTCAGTTCTGAATACTTCCACAAAAAGAATTGTACAACCTGGCATTAATATGAACGGAAGATTTACTCGTGATGTTCAATTCAAGAAAACTAATGGTTGACAGGGAAAAGAATTGAATGCAAGGATGATATATACGAAAGGGAAGAGCACCTGAAGGGCATGCAAGATGTTGACAAATTTCCTCTCAAACAACTCATCTCTCCATGTCAATTGTAATGGTTCCATCAGTGATTTTAGCAACTGCTTTGGAGAATTTACAGCTGCATCGTAAGTCTCCTCAGAAGAATAAAGATCCAGTCCAAGAATACTTAATCTAGCACAACGTATATCAAATCCTGACTGGAATTTTGAAGCTTCATCAGGAGGAAACCAGTACATAGAATGGGATGCTGGTGCTGGTAAAAAGGAGCTAAAATTGCTATCCAAATTATCCAACGAACCTTGAGAGAGAAATGAAATCAGTTTCTGATCTTCATCATGAGCAGCATCCCTACTGAACCACATTGTTAGTGTAATTCGTTCACCTTCTGTAATCTGGTTGAACAGTATAAGCATTAAAAAAAAATGCATAATAAGAAAACGTTAGTTTTTCTTTTCTACCATGCATAAGAGAACACAACATGCAAAACAATGCTATATTGTTTTACAGCAGAATTCTAATGAAGATATGTTCGTGCTTCTGGCCATATTACAAGAACACACTCCTATCATAAGGAAGAGATGTTACTTTTTAATCTGTAAAATCTAAATCATAAAACACAACAAAATTTTACATATATATATTGTTTGGAAAATCTCAAGCATATCATCTTTCATAATCTGCATAGTAGTTTCTGAAATATGAAGCCATCACAAGTTATGCATAACGAGAAAGGGCTCAAGAACTGAAAATTTTGCAGTCAAGCAAAGATTCTGTAATTTAGATTTAGTCTTGGAAAGATTCAATGTAAAAGGTTTGGTTTACTCTTGCTAACCGTTGCAGTACCAGTTCCATTTGCTGAGGTATTAGTCTTTAACAAGTGTATCTCTCATTAATTCTTAACATTGTATCTGAGTCTAAATAAAGATATTTTCGATGCTGTACACCAACTACTTTGAATAGTAAAAGTTTACAAATTGTTTCTCCAGTAATCTGTCAGGTCATTTCACACAATCAAATCTTAAGTTGCAATACTTTACAAGCCTAAGAATGATGCCAATGATTTGCCCTCTCTTAAAGGCTGAGAGCTTTTTATATTCTTTCTTTCCAATAATTTTCTTTGGGAGATAGCTTATTCAGGATATCCTGTCATCTGAGACCCAAATTACAGGAGCTTCAATAAGAAGACATAGATGGGATGCAAATATTGAAGATCATATATGTGCCAACTGATGTTATGGTCATTAAGGGTTTTATTTTTTGGGCATTCTAAACACAGCTGCTACTACTTTTTTTAAGTTAAGATCCCCTCCTGTCAGGGAACAGAGACGGAAGCTTAAACGAGCAGTTCATTTCTTTCTTCATCTCAAATCTATATGCAAACAGTAATACAACACAGAAGATTCATATTTGGGGGCAAGTACAATACATAGACAGAAAAACTGATGAGAAGCAAGTTGGAGCATTCTATAATCAGAAGGTTTGATCTGTACACCAATCCAAATTGATTGGACCATCTCAAAGGCAAAGGAAACAGAAAACCCAAACCCACTACAAAGCCAAATCAGGGAATTGAATCACTACTCAATTGTTATATAAGCTTCAAAAACAAAACAATGTATCTAAGGACAATTGGGCATTGATTACGTGGATCTTAAACAAATAGATAAGATCAGAGGATTGCAAAAAATGTAGGTCTAACACAACAAAAGAGAGAGAGGAAGACATATATTGAGAAAAGGAGCCTTCATTCATACCACATCAACAGAATGCACATTTCTGTTGTCAGCTGTGTACATCACAACATCCTGTGAAGAATTTAACTATAGTCAGTAGAATAAAGAACATAAGAATTATTCACCCAGAATAATAATAATAATAATAACATAAGAATTTGACATGTGAATTAAATAAAGAACTTCATCTAGCATTTGCAAGCTCATAGTCAATACACAAATAAATGCTAGGAATGAAGAGGTTTCTTCACATCGTTGTAAAAAACAGCTATGAAATCTCACAAACTAATGTAAAATTGAATAATTGCTTAAAAAAAAATTGAAAATTGAAAATCATCTTTCCTATTGCTAAAGTGGTAATATACTACTCGTACTATTTCTATGTAGGAAGGTAAAAGTAACAGAGTACTTACACCAGCCATGGGCAATATGGTTGATGGTTCCCCATCTTGAAAGTGAAATAGTCCTCCTTTGAAATCCTCCCCATAAGTATTCAAGTAACAGACTTCCTTCAGGCCAAGGCACAAGAGGTGTGAGATTAATTGATATATACAGAGGATACCAAGCAAAGCAAACCAACACAAGAAGAAACAGCACAAGAAAAGAACAGCACCAAAATCAAGCGGTTTTTAATCTGGACAGGATACTGGTACAAGGAATGGATCTATTAATTGTACTGAACTGCAGTACCAATAAACCGTTAAAGAACTAGTGTATGAACTGTATGAACCAAGGAAATACAGTTTTGATTCTTTAGTCCTATTATTTTTCTAGAGCAGTTGTATATCTATTGCCTATTGCAGCAACTAGCGTGGTTTGGTTACTCCTTCAAGTGTGCAGATTGTGCATCCGTCACACCTCCATTGGTGTTTTATATGTTCCTGGTTGACTTGAGATCTTGTTATTGAATCATTTGAATAATTTTAGAATTTTTTTTTTTTCATTTTCTTAGTTAAAATTCAAGGAGGTAAGCAAAAAAAAATTTCATCCCACAATTATATAATCATTTTGTATTCTAAAGCTCCACACCAATTCATCAATTCATGTCTAGAAAGCCAGGTAATCTTCATCTCCTAACCAATATTTCAATTTTTTAAGGGGCTAATGAAGTTGAAGCCTGACAATCCAAACCAGCTGGACCTATATAGCCAGGAGCCCCACACTCAATCAGTTCAACTTCCAGTTTAGTTTTTAAACAGTTGCCAAGTTCTCTCAGTTTTATTGGATCTAGTAGCATATCATCCAAAGGTATTTCAATAGTCATTTTGGAATAAATAATATTTTAAAACTTTGATGAAAAATTCAAATATAATTTATTTTTTGAAATTTCTTTAATCCATTGTTCAATATATAATTGATGCATATGAAAATTTTACTTCTAAATAACTATCAAATTGTGAAATTCAAATAAGGAGAATTGGTGGATTTATCCCCAAACATTTTTTTCATTTTACTAGTGTGGCCTATATATATATATATATATATATATATATATTAAAAGTCCTCAATGTTTTTTTTTCTTTTCTCTTTTTTTTCTTTTTTTTTTCTTCATATGTATATTACTCTTTTGGCAGAAAAAAGAGAGAAACTGCTGTTGTTGATGTCTTATTACCATTCTGACCAAAGGGCAAAAAAAAAAAAAATTTAATATAACTAACAATTTAAAAGAATCCAATTATTTTTTCCTTTTTCTTTTGTCACCATTATTTTTTCCCTACTAAAATTAGTCATAGTCATTAAAAAATGTTGATGACATTGTTTATCTCCTTTTCCCGCCAAAAGGACTAATACAAGTGAAAAAAAAAAGTTAGGGACAAAATCCACCAATTCTTTATAAAATAATTACAGAAACTTTTTTTTTCCAGGAGAAAATGTTTTTGGCCAGATGTACTTTATTCTTCCAATTGGATAATTCAACAATGATAGAACAATGCAAGTAACCAATAACCCGACAAAAAGAGTAAGGAACCAACAAAAATACACTTATTTGGAAGGAGGCACACACAATGCTCTAGTAATCTATTGAAAAATGGTCCAAGTTGATTATGAAAAAACTACCATCAGGGTAAGTGATGAACTGCACTAGTAATGTTTACATGTGTTTCAGAAGAAAACTGCATCAAGAAGGGCTCTTTCATATCAACTCTAGCCACACCAGCATTCACTCATTCACCAAAGACTAAAATTTTACTATTCAAAGAAAAAGAAAACCCCAGAAAGCATAAATCAAGTTGCTCTCTAGAGGGGAATATGCAGAAATTATTAATAATTAAAAATCAAGATGTTAGGTGAAAATGCCCAGAAAGAGACAGATAATACCAATAAATGTTACCACAAGGGATAGATAGATTAAAACAGTTCAAATGCAAATAAGTAAAATTATGGTATTCACATATTGAGTGAAATAACAAAATACAAGCATAGTAAAAACAAACCCCATTCACATGAGGATGAAAAAAGACATACCTAAAACTCACATGTACAGGACTCAAGATATTACAGACTGAAGCTTGAAAGCTCTGTACTTAGTAGTAGAGCAGGGAAGGGCAACTACTTGTTTTCTCATATTTTGCAATCCTTGTTTTTAATAAAAAGCAAGAAGTAGAAGATTCTCTAGTTTAGAAAACACATGAATCCTAAGTTTAATTATGCCTACTTTTACAATCATATCAAAAGATGCAAAACAAAGAGACAAAGAGTTAATCATTATAGAGGCTCCACATAGAAATCCTATACAAAAATCCCCAGTGGGTTCAAAATCTACCATTTAGTTGTTTCCTCTGAGCATCGTCTAATTACTGAGGTACATTTAAAACTAAAGATTGACATTCAAAAGCAGTGTCCACAGCTAAATATCCTTTTTTAAGTAGTATCCCACTATCAAAAGTAATTCCAAAGTTTCAGTACTCTTTCAGAAGCATCACTTTGAAAAGATTTCCCAGTTCTGCCAGAAGATTCACAGATCTTAATTACATTCACATTCCTAAAGCTTAAACTACTAGGTTTCCCATAATCTAATTTTCTTAGATTACTTATCTATACTAGTGGCCAAGCAGATTCCCAATATTTAACATGAATGCCGCCATAAATATCACCATACCAATTTCTCAACCATCTCATTCAAGCAGATGAATTCCCCACTACGGAATTACATGCTAATTTTTCTCTCCCATGCAATTAACTTCAAACAAAATTATTCCACTAACAAGACTTTGTCAGAAGACGCAGATAGTAAGCAAATTATAGATTGGAAGTAGCATCATTATGTGTCCTTATGCTAGAACCTAGCCTTGGCACTCAATAAATATTAATATAATTATGTAAATCTATTTATGATTAGACACTTCTCTTTTATAATTTGTAATACTCAACATAAAAGTATATACACACTTCAACCCATATTGATATGGTATAAAGCATGCACGAAGTGTGAAAATCAAGTAATACATTGAATGAGGCTCTCCAGAACAAGACAGGCACAAGGTATCACCCACATTATCCCACCAGATACCAAGGTAAGACATAGATACAAGACATCTTGTATCATGAAGAATAAGCTTTGCTTAGTGTCAACCTAAACATTGTAATGTTTCTTTGTGCATGTACACTTGTATAAGTACAAACATATGTAAACATGCATATAAATTAAAATCCATATTTTTCAGTTGCATGATAAATAATTCCTACATGAGAAGTCTCAGTTTTCCTTGTTTGGGCATTATCCTAAAAGAAAAAAGACAAATTATCACTTATAAACAAAGAATTGATTATTTTGATAATTGAAATTTTAACTTCTGAAAACCAGTTATTAATAGAAGTCCAATAATCTCCACCTTCCTGAATCTGACTTGGCAGTAGTTCAAGAGACTATTCATGATTTAGGAAAGATCCATATGTTTCCGGGTTCTCAGAAGCAGCCATAAAGGTCCAAATGCAGAAGGAACACAAAAGCAAGATCAATAAACCTCGTGAATGCTTTCAAGGAAAATAGCAAAGCCAAAAGCAAGAATATCATAATATACCTGCTGCAAAATCCCGTTGCTTCAGATAAGATCTGTTATCATCACTATGCCATCCAATGCTCGCTTCTTTTGTCCAACTGAATGATTTCAAAATAGTGTAAGAACATGATCATTTATATGAGTAGTTTTTCCATGTTTTAAGGTTGAATTAAAGTCAGATACATTGTATTCAATTTAAGGTCATAAGTGGTGAAATGCACAAAGTAAAAACCAATAGAAACCACTACTAGGTATAATATTAAGATTTATGAAAATTCAAAGTATAAAGTGAAGGATTTCCTTCTTGATGCAGTCACTAAAAGCTCTAATTACATAAGGCATAGTGGAATAACTTTGTTCTCTGAAAATTAGGCTGTAGTTGTAGTCAACTCAGATGAAGAGACCCCTGATTACATGAGAACTTGTACCACTGAAGCCTCTTTATCTATGTATTTTATTAAGATAATTCTCAAGATATGATACAAAGTTAAAAGTTTTCGTCTCATAGTTTCTTGATTACCTTTTGGTCTCACAAAAAATTAAATAAATAATCATGTAGACTAACTTTTGATTTAACAGTATATTTAAGCAGTAGTCATTGCTCATAAGATGTTGCTTAATTTAGGAAACAGTGATGGAAATTAGAAGAGTAGTAAAGAATATAGGAAAGAAATGAATTCTTTCATAATCAATCAACTGCCTCAATCAAGAGATGTTACAATGATATATATAAGTATCAAAACTAAGAACATCTCCTCCTTCGAAACTAAGAAAACAGTTGCCTTTTATTAGAAATACAAAATTACCAAAACAACCTATACACTGAATCCCACACTTGAGAAACAATCATGCAGAATATTAAATGGCTCAATATTTAGTACAAACAGCTAAACTATCATCAAATACAATATATGCTATCCCAAATTTTCAAAGTCTTACTTCGCATGCAAAATGAGCTTTGTATAGGATATGCAAAACCTAAAACAATCTAGCAAAAACAACAAATTTCCTTCCAATATTTTACTCCCCCCACAACCAAAAACAAAGGGGGGTTTTCTTCATCTCTTTACAACTATTAATATGTTACACTCTTTAAACAACATCCTCAATCAAATTGAAACAACCCTTTCGATTAGAGGAACACGCGGGTGCATATCTTACTAACACCCGTTTAAAACTATAATGAATATGAATCCATAACAAATCTTAAGTCTTTTACATATTATTATAAGCCATACAAAATTCTTTCCTTTTTCCCATTTAGCAACAATCTAACATTTCCTTTGTCCCAAAAATTATAGAAATCACTAAATATTCTAAAATATAATACAAAAATAACTAATATATCCAAAACAATACTCAATGATTCATTGGGATTGTGTGAGTCAATGAATTAAGAATAGCTTTGGAGAAAATGTCTTTTTAATTTAAGAGATTGACGCACTATTTGAGAAAACAAAAATAGAAATTTGAATGAGATTTTTTTATAGAGGGAATAATGTCTACACACTTGTATGCCGAAAATCAAGTATAATGCCGTCATTCTTATACCCAAAATTGAGCGAAGTCTAAGCTTTGAGTTCCTGTTGCTTTCTAATCAAACTAAAAATTTTCAAAATATTCACAAAAGTACCAAATGATCCAAGCACCTATTGATAAAGCTCCATTTTAAAGTACATTATCAATGAGTATACAAACAGGGAAGGATACCTTATTAGTCCCGTGAATTCAATCACCAACTCAAAATCACATCCAAAATACTCTTCAACCTTCTCCCCGAGCCTCTCTATATAAGTCAAAAGATGAAACAGAATAAATAATTGTATCAAATACAATAAGGAAAATAAAATTTTAAAATATAAGAAATAAAATATCATAAAGATAAAGGAATTCATTGGAACCACAGAAGATAAGAAATACCTCTGATAGGAACAAGGGGCATGATCAAGTGAGAACAATTAGTTGCAATTAAATGAGAAAGAGTCGTAGAAAATACATTAGGCCTATACCCAACCGTGCAACAGCTCTTATGTATAAATTCCAACTCCTACAAATACCATTATGTCAAACACTGTGTACATATTTTCTGTATACGGAACCCAATATAGTCCTGTCTATAAAAGTACCTTGCAAAGATCTAGAGAGAGGAAGTTGTGAAGAATGAGACGTGGGTGCTCCATTTCTGCCATTGACAACAACCTGAAGCTTTCAACTGATGCTGCAAAATTTCCAGCTTATGAAAGTAAATAAAAATATTCCCATTTAGAGATGAATAAATTTTAAAAGAGGCTTGGACTATATTTGGATGACAACTTGAGAAATTTCAGTTTTCACCTCAAAAAATACAACTCAAGCTTCTACTTTTATGGGACCTATGAACATAAGAAATATAATTTTAGTACAACATCTATTAAATAGGACCAAGGTTTTACCCATCTTAATAATTTTGAATACCTAGAGGTTCTTTTATTTATCCATCGACATGTTCTTATATCACAACACGTATGAGACTGAACTAATATAACATTATTAAACCAAACAACAATTTTTACCCAACAGCATCAGTATGAAAATGCAACTCAGAATAAATATTTCATTCCAAGTCAAATAACTTAGAATCCAATTGCATCTGCATATGTCACAAGCAAGAAGCTAACAAGCCGAAGCAACAAATAAGTGGAAATATATAATTAAAAAGGTAAGCATCTAATGAGATTGCAATAATTTTTCAATACTTATATTATCTTCTTCAGAAAATAACATTCAAGTCATTCTTATCAATTCCTGTTACTTGTGTCCTTATAGTCTTTATGTAAGAAAGAAATAAGCAGTAAAGTTGAAGTAACTATGTCAAGTAAAATAAGACATCACATTGTATTATTGGTTAAGTACTCTCAGCCAATATAAGCACCATGTTACTGACAGCAAAAGATACGCAATTTTCATACACCCTTTCATCTGACCACTACCTTGCCACGTCTTAACAACAGGAAAATATACTACTACTGCCCCAAAAATCTTGTCCATTTTTAACATCGCATTTGAATTAATGATCAATTAAAAATTATTGAAATGTGTAAAAATGTAATAGTAAAATTAATGATTTATTGAAAATGTAGAAGATTGACAAGTATTTTATTACAACTTAAAATAGAAAGGATTGAAATGATTTTTGGGACAAAGGGAGTATATATTACGAATTTTTGCATAAGAAATGCAAGTTTCCTAATTATCAAAAAGGAAATACGAGTTTCCCATTTGGTCTTTTTTCAGAGATAAGTGCAGCGTCTCACCATTTCCTCGTGATACTCCTGAGAAAGACTAGTAAAAAGTTCAGAAAAATACAATTATCCCTGCTAAATTTTGCCTTCAGAATTGCCTAGTCAAAACCCGATACATTATCCAGAATATGATCAATTAAAAAAAAAATAATAAAAAAACTGATTCAGCCTTTTTGTTGGTACTATATGAAAATTTGATGACTTAAGAATATCTCGTATCACAGAATAATCGTTCAAAAATTCTTCAAAGAACCATACTTTATATGGAAATTAACGTAATGTTCTGAGAAATGTAAGTATTTATCAAATGAAATACTGAGAGAGTATGAAACCCTTACGTTCCCTTCGTATCAAAGCTGAGTCCAATCGCAAATTGCAATGGCCGAATTAGAAGATGTGAGAAATTATATTCTTTTTCCATCTGACTCAAACCGCCTGAATATTTTATAAATATGACTAGAATGTCCAAATTATAAAAAAACAAAAATAGTTAAAGAATCAAGTTCTAAAACAATTAAGAGAGTAGGAACAAGTGTGAACAATAAAATTTTCTTTTCGATTATTATTATCTATAAAATAAATAATCAAAAATATAAATATCACAAATATAAATGTCACAAGATAATATATATTTTGATGTTGGGCTCAAATTTTTATATTTCTCCGCCGATTCTTTTTGTCATGGATCCGAGGGCATTTTGGGCTTGTTTTGATTTCTTCCGATGGGCGTTTTGGGCTGGATCTCGGAATGAATTTGAACTTCGAGGGCCTTTGGGCTTGATCTCGATCCATTTGTATTTGATTTGATTTCTCCGATGATCTCGAAGGGAAGGTTGCGCCAGAAACTATGAACGATCCCCGAAGGGAATCGTCGGAGTTTCCTTTCTTCTCAGCCACCACCGATTTTACTTCCGATTTTCACCTCACTTGAATGCTTCTTTTGTCTCTATTTATAAATGAAGAAAGTGACAATCAACGTATTATTAGTTTGTCATATGTCTTTGTCTCTATTTATAGATGAAGAAAATGACAATCAATGACTATTAGTTTGTCAACATATCTTCAATATATATTTCAATATATAATTAAATTTCAGTGTCTACACCAAGTTCTTAAAAAATTTAGCACATTGACATAAATAGTCCCTAAATTGTGAATCTTTAGTAAAATTGTCCATATTTAAATTTTTCTAGGAATTGGTCCCTATATTATGTAATTAATATGGAATTGATCCTTTCATCCAAAAAATGCTAAAAAAATGGTTAATTTTTTTTATAAAAAATATACATATATTTACGTTATTAAACTATTTTAATATACTAAATATATATAAAATTAAAATATACAAAATATTTTAACGTATACTCATTCGAACTTCATGAATTGAAAACAATTCATCGAGAAGGTTTGTAGTAGGATGTGAGTGAGACGTAATTGAGAATCCAACAATTTTTTTATGAAAATGTATGCAAGATTCTACATTTTTTGGAGGAAAAATGTAACTCTTTTTAATTAGAGATCTATTAAGAGTGGTGAAAAAATTGGAATGGAAGAATGTTGTTTTTTAGAAGGAAAAAAAAAAAAAAAAAAAAAGTGTGCATTGCTTTGGTAGTTTCTTGGGTTAATTTGACGTTTTAAAATTAAGAAAACATTACAATGACCTCTATTTTAAAATATTGTTCGAAAAGGTTTTATTGTAGCCTTGGGTTCAGTATAAGTCACTTTCCAGAAATATAACTTACTATTAATAGAATGTTGATCTTAGAAATGATACTTCACATTTTCTATTAACAAAAAGTCTCCAAAATGCTACTTCAATATAAATCGAGCAATGAAGTAAAATGATATCATTTTTTAAGTCGCATTACAAGGGATGTAGTTTCTATTAATAGAATGTCACATCTTAAGGATACTGCTTCATATTTTTATTAAGGGAAATTGGCCAAATTTGTCTCTTAATTTATAAATATTTTGCGATTTCATCCATTATCTTTAATTTTGGCCAATTTCATCTCTTATCTTTATAATTTTGGTCAATTTCATCTCTTATCTTTATAATTTTGGTCAATTTCATCATTCCGTTAATTTTTTTTTTGTCAACCTTAGTCACTGTTTTAAAAAAAAAAATTGGCCAAATTGGTCCCTTAACTTATAATTTTTTTGCAATTTCATCCCTTATCTTTGTTTTTGGAAAATTTCATCTCTTATCTTTAATTTTGACCTATTTCATCCCTTATCTTTGTAATTTTGGCCAATTTCATCCTTTATCTTTATAATTTTGGCAAATTTCATTATTGTTTTTTTTTTTGTCAATGGTTAGTCAATGGTTATATTTATTAAAAATAATTTTCTCAAGGGTAAAAATGTTAATTCACTTTTTTTTTTTTTTAAAAAAAAAAACATACAAAATTTGTGAAAAACTGAGTGGAAGTATTTATAATAATATTTATTTTAAAAATAATAATTCACATTTATTTTTTTAAAAAAAATTATATAATATAATATTTTAACTCTTTTTAATAAAAAAAATTAAAATTCTAAAAATATATTTAATAATACTTAAAAGAAACTTAATATATAAAATTGTTTAGTGTATTAAGTTTCTTTTAAGTATTATTAAATATATTTTTAGAATTTTAATTTTTTATATTAAAAAGAGTTAAAATATTATATTATATTATATTTTTTATATTTTATATTAAGTGAATTGACATTTTTACCCTTTATAAAATTATTTTTAATAAATATAACCGTTGGCTAATCGTTGACAAAAAAAAATAACAGAAGGATGAAATTTGCCAAAATTATAAAGATAAGAGATGAAATTGACCAAAATTAAAGATAAGGGATGAAATTTTCCAAAAACAAAGATAAGAGATGAAATCCCAAAAAAATTATAAGTTAATGGACCAATTTGGCCAATTTTTTTTTAAAAAACAGTGACTAACTGTTGACTAACGGTTGACAAAAAAATTTTTAACGGAATGATGAAATTGACCAAAATTATAAAGATAAGGAATGAAATTGACCAAAATTAAAGATAAGGGATGAAATCATAAAATATTTATAAGTTAAGGACCAATTTGGCCAATTTCCCTTTTTATTAATGAAAACTTGCATCCTCTAAATTCCTAATATCTATTAAACCACTATATCTATTTTTATTTTTATGAATGTTCCATCGCTAACCGATTTTATTCATTTTATAACTATTAAAACAAGAGAAAAGAACTTTTTTGAATTTTCATCAATAGAAATATTGTGGTATACATCTGTTTAAAATTTGAATCGGAGCTTCCTCTCACAAGAAATCAATTCAGTTCAAATGATATTAATTTGAATGCGAATTAACTTAACGATACCCTCTCATAACTCTAAGCAAAAAAAAAAAAAAAAAAAAAACATGAGTTTTGCATATTTCATTATTAAATAAAGTTATAAGACTTTTATGTAGGACAATTACTTATTTGCTTATATAGTTACCAAATTATCCTTCTTCATTGGGAAATAACATGAAAATACTAAGCAAAATCAATCAGTTGCTCCAAAACATCAGATTTCAAGAGGAACCAGAACTATCAAAAATGCTGTTGCACATTTCACATAATAGCTGAAACTCCACATCTCTACTACAACATGAAAAATCTATAAATATTTCAAGGGCATTATTTACAAAGACTTCTGGCAAAAGTAGTAACTGAAACATCAAAAAACAATGAAAGAACTGCAATCTATATACACACCAATACAGGGAAGTCCATCATGATGATGCCAAAAAGCCAGCAAAATTTCTCTCATTTTCTAGTTTTATTTGATTCGTAGACTACGTACCATGTGAAAAGCATAACATTTATTTTCCCCAAGCAGCTCCTCCCATGATCCTTGGCGAATAGTTTCCATTCGGATTTTCTTTTGGGGAATGAATTTGTTCGAGAGCTGTGAGTACTTCCTGCATGGATGGTCTGTGCTTAGGATCAATATGTAGGCACCTTAATGCAAGGGCAGCTGCAGCCTGGGCACCCTTTTTTGAGTATTGACCGCCTAACTTTGTGTCCATGATTCTCATAACACGTCTGCTATCACTAAGGAATGGTCTTGCCCAATCCACCAACGTTTCTTCAGCCGTTCCTGCATTTTCGTCTCCCATTGCTCTCTTGCCTGATAACAACTCCAACAAAACCACTCCAAAGCTGTAGACATCACTCTTCGGAGTAAGATGACCTGTTCGATTGTAATTTGTTTACAAGACTCAGAACTACGTAGTCAAACTACTAAGGATAGCACCAATGTTTTATGCTTTTACGAAAAAATAGTTGATCCGAAAATATTTAACTTAAGATGACCTTAAAAATATTATATGTATGTAATGTTGCAGTTTTGGGATCATCTAGATGCGGAAAAGCTATATTTAAAATGCACACATGTCCCAAACAAATTCTTCAACTATACACATGTGCAGTGCCTGTTTTAGACCTGTTAAACATGATTCATACTAAATTCTGTTACAGAAAAAAAAAATATATATATATATATATTCTTCATTTTAAAAAAATCGCATAGTGTGAGCATCAGATACAATGCCTACATTTCAAGAGGATAGAGTGAAAGGAAAAGAAACCTGTTGCAACATATTCTGGTGCAGCATAACCCCTAGTTCCTACAACCCTCGTTGAAACATGAGTTCGATCTCCACTAGGTCCATCCCTTGCAAGGCCAAAATCTGAAAGCTTTGCATTGAATTCCTGAAGAAGTCATGTCAGTTCACAGTCTCATATTTGTGACATTACATTGAACCAGAAAGGTTTGAGTGTAATGCATATAAAATTAAGATCTAGAATCTTAGAGCATACCGAATCAAGTAGAATGTTTGAAGCCTTCAGGTCCCGGTAGATAACATTTGCATTTAGACCATGTAAAAATGATAAACCTCTTGCAACATCCACTGCAATTCTCATCCTGGTAGCCCATGACATAAGTTGAACTCCTTCTGCAAAATGAATAAGACTATGATCCAGCGCTTATGTCGAAATAAACCCTCAAATAAAATGAATGAATTAAGTTGAGAAGAAAAAGTTCTCACTTCTAAATAGATGATTTTCCAAGCTTCCCCGTGGCATGAACTCGTATACTAACAGCCTGCTCTCAGATTCAGAACAATATCCAATAAGCTTCACTAAATTTTCATGACGAAGCTGGCCTAGGTAGTTAACCTCTGCCTGTCAATAAAAATGTGTAGAACCAAGTCAGGGAGAAATTGCACATGAAGGAAAATTAAAATGCCTCCAAATGGAACTAATAAACTCACAAGCCATTCCCTGTGACCTTGAAAGCCTTCAGTCTTAAGTTTTTTGACAGCCACTACCATCCCACTACCTGGTTTACTGGGAGCAAAAGTATTCTCATCTATCCATCCCTTAAATACACATCCGAATCCTCCCTCACCAAGAAGACTATCAGATCGGAAGTTCTTGGTCGCATTCTTTAGGTCATTGAAGGTAAAAGACTTCAGATTACTGGAGATCGACAAATCACTTTTGACTGAAGTCAAATATTGTTTTGCATTACCAGGATCGGATTTTGTGTCTGAAAGTTAACAACAGAATATTAGCAGTTATGGTTTTAACTTCTAGACCATCAAATGCAAATCAATCAGAGGCTAAAGCTTCAGTTTAATTGAAACCAAAATGAATTTCACAAGACTAAAATTTCAAGTGAGAGGGGACCTCTCTCATGATACAGTTCATGATAAAGGCCCTAATCGTAAAAGAGGTGCATTGGAAATTTGACTACAAAGATGGTTACAGAGTCTGAATTTCACCAAAATGCTGCAAAGCAAATCTGAATTTTCCTTATTCGTTAGCAGAGTTTAGAACTACAAAAGGGAGCACACAAAAGTGGGTTAACAATTTCTGGAATCTAATTTCCTCACGTAAGAAAATGAAACAATTATAGTAATTGACAAAACTTTTCATTAGGATGGAAATCTAAGAACAGAAATGCTCTCGTTCCCAGTTTATAGTGTATCGGGATCAATACATTCTTTACATATAGTAATTATACAACCCCTACACATAGTAATTACACACCAATACCCTTCAATGATAGGGTTAACCAAAGGAAAAGTTGATGTGGTAGAGTTGGTCACATAACATTAGCATATAAATTATCTATATAAACAAAAAGAAACGAACTGAATCCCAGATATGTTATTTTATTTTATTTTATTATATATATATATATATTGGGGGGTTGGGGTGGTGGGGAATGCTTAGAGAAGGCCTTCATCAAGGACTTCGATTAAAAAAAGCTTCCAACTTTATAATACTAATTAGACTCAAAAGAAGAGAAGTAGAAAATGTCAAATGGAAGGAAAGAAACATGGTTGGAAATCAAAGGTAGCATAGCTAATCAATTAGCCCTAAAGAGGTAGAACTCTCATCACCTACTCAACCGCTTCATTTGTCTTCACGGTTACTTGGAATAAGAAACAAATCTCAACTACTACCAGGAAATTGTTCCTAAGAATGTTTCATAAAAACATAAAACTTTTAGCTATGCAGGAAAATCAGAAATTGCAAAAGGAAATGCTACTTCCTATGCTCAACTTCAGTCGAATCCTCTCTCTCTCATTACTACATCAAAATAAATATTTCTTCATAAACCCTTTTTGATTTTTTTTTTCCCTTAAAGAACTACTTAGCGTGTCTAAACATGCTAAGCAGGCAAATGGAACCACATATCTCTGCTTCTTTCATCAAACTAAATAAACATTTCAACTGATATCCAATGCCAAGAACAGTCAAAATAGTACAGCCAAGAAGAAGGGAGGTTCAAACCAAAAGAATACATGATCTTTTTTGTATAACCAAATACCACAGCAAAGTTAAAACCCAAGAAGCCAAAATGAAATAAAAAGATTAAATATTTACCATAAAACTGGCTAGAAGAAGCATGAGCAAGCTTAGAACTTGAAGGACTTCCAAAGCAAATTCCCATTTTTTTTACAAAGGAACAGAACCCTTTTTGGTGTTCTTCCTCCAGCCACCACTATCCTTGAAAATGGGAACAGAATGAAGAAAATAGAGAAGAAGAAAACGAGGGATAACTGCGGCAGAGACTAGTAAAACCATTGATTATCTCTTCTTGGGAGTAAGGAAGAAGCTCTGAAATTGGGGGTATTGGTCTTTAGTCAAGACTCAGAAAAATTGGGTTTGAAAATGCTTGCACAAGTGAGTTTGGATTTTGTCAGCTCTGCTGGTCCCATTTTACTCCTCTCTTCTTAATTGCTTATTTTATAATACAATCTTTGACTATGCCATTTCCATTCTCAAACTTTTTGTGTTTTACCCTTTTTGAAAATGACCACTATTAATGATAGCCAAAAATAGACCACAAATGTTGAGTCTTTTGTAAAGTTGGTCATTCTTTTTAAATATATATATATATATATATATATATATATATTATATTAAAACAAGGACTAATTTACCAAAAACTCATAATTTGGGACTATTTATACTAATTTATTTTAGACTATCAAATGTAAATAAAAATTTTAAATTTTAGCATCAAATATCTTTAGATGACTAAACTTAGTTCCAAATATTTATTTTATTTTATTTATATTCACATTACTATGTTTGTTTTTATTAAATTTTTTTCTATTAAGCTGTTGATTTAAGAAATTTTAAAATTTGAGAAAGTATAATTCAAAATTTGAATTACTATTACAACTACCAAATAAAAGATTTGTTACTATTATCAATTTCTTTTAGGAATTTTATTTTTTAATTATGTTAATTATCATGTCATAAATTTTATTTTAAAAAAAATTAAATAACTTTGCTTATCGCACGGGTCTCTTGGGTGGATCTCGTCACTTAGGGGCGACACTTTCAAGTCATTTCATGCCCAGACTAATCTCGCTCACTGATTTGTAAACACCTTATTGGGTGAGACAGTTGGTCCTCAAGTTAGAATTTGAAACATGAATTATTGGTTAAGGGAGGAAGAGCCTCTATCACTCCACCACATGTCTCTCGTTAAAATTAAATAACTTTATTTATGAAAAACAAGAGAAAAGAAGAAAAGAGAAACTTGAGTATTCAAAATATTTAGAGAAGAAAAAAGGAAAATGGACACAAATTAAAATATTTTTTGGGTGAATTTTTTTTTCAACTTGACTTCACAATAAAATACAATACCACTATTTATAGGGTCCCATATTACAACAATTAAATTAATAATAAATTTTAAAACAAACAATTCGATTAACCGTGCATAAGTTCATTAACATTCGTTATTAAAACTGCTATTTCTCTCTTATATATATATATATATATATTATTATGCAATTTGATGCATTTTTTACCTTTACTATGTCTCGAACTTATGAATTCCAGAGGTCATAAGTAAGGTGTTATCAACTATACTACACTTTCTCACGTATACTTTCCATCCTTTCTTATAATAACAAAAAAAAATAATAATGATGTATTAGAGTCCAATTAGACAATTTTTTTTTTGCAATAACTTATATTTAAATTTTAGAAAAAAATAAAATTAGATATATTTACAAAATTTTAACATTTAAAATTTTATAGTTTTTTACTCGAATATGTTTAGCTAATAAATATTTTTTTGTTAAAATATTATAAGAAAGGATAAATACTTAGAGTAATAGGGCTGCTCATATTTTAGCCGGTTTATATTTATCTTTTCATTCTGTGGTTGTATGGGAGGAGTCAGCTCCTCCTTCTGTTCTTTCAGTTCTTCAAACTGAATGGCTTGGTTCTAATTAATTAATATATGGTTTTTTTCCCCACCAAAAAAAAAAAAAAAAAAACTAACAATAATTCTATATATAATTCAAAAAGTCTTGAATTTAAAACACAAAATAAAAAAAAAAATTTATTTACCAAAAAAATAATAATAAAAAAATATATATATATTTCAAATTTTTAAAAATTTAAATACTCAAAATATAAATTAAAACAACCGGGTAAAAAATATGACTATTAAAAAATAATGGACGTTTGCAATGATTAACTTTCCATTTACCAAAAAAAAAAATAAATAAATAAATTAAAAAATAATAATAATAATGAATATGATTGACTAAGTAGTGTGAACTGTATAATTTGTCAACTGCGGCAGGGCTTTTTTATTTGATATTTCTAGTTTTCCGTCTTTTACAAAATTCCATTATTTTCTAATTATTTTTCCCCTTTTTTCTCCTCCTCATATTTTCAACTACACGTGAGGGGATTTGAGACAATCAGTATTACATACATTTTTAATTTTGGAAACGGATGAATTATGCTATAATTACTATATAGCTGGTTAAGGCTATAATTACTAAAACAAGAAAATATTTTATATAAAAAAGAAATGTAAATTACCAAGTGAGATAAAATATTTAAATAAGTCAAAAATGATTCATATGATAAGAAGATATTGTTCAATTGATAGTAATATCAACTTAAAATATTATAAGTTTGAGTTATAATAAAAAAAAATCTCATTTTTTTAAAAAAATAATAAAAAAAAGAAAAAATAAATGGTCCAACTAGTTGACTTTTCTCTCTTTGTCTAACTTGCATAATGCTAGAATGGCTTGCACCTTGGTTGGATCACCATCAACTTGTCCTCCTTTCTCTTTTTTTTTTTTTTTTTTTTTTTTATTTTTTTTTTTTTAGAGTCATTATGACTACTAATTTAAATTCGGTTTGAATTATACCCGTAGAGTTCAACTCCGATTCGAGAAAATGTCTCACCCTAGCTCTTATATATAGGGGCTCATAGCGAGTGTCAAACCTTGATTTCTTATAACATTCACAATATATTTTCTCATTGTATCAAACCAAAAACTTATCAACTTGCCCTCTTTGATCCTATGTCCAAGAAACTCCACCTTCTATTGAGCAAAGCATTATTTCTCTAATTTGATATGGAGTTCGTTCAAGTTCTTCACATGATCTTCAAGGGTGGTGCAATACACTTTGATGTCATCCAAGTATACCATCATGAACTTAGAATAAATCTATTTGTTTTGCACAATGTTGATAAAGTATCATTCAAGCATTTGGTGGATTTGAGGGTCAACCTTGATTATGATCATAAAGTATAAGTCTACTTGATAATAAGTACTACATCTTAAGGTTCCAAAATATTAAGTATTGCCTCCCAATAATCAAGAAAGGGATTTTCTTGTTCGCGTCATATCAAATATTCTACTGTCTCTAAAATACTTAGCCTTAATAAGTACACCATTATATATAGAGTTCAAGTTTAATTAGGTAACCATATATAGACATGTTAATAGAAATAATTTTCCTAATAACAATTCACAATAACCTTTAGGCAAGTAAATTAAATCCCAAGATTTGAGATACAAATAATGAGATTGTGATTCATTGACACAAAAAAAAAAAATCACCATTTTATTCATCTTCACTAACACATTCTTAAGGATTAAGAAGAATTTCATAATGTAGGGTGGGATAGCAAGTGCAAAATAAAATTGATGAGTACCAATCTTCCATCCATAAACAAAGTCCTTTATTTCCATCTTGATAATTTGTTTGCCAATTTTGCTACCACTTTTTTATATACCTCAAATTTGCTTTTAAAGTTGTAGAAAGGATGGCTAAGATGTTTTCCTTTGTGATCACACTCATGTATTCTCAATATTTTGCATATATCTCCCTATTTAAGCTTACTACTAACATTTGTATTGAAATTTACCATGGACTTTTACCTGTTTATGGCTTGGTTAATCCACAAATAGTAAAGTTAATAAGCAAGTAATGACTCAATAGTTTCAAAAGCAGTTTCTGTATAATATATCAACAAATTGTCTGCATACATGATTTGAATAATATAGGTAGGCAAGTCAGTGGATCTAAAAGTGTTTGAAAATATATTTTTAGATCCAAACGCTACCCGATACCCAATGAATCTAAAGTTTTATACTCATACACAACTTTATTGAGTCTCGTGTTTGAATCGGGTATATACTACACAAAATTTGGTTTTTGAACATTAATAAAAAAAATTAATTATTATAGAATTATTGTATATATTTACACAAATGACTAATAATCAAATTTAACTTTATAACAAGTTATAATGTTTGAGTAATAATGTTTGCCCCACCTATTGTTCCATGCGTAGGCAAAGCCTTCAAACCCAAGGCCAATCAAACCGTTGTCATCAATAACCTTCTTAAAAACCACCTCTACTAGAAGATGTAACCAAATTCCCCTCCCCAATTTGTCTACACTAGATAGAACTACATTAAAATCCATAGAGATCATCCATGGACCATCAAAATATTCACCTGTAGTAGTTAAAAACTCCCATAACTTATGTTTCAGAGATGAAACTAGAAGTCCATAAATCAATGTGAATTGCCAAGTGACTAGGTGAGGGACGTTGACACCATATAATTAATTACAAGTTCGTTTGCAACAATCACTTTAATATCAGCTACACTATTCTAGGCATGCATTAATCCACCAAACTTACCTTTGGAAGGTACAAATTCAAAATATGCATATCCAATTCAAGGTGTAGGTGAGTTGGTAAGGAGTTTTCTTAGCTTAAGTGAGATTGAGGGTTCAAATCTTTACTCATGTATGCAGCTGTTTAAAATCCGGGGTCGGAGCTTCCTCCTGCAAGGGACTAACCCGGCTCGAACAGGGATTAATTTATATGTGTATTTAGCTTAAAGGTGTCCTTCCATAGTTTGGGACTCATCTAGGACACCTCGTGCCTAAGCAAAAAAAAATTCTAAATTCTATAAACTTTGCAGCATTTTATTACATTTGACATATGAGATGATATAAACTATCTCTCAAATATTTAAGTTTCCTCGATTGACTTAGATCTGAATGGTAAACTTGATATTACTACTGTCCCCCCGAGGTTCTTTGTGACAAGGGTGGAACTTCTGTAACTGATGAGGATTCACCCAAAAAAAAAAAAAAAAAGCATTGTCAGTTGACCAATCTCATGATAATTGTGATCATGATGGGGAGGGGCATGTTTTGGCTCACCTCCTTGCCTTATATATGTTACCATTCAATACCTGATCATCTAAAATATTTTCAATCACCATTGTAGTATTTCTCTATGAACTCATATATCTTGCTTGTCATTTTATATGAATGAATTCCCAACAAACTTTGGAAATTCTTCCTTTATAATGAACTTAAGGGTCTTTGGTTATGAAGAAGAGCAAATTCTTTACGTATCAGTAAAAAGGCAGACGTGTAGTTTAGCAAAACACTCCTTCAGCACATTCTCAACTAGAATTTCGGTTAGTAAAGGCTGTTAGATAGATGTGCTATATTATGTAGGTTTATTTGCTTCAAATGGAAATTAAAGATATTTTGAAGGGATTTTTGTTTGGGTAAGTCACAATGGTAAGATTTCTTTGAGGTTGTTGTGAAGAAGAGAAAGTTGCTATCAAGGTGTTTTTGGCTATCCTTTATGTTGGGGAATGTATCAAAAGGTTAGAATTTTTCCTCATTTTTGTTTGAAGAAATGCTAATACTCTTAGGGAGTTTTGCAATTCTTTATTTTCTCAACAACATTTACATTTTTTTTATAATTAATTTTACTACACGGTAAAACAAAAGTCATATAGTCTTTCATATTTAAAGGAGATTCAGAGATATGATTAATTTACCACATCTATAACAAAGGCCGTAGTCTTTCATATTTAAAAAGAGATCCAAAGTTGTGCACCATGTACCAACACATGTTGGCCCAACTGAAAGGAACTTGGTTTCTTATACGCAAAGTCTCGAGTTCAAATATTGCCTATGGAAAAATAGGTGTAGGGAGACCTTCCTCATAATAGGAGTCCGACGCGGCTCGAATTCGATTTAGTTGGGGCTCAAAGTAGCTCCAAATACAGATAAATTACCAAAGGTGTGCACCATTTTCTCTGTATTTGTGTTCAACAATATCTGTATCCAAATGAACTTTATGATGTAGTTATACTAAGTTGCAATTTCCACATTCATGCTGTTTGGTGGAAAGTTTGGGACTTGTTATCCAAAAGGGGCAAAAGAAGTTTGACTTGAGGTCTAAGTTTTCAGGTAAAGTAATGAGCTTTTGACAGCCTAAGGTCTAATTTTCATGAACTTATATATGACTTCAATGCAATTAAATGTGCATGAAACCATACTATGGGCAACTGGCTTGATATGAATATTTGGATCTAAATTCTAGGTTGATGTGATGACTGAACTTATTGTTATGTGGTTGATAGATTTGCGGGTAAGTGCGGCTACTTGAGGCTCATTAAATGACAGATACAAACACTGAGTGGACTCAATCGAAAGGTAATCGTCAATTTCTTCCATGATAGAATGCCGTGTAAAGCAAAACAATAAGTACATGTTATTTAGATGCAAAATGATGTGAATAAATCAACTCTATGCAAACAAGATTATGGTATATGACTATTAAGTAGTTCTTCATATTGCTTACAATCCTATTTTTCATTAACAAACTAAATACATAAAATTCAATGTCACTTTATTCATGAAAAGATACAAGAAGGATTAATCCACACAGAATGTAAAGACGAGAGGAATTGAGAAAAATCTCTTTAAAAAAATATCATCTTGAAAGAAAGTTTTTACTGATTTAGTGCAATTGTATCATGTAAATTATATAATTAGGTACGTGATTAGGAATTAATTAAGCTTGATTTAAGGATTAATATTTCCTTTTCTTTCAGAGGATAATATATATATACTATATAAATTCCTACTGCAAAGATAAACAAAATTTTCTGCATCAAAAAAAAAAATAACCATCAAATTTAAACAACCGAAAAGAAGTACAGAACAAACAAGACATGAAAACCCTCAGTGAGCGGTATAATACAAATAATGATTATTGCATACGTTCTTGGGAGATCACTTCTGTTTCAGAGTGAACTTTGTAGTTAACTACTAAGGGTGAAGGAAACATAGAGAATATAATGAATATAAGACCAGTAAAATGTTATGAAAATACAAAAAAAAATTTAAAAAAATTGATTTCTGGTCTTCATTTTTGCAAGAAATTTCATTTCAAAAGTAATATTGCAGGCAGTGTGAAGACAGAGAGCATAAACCACATTAATCACCAGTCGGAATCCTTTCAATTGCAACCACCATTCCATATCCCTTTACAATATACAAACTTGGTTTTCAATCAGAGGTGAGGCCAAAAAAAATTGACTGCCTTGGTTATGAAGAAGAATAGGGGACATAAAGAAAAGAAAAAAAAAGAGAAAAAAAAATGGAATCAAGTTTGAAAGCCCCATATCCTAATCAATATTTTTCAAGTAATCAGTACACCCCCAAATTCTGTTATACATGCACTAGAAATCAGTATACTTACATTTTCCTGAAGCAAAACCAAACACAAGTTTAGGTTCCCGGAGCAGCCCTGTCATCTGGTCCAGCAAGCATGATCTGCAAACCCAATATATATCTACTGTCATCGTCTTTTTTCCATTAATATTTTAGTCTACATTAAAAGCAGCAATCTTTGCAGAGGAAAGAATGAAGTAGTAAAATAGTACGAATATACAATTCTCTTAATGCCTCTGCAGTCTAGTTTGGCACTATAACTATGACTTACATTGCAATCAAAGGCAAACCGCCTGGCCAGCATAATGGCTGCGTTTCTCTCTCTCTCAGATTCAAATGCGAGAACAAAGGAAAGTCCGGCCTTTGCTTGCCAAAAAGCAGCCTGGGCTGCAGCATTTCCACCACCTCTAACCCCACAAAGCTGAGAGTTTAAAGTCAATAACACAAACAAAAGACATACATCAATGTCACATTAGTCAACCGAAAATATATGCTATACTTCAGTCACAAAATAAATGTGTCAAGGGCAACATCACTTCAAATATTTGGGCAAAACCCAATATGCCCAAATCCAAAAATAAGTCCCAAAACACTTAAACAAGAAAAATGAAAGTTGCATTGGAAGTATCTAAAAACAATTTCTTCTTAGTTATACTACCTGCATTGAAGTTGAATAGTATTCTTTTGCTACTGTTGTGTTTCCCTTACAGAGTTTCATTCTCATCTTTCCAATATGAAGCACATGGATTGATTGTGAGGGATGATCTGACCCATTCATTTGGACAATGACAATCTGTAATTTGCAAGTATGAGAATACATAATTAAGAAAGAAAAGGAATAAACAAAGTAGACAGAAGTTGTCTAATAGGAATGACTCACCTACTTATCAACATAATTGCTGGATTAAGAAGTACAAAGACCATAGAAGCAAGTAGAAAAGAAAACATTCAATAGTTCATCAAAATCTCAATTCAGTAAACTAGTACCATGCATGTGCAATATGTGAAATAGCATGTATTAGAATTTTGATAAATTCTACAGTTTGAACTACTACATTAGTTTATTGTTTCTCATGTTCTTTTTTTTTTTATACCTACTTTTTTTTTTCCTTCTTTACTTACATCATCTGTTGGGCTGCTCCTTTCACTCTTTACTTTACTAAAATAGGCAAATAGTTTGTCTTTCCAGATGTTAAATTACCAACTTACTCTAAAAGTTTAAGCTACTAAAGAAGATTGAATTAATCATCTAACACTGAAAAAAAAAAAAAAGAAAAAAAAGGTGAATGGTTGTTACTGATATTTATGTAAGATACTCTCTCTAAGACTTCAAACCTTCTAGGAAATTTTCAAAATGAATTTCCACTTCCCTAAAGTAAAAACTTTTTCCCTTTTTTCATGTAAACTTACACAACCAATCTCCTTTATTTTAATTTAAGAGACAATGATCCTCCATATTTGGATACCACCATTAACCCTTTAATTAGGATAAGTTAGTAACATTCTGTAACCAAATGCTCTCCTAAAACCATTGTTTTTAACAAACCAGTCAAAGTGGCAATTTCAATTCAAAACAGAAGAAATACTATTTTCATTTAGTATATACTTTATAACAGCTGCTAAGTTTATTTTATTATTCCATGCTACATTTTCTAGGGTTAGAAAACATTGTAACTATAGATGACTAATGGGAGTTTATACATTCATTTCTTAGTATCCCTCTTTTATTTTACTCATCACCTTGAGAAGATTAGAATCTTTTTTTCATCTATAAAAATCTTAGTATCATTTTCATTTTTTTCCCCTCAATATTCTTTACTTAATGCTTTACAACTCACTATAAAATAATGAAGTTAAAAGATATTTTTATAGAAGACAAATTAATTTTAACATTTTTTTAAAGAATGAGATGTTTAAAAAAAACAGTGAGAGAAATTACAGACCTATTAACTCTTCCTATAAAATCAGACAACCATAGCCTTTCTGATTTAATTAAGCAAACAAAGTTAATTACCAGTTTACCTATCTATTTACATAGTTCATTTTAGTATAAATTTCTTCATTTAGAAAAGACAGAACACACTTTTGCTGTAAATCATGTTCCTACTCATTGAAATATTTAAAATTTTATGTATTTAACGGGGAATCACCACATAGTTCTTCCATCATTATTTGGATAACTGCCATTGGGCAAGTACCCAATTGCAGCAGATGACACATCTTAATTATCAGGAGCAAGTAATAGGAATTATATCTGATCTCATTGAGAAACTTATCAGCTTAGTTTAAAAATAATATCAAAATTCAGTCAAATTATTTACTAATTTAAGTACATACAAAAAGATGTAGCAGAATATTGATTAAAGATAGAAAATACTAAGATGAATTGTCACACAAATTTTCCAAGAATACAGATCAAAAGACTAAGAGGACTTAGAAGATCACATATAATGTTAAGAGTGAAGATATTTTGAGTAAAGTGCAACAAATAATTGAGTCATGGGATAGTTCTAATAAAGAGAGAACTAACCAGGCAGCACCAAAATGAAGATGAGTAAATCCTTCAGTTTTCCACCGTGTTAATGAAATCAAACATTAGTTCTTAGGTTTTGCTTATTTTCCTCTACTCTCTTGCTGAATTCTTTCCTTGCCTTTACTTTTCCCTCTGTTTTTCAAATAAAAATTCTTCTATGATTCCAACAGATAATTAGATTAAGCAACATCTTATCAGCCAGGTGCTGCATCATTTTTAAACTTCTTCTATCTTCTTAACAGTAAAACTAATTGTCACTATTTAGCATTCCAAAACCTACCTCAATGGCAAGTCATTTATGAGGAAAACTGGAAAAAACTTTGAAAGAAAACTTCATAAACAAATTCTAGATCACCAAAACATGCACATAATAGAGGTAAAACAAATTCTAAAGCAACTCATTAGGACCATAGCCAGTCTAGACACATCTGGTCTGAGGAAATAGAGGCATATTCTATTCAAGTAACTTGACTGAAAGAATCCAAATGTAGGAATAGGGATGTTATATGTTGAACGAATGATTTTCCTACCACATTTGTAGTGTCAATCCAGAATTAGACTGAATACATACAAAAGAAACATCAGCTGATTCAATATTCCGCCCTATATCTCAACGTGTTAATATATACTCCCTCTGTCCAAATTATGTCAATCTATAACACGACATAAGAATAAGAATTAAGGAACTGTATAAATTTATAAAATATAATACAACATAACTAACATATACTCATCCTAAAAATACATTTAATGTAGGAATTAAAAATACAAAATTTTTGAGTGGGGGCATACAATATTCTTTTTTTTTTTTTTAGTTAGAGCATATTTATATTTTGTAGCCAGGAAAAGATAAAGGCAAAAATATGGACCAAAAGATATATTGAGTTTTGCATAAAAAATTGAATCACTAGATATGCAGTACTATAGAAAACTTTCCTGATAAAAAAATGAAACCTACATTAAATTCAGTGTCATGTCGTCGCACCAGTGCTTCCACATAGTTCCCCAATCCTGGAGCTGTTAAGGAAGGCCGCATCAGTTGTATAACATATTTTTCATTTGAAATCATGGAATGTAGAAGCAAATTGAATACTTTAAAAGTGCATTAGAAACCAAACTCACGTACATGTTATAGAAATGATTACATATATAGAGCAAAAAATGTTAAACAATTGAAAAAAGGATCAAGAGCAAACCAGGATCAATTGGACCAGTGGTTGATATTGTTATCGTTTGTCCATCTGCTACAATATCAGCTTGTAAAATTCTACCAACATCAAAAGGCTCTGGTGCATAAACTGATTTGGTGGCCCCTGAAATTTTCAAGTCATTCCATTAATGACTTGTTTAAGTTACTGAACAGAAATACAATAAAACTTGATCGTCAAAACAAGCATAGTCACATCTATAATGGAGCTAGGCAACATTTATTTAGAAGAGCCCCCTCCCCCCTACACTTCCTCAACTACTCATTCATGAAGTCGTGATTGAGTGCAAGAGAACCACAACTGTATAAGGATTCTTTACAATTCAATGGCCAAATCATTTGCACCTGTTTCAAACCACAATCCATTACACTTTTAATGGCACTATTATAAATTTCATCCACTACATGATGACAACTTGCAATTTTTGGAGAAAAAGGTTGGCTTGTGATATTTCAAACGATGCAAATCAATGAAAAATAACACTCAATCCAAGAATATTGTTGTTCCCTTATTTTCTTCTCTGAAGAAATTTAAGAATCTAAAAGCTCTGTGAACTGACTACATAACTGAAATTAGACTTAGAAGTTATGATTCAATTCAGACCACATAGTTCAGTAAAGAGTTACATCTTCCAAACCAATAGAGTTAAAAAGAACTAGAAAGGGGAAGGAAAGGAATAAATTAATAATCCTGGTAGAAGGAAACCTCCAACAACTAAAAATGAGTATCAATGGTTGTTCAGTAGTTTAAGATTACATAAGAAGCCTTCGGTGGCATCTTGTAGCTCACTAGACTTCTGCCCATGCACAATTTTCAATACTTGAACAAGTTAAATGGGATAAGAAATTACAGTACAAACATATCTCTAAATGAGGAGGAGAAAAAATATTTGAGGGATGGAAAAAGAAAAGGAAGGATTTTTCAAGAAGGAAATAGTCAATAAATCAATCCCATTTTTCTTGAGTGGGCTGATATGTAAGACAACACCCAAAGCTGAGTAAAAAATAAGCATTTCAGACAAACTTCCAATTGTATAATCTGTACAGATGTAGACATCCTAATATGCGCCTTTGATAACTCAATTAGCTAATTAAAATTGATTGAAATAGTACTTAGGAAATAAATGTTCTTTATAACTGCAATGTCTAGCACTTTGTTACTTTAGGTAATTGACAGCACATTTTTTATTTTTCCTTTTTTTATCCCTTTACCACTTATTGTGTAAGTCTTAATTAGATTCTATAGCATATTCTAAGTGATATTAATTCATTTTATTTATATTGATAATATAATTATTGTTACTCTTGTCTATTGAAGCCAATTTTTTTTTTTTTAATAAACAAGAGTATTAGCAAACTACTATTAAACATAAATAAAAACTTTATATGAAATAATTACCAAAAAAAAAAAAAAAAAAACTTAAACATGTAGAAACTCTAACATAATTAACTTTTATCAACTATAAACTTGTGCTAATTATGAAATTGCTATGTCTAGCAAAGTTATAGATGAAAATGAGTAAATGCAAATTCTTCATTAGCAAAATACAAATAGAAAAAAATATTTTAAAAATAAAATAAAAATTATTCAATCAAAGATCATAATCATAAATATAATAATCAAGAAAAGTACGAGCAAATATATTTTCTCAAAATTTCCAAGAGCAAAAGGATAAAAATGTAAAGATTTTTAATGTTTAAATTTATATGATAAATGATTAGCAAACAACGGCTGATTCAACCTCTACACATTAAGATGATATAGCTTAACTTTTCAACATTAATACACCAAAATTTTAGTATTCAAACTTTAGTTTTATTAGACAGGCCTAAGCATGGGCATCTACATCCTGAGGCAGCACAAGTAATACTTGGCAGCAAAATGACAGCTTCTAAAAGTTCAAATTCATTATCCTCACATAAGTAAACCTAATTGAAACATGCAATGGAGCAGAAATTAATTATATAGTTAGCAGACAAAAGAAACAAAACGTTACTACCAATATACCTGAAATAAGTTCCTTCTTCCCCACATCTGATGTCAAGCGATACCACTGAAAGGAACATTCTGAAAGTTCAGGAGCATCGTCAGAACGTGGATATATCCGCAAGTATGAACCCAGTGCTTCAGTACCATCCATTTCATACATGTCATTCAAGTTCCCCTCAATCCTCTTGTTGATTGCTAGCTATAGAAGCCAAAACATAACGAAGAACATTACATCATAAACCATCATCTAACTCAACCTAATTATATCTCAGGCCATGTACAGAGAGGAAAAATGTGAATTCAACTGATAATTTATTTAATTTTAGATTTTTTTTTTCTTTTTATAGATCTATTCAGGAAAATGAATACTATGAATACAGTAGCCCAGAGTTCTTGGTGTAATAGTTTCCATAGTTTTCTAATAATGTTTTATGTATGTCTCACCTTATTTTGTTTCTTCTCATCAGTAGATTAGAAAAGTTTTCAGATCTTGGGTTTCTATCTAATTTTCTTCTCATCATAGTGAAAGATTTGGTACATAATCTGATTTTCCAATCAGTTTTAACTGAAAAACTTGCGGATAATTGGTTCTTCGTCAGAAATTAGATTGTTCAATAAAGCCTTGAGTCAGAAACAAAACAGTACAAGACAGTTTATAAATGTTTTTTTGTCATTTCTTTTGCCCTCAAATGCTGTTACTCCTTTCCATTGCCTTTGTAACTAAAAAACTTCTACTATTGCTATTAATGCAAGGAGGTCTTTTCTGGATGTTGATTTACAGATATTACTATTCCATTAAGGTTAACAGTTTAAATACAGTTTCTACATGATTATTGAAAGCATTGGGGGGACTTCATTAGTGGAACAACCCAAGTAGCAAGCACTGATTTCTCTTTTCTTTGCTCATACATTCATAATCTCCATTAGATAACTCATTTCCATTCCAAAGTAATCTATTGTGAAGCAGCAGGGCTTTTACAAATCCTGATTATGGAGATAAAGTCAATACTAATACAAAGGATTTTCTTCATAGATCAAGATCTTAAGTACATATGAACAGAATTTTAAGATCTGAACTCAGAGCGTTAGTGGTGCCATAAAGTTTCGAAGTGGTGTCTTTGAAGATTTAAAAAGTAATGTTTAAATTTTTGGCCACTTTTGTATATCTACCATTCCATGTCAAACATTACTACCATCAATCCCACTACTATCTACTATGGCCATTGTTTTTCATCATGTGAATGTGCTAGTGGTTAATTTCTTAATTTGTTTGTAATACAGCCTAAAAGATTCAAGTGTCTGAGAAAATCTGAGAGTATTTGGGAGTTGTAGTGTTGAAGTCTCATTTTTTGTAATCATCTTCACAAAGTGAAATTATCTTTTCTATCTTTGCCCATTGACATAGAGGCTTTATGTTGAACCATCTAATTCCATTTTTTTATTATTATTTCCCTCTCATTTTCTCCATTTTGTCATTGTCCTATTACTGAATATCCTAATTTTTAGAGGGTTTTATCCAAACAAAATGGTATTAGAAGTGAAGTTGGTTATTCAGTCAGTTATTATAATGTCAGTGCCAATTAAAAAGGTAAGGTAGGGCTGAGAGATATGATGGAACTATTAGTCTCAGTTAATGGAATGTCAGAATCTTTGGGGGTTTAAAGCAAAGTAACCTGAAGAAAATGTGGGCCATAGGCTGAACCATACATCATCATTATTTTTTTCTCATTTTCTCCATTTTATTATTACACTCTTCACAGAATATCTTAATTTTTCACACATTGATGCTACAAGCTTATGAGGACTTCAATCAATGATGTATTCAAAGTGGCTGCAATGTTGCTACTTTTTCCGTACACATTATAATTTAGCACAAGTTTTTCTTTATATTGATTTGTTTTATCCTACCAACCCATTTTTATTTCAAGATAAACTGCTGTAAGAAAGCAATAAAGTGTTTCAAAACCTCTTTCTGGAGCAGGAGTGAATGCTTAGACTTTTCTTCTAGCTGGATCCTTAATGCCTGAAGTTCATGCTCCATGTCCATGACCTGTAAGCATAAATCAATATAGCATATGAACATAAAGCAATGGAGAAGTTACAGCAGAAAAGGAAAGGAAAAAAAAATTAAATAAAGAACAAATAAGACAGCTAAGCACCCTGAAACATAAATTCTGCTCATTAGAAAACATAGCATAAATACCGTATTGAAAACAACGTATCTTTAGTTGTTTCCCTTCTCTAGGTTGGTGGGAGCGGGGATCCACCCCCACAGGGGACGGGGGCTGCATTGGGTCAGGGTCAGGCAAAAAAAGAAAAAGGATATCATTAACAGAGATAGACTACATAGTTTGATTGTTATTACTGCTTATTTGCAAAACCAAATTATTCAAACACCATGCAATCCAGATGTACCAAATGCTAAAATCAGTAAATAGACTTTAATTTATATATTTGAGGCTAGCCAATAAAAAAGAACAGAGTACCAAAGAAGGAAAGATATGATGTGTTACACAATCAAAAAAAGCAAAAGAAAAGAAAAATCTGCTAGCCAGATGCATATTGCAAAAAGAAAAGAAAAAAAATGTACAATCAAAGAACTAGGAAATTAATAACAAACAAGATGAAAATAGGGGCAAATTCTGTCAGCACAACACTCTAATAGGGCTCTCTTGCTCCTGGCAGGCTGAGCAGCACCCCAGAACCTATTCACCCTTTCTTTTTCTACCGCAAGTACTCTTGAATAAGAAGCTTAAGAAACTTTCTTTACTTAACCTCATCATCTAAAATTGAAGCTGCTAATCAGAATACTCTTCATACACTACAGTTAACCGTATTCTGAAGCCCAATCAAAATAAGAGGTCCAGATGAAACAGCTCTTCAAGAGTGGCAAGTGAAAAATTTGTCAAATCTCAACTTGAGCTGCTCAACAACCAGCTTTCTGAACTTTGATAAGGCCTTCATTAATTTATTCAAGTAGAAGATAATAGTTCTAAGATTTCATATCCATCTAGAGTTATATGGTCTTGTAACCTTGACTTCAATCCCCAGGCAAGTTCAATCTCCTTGCGACTACTTAGTTAACTTACACCAAAAACCCTACTTTTTACAAGCAAAGCTTCCCTTTCTCTCTCTACTAGCATCCCCCTTCACCATTTCTACCCCCGTTGATTAAACCAAACCAAACCTCAAGATTTTCCTATTTTGCCTTCTCAACTCATTTCTCACCTATCCATTTTGACTGTTTCACCTTGTGCCACTCTGCTCTTGAGAAAAAGAAGTCTAACACATCCACAACAAAACAGCCAGGTTCAAGTTAGAGTAAAATTTGTGACAGAAAAAAGTGTTTGAAACTGTCAACTTGAAAAAAGACTTAGTTCTTCTCCACTCCAAATCCAAATGTAACCTCTGGTGATGCCAACAATATATGAAAGAGAATTTGTTTAGAACCCATACTTTTGGGTGTATGCACTAGAAATACTAAGCACTGTACAAACCTTCCTGAAAAACTTCTGTTCAATGAAAAGGATAAGATTTACATATCATGTTTTACTGCCAAGTAAAATCAACTAGATTGCAAAAACCTAAAGAACACTGATAATGAGAACATAGTAACGAACATCAACAAATGATAAAACATATGACTTGAGTAATCCAAGACTCCCTAAAAAAATTTCTTCAATTTCAAACATGAAGATCCTTGTCTTTCCATACTTGTAGCCGAGGTTAACTAGGAAGGACATTAACTGTTTAAGCTTTAAATACCTACAGCAAAGTAGCAACTCCATATGAAAGGAATTTTGTATCTAACCACAGGAAGAAAGAACTATGTATTCCATAGTTGGATGACCACATAAGAAATTCGAAATGCAGGAGCACAAGACTTTGGCTCCTGGTAAGTGGAAATACATTCCAATGCTAAGTAAATGATATTGGAATGACCATAGATGAAATTAGTGGAGAGGCTAAAAGAAATCAGGAAAATAAATAAGCAACAGAGGAAAAGGAAATCCATCAGAGGAAAAGGAAATCCATCTGAGAAGCACGAGAAGGAGAACAGATAATATGATATTACCTTACTTGGCTGATGCAGCATTTTGATCCGTCTAGCCTCCTGAACCTCCTTCATCAACTCTTCTATGTCCTAATTCAGTCAGGGAAAATCAAATAAAGAAATAAAAAGAAGAGAAGACAGAGTGTGAGAAAGAGAAAGAAAAAATTAATTTATAGTTATAATCCGTATAGTATCAGAAACTAATATCTGGAATTTTACTGTATAAGCGCTTCAAGACCTTAACGAAATTGAACATCTATCGCTTATATATGCATTACATGGGAAGAAGAGCCAGAAGCAAGATTTATGTAATCATAGTGCAAGATGAACAAAATCATCCATCCTATGACTTCTTTTCCTTCATTTTTTTTATTGGTCAATAAGTTCAATCATTTACACTGTTTATTTTGGTATCATAAATGTGAACCCTATCCCCCATCCATCTTATGAACTTTAAGAGGTGTTAAATTTCCACCACCCTATGTAAAAGCTTAACTTGATAAAAAAATATTGAATAACACTTTGACCCCCGTCACTTGCGGGCCAACCACATACTTTCAACCTGATTTAAAAGTTTAGGCTAACAAAGAAGAGAGGAAGTTATATATTTATCAAGATGGAAGAAATAAATCCCTATAGAAGAAAATAAAGAACATTTATAGTAAATTGCTAATAAAAAATCCAATAGGAATACGTAATTATTTTTACAATTAGCTATGGTTTATATGCCTAAACTACAAGGACTCTCCTAAATGATGTGAGGTTTAGATACATAAAACAAAAATGTGAATACAGGATAAAACTCAAATAAAGCTCTCAATTTATAACCGTAACCGTATGTCCTTAATTCCATTAGTGGCATCTCCATGTACACTTAATGAATTAGCTTCAAAACAATATTACTTCAGAATGAATGATAAACTGATTCAAAACTTTACTGCCAATCTCTTTTTTTCACTTCTAATACCATCTCAATATGAAAAACTACTGGTTCCCTTGATGTAACCATATATCTTTTGGGTATAGAAGATGGCAAAGATGCTCTGAGCTCATGTTTACTTGTACAACAGAGGTAGAATACTTTCTTCCACTATTCATCTAACACATGAATGTACAAAAAGAGTAAAGCATGAAATGTTTGAAGTAAAACAAGAGCAGAAAAAAATATTTTTCCTAAAAAAATTGTGGGACATGAAACACAAATATTGATGGTAATACAAAATTGGATACAGATGACTGCATATACAATAAAATGTAGCATAAGATAATTTTGTCATAGGATTCTAAATAAACCTGCTGCCCTGAAGCCCGTGACATCCTTTCATGTTCCTGGAGAGCCTCTTCTACCCTTTGAACTGCTTCTCTGGCTTTCTCTATTTCGGCACGAGCAAAAGCTCTTTCTTCATCAACAAGTTTTTTAGCATCTTCTGAAGCCTACAACAATCAATTCATCATAATGAAAGCAAAGGTCTTACAAGGAGCAAAATCAAACTTAAACTCCATTGCATCTTGTTATTCAGGTGTGAGGAGATGAACAGTGGGAACCAATCAACAAACATTATACCCAGAACAGAAGACCAGATTCTAGACACTGAAGAAAACTTTAAGACCAGCAAAAGGTACAATATAAAAAGAAAACCTGAATGTTGCAAAAGCATGGTAGTGTTAATGATGTTACTGAATGCATTATTACAAATTGCTAAAGGGTTACTACAAGCCAAACACAGTAAAAATTAAGAAAAATGAAAAGGCCTTAGGTGATGCTATCAAAATCCCATTGGAGTGCTTTAATGGTAACAGAGAGTCAAGATACTAGGTGAAAAATGCAAGGGCAAGATTCCTTTAAAGGCTAGACCTTAATTATGCACACATATCAATGGAGAGTAAATTGTGCTAAAACCCTTGACTAATTTTTATCTAGATGATACATGTAATAGTCTTAGAGAATGTTTTAGCAATTAATATTCAAATTGAGTTAGTTTAAATATACAAGTTTGTTCAAGTTATTAATAATTTAGTATCTCTTACGAACTCAATCCTAGGGGGTTCAAAATTTGTGATCTTTCAATAAAAAGAGGAGATCTCCATTCAATATGTATGTTGTTTTAGCTCAATCCCTACGAAGTCAATATATTGTACTATGTAAATTCGGTGTCAAACGCAATTAATCCAATGAGACGACACATTTTGTGCCCTGTTCTACTTATCTTAGGGCAAGCTAAGATTTATGGGCCTACGTGATGAAGTACAAAGCAATTAAAAAGCTGTCCCATAAAGCCACCTTCAATTCTGCTAAACTAGGCAGAAAGGAGTAGTAAATTACCGTAATTTTTCAGAACAGTGAGGATTTTGATGCAAAAACGATGATATAACTTAACATCAAATAAGAGAGAAAGGACCCTTAGTGTATCAATGAAGGGAGGATAAAGCCTAGGCATTATACCTGGAACCTTATAGTGTCCTCAAGTCAGACATTCTTAATTACATAAAAATCTGTTCGCTATTTATTGATTGAAGAAAACACTACATTTAATGAATAAAAGTAAATAAATAAATAAATTATAAGCTCAAAATCCTAAATCTACTAGAAATTTTGCCACATTGGACTAGCCTCTAAAACTATATATCAATAGGAACTAGGAAAGGTAGATCCTAGAGCTGTTTCTGATACAGAAACCAACTAAAATTGCCATTCTACAACTGACTAAAATAACAACGTCCCAACTAATGATCCACAAACCAAAAATTCTATGATTAAGGCCATATGACAGAATCTTTTTTCAACTAGAATTTTCAATGTCTTGAGCCCTTTGGTTTTCTCCATCACTAGGTGTAATTTATATAAGCTATTCTTAACACTTATATTCTATAGCAATTTCCTGATTTTTTACATTGTTAATAATACATTTCTTCACCTAATCAAGTGCAGCACAACATTGGTTGGTCATCATGGGACAGCTTGAACGGGTTTTCCTGATCATTCTCTCCAAGAATAGTACATTCAGTATCAGGTTTCATCATAGGGAATCAATGACCTTCATACAGTGAGAAATTGCAATTAACTGATTAGTTGGAGTAGAATTCCATTATATGATCATCTGACAAATTGTCCAAATAATTTGCTTGGGGTTCAAATTCTTAACATTATACTCAATTACAAGATCCTAATATTTGAAATATTAAATAAACAATAGAATATGTCTCAGGGAAAAGCAGTATCCTATTGCTTTTTGTTATTCTCATTGTAGATGACTATTGACATGGATTTCATTATCGGCCTTCAAATTTACTGATGCGAACATATATGGCAAAGTTCAATGCTTGATGATAAATCTCAAATTAGAGGTTATAATTCAATCCAGGACATTGAGTCCCAAGCTATTTGTTCCCATTGATAAAAAGATTTAGCTCCAATCTAAAGGTATTCAGAACCAACAATGTCCTCGTTTGACTTTCATTAGCCTTCTAAAACAGGTGTATTATAAAGCTCATTCCAAATCAAGCTGCAGCCAAAACACTTTGGGCTCCCATAGGTAAAGGACCACATGAAAAGATGAAATTTCCATCAACAGTAGTATAACTGAAGACACAGTTCTGACCCACAAAATATACTGCCCTGAAAGAAATACTCACATAAATCTCATTTGCACTAGAATAGTTCCGCACGCAATTATTAAGCCCTCAATTCATTAGGTTCATAAAAGAAAGGGCAGGAATGGCTCAAATATTAGCGGTTAGGGGTTTCTATGGTATTCTTATGCTTAATTTTGTCTTTTTGCTTGAGGTAAGTTGATGTTGGCAAGTTAGTTATTCAGCTAATGATTTAGCGATATTTAGATGGGGAATTAGCTGGCATGAGGAATGCAACTGCAGAGGGTTTCAGACCCCATTATTGGTTGTGGGAGATTCTGTAGCATCTTTAATAGCTACTGATCTTGGGTCTAGGTAATTCCTTTATTCTTATATTCAGCAGTATAGTTTCCCATTATTTTACCATTTCTCTATTCTGTAGTATCTTAATATATTCATCTGTTGGGGATCTTATCACAAACATCAAAAATTATTAGGATTCTTTAAAACATGTTTAAGACTTCTAGGCTCAAATGACAGTTTATATTCATCTTTTTTACCTGCTTCAGAAAAGTTGCCAACTTTTTGACTTCTGCCTTCTCTTGAATAAGCTCTCCTTCCCTTTGGGTCAACTGGATAGCTAAAGCTTCAACCTGGAGAAAATTAGAATATCACATAATCCAGGACAATTAACTTATCGATACAAAGAATTGTGAAACTAAAAGCTAAACAAAGTAAAAAGTGTATTTCCTTTTCTTTTACTTCTTTTACTTCTTTTCTTTCTTTAATTTTTGTTTTTTTTTTTTTTTTTTTTTTTTTTTTCCCTCAAAGAATCTTCTCTTTGAGGTCTCCCCAATAAAGAAAGTCAAAATATGCTTTTAAAGCATCAGAAGATATGCTGGTATAGTATCAATTGCATTTGCCACCAAGAAAGTAGTTATTTTCCATCTAGGTCTATGGGGGATTAATAAAAGCAAATTCTGGAAGGCCTTGTTTATGGAAATGTGGCAGTGCTAGCCTCAAACTATCACAATTTTTAGTTCTAGAGAAAAGATCTAAGCACCAGACAAAGAAAGAGGTCAAGAAGGACCCCTCAAGAGCTCCTCTCTTCTATAGAGGGCAAAACCATGTACAAATTTAGTTTCATCTCTAATGGAAAATAAAAATTTTACTAAATCCCAGACCCTTTTATACCCATTTTACTAATTATCGCACTTTTAAACCCAAATACCCAGCACCTTTTCTCCCTAGTATCTACTGTCCATGACCGTCTCTCAAAAAAGAAAAATGGTGAGTTTTAGCAACTGAGAACATTTCTTTAAAAATCCAAAACTTTTAAAGCTTAGATAATCCTAAATTGGAAAGTGTGATATTGCACAATAAAGAGCTCAGGATTTAAGTAAATCCCTGATAGTAATAGTTTATACATGGAAAATTCAATATAAAGTAACGCATAGGTGATAAATCAACCTGCAGAATATTGAAGAATTCTGAAATTGAATAGGATCTTCCCAATAGAAACATATATACAAAGGCTTCAGTTCAAATGCATACACAGACATGTATCCTAAGCATATGGGTATAACTTTACATCTTCAGTCAACATATATATTTCAAGCATCAAGAAAAATTTAGCAACCATAACTTCTATAAAGTTGTCATACACATGCATACACACCTTGTGTGGTACATGCAGTCCTAGGTATATTCTTTGGCAAAAGATTCAAGTGACCCTCAAACTTTCTTAAAGTCAAAGTTTGACAGCTTAAGAAAAGGTGAATCTCATCCCTAATAAAATGTTCCATTTTGAACTTTCATCAAGAATATCTATCAAAGAGAAAACAGAAGCCATGATGTGACTTCCTCAACTTTAAGAAGGGTATTTTAGTATTATCAGGCTAGCTGCGGAATTTTCACATATTGATAACTCCAAGAAGGCTCTCCAGTGTGCTTGATGATTTTGGTGACATATTTCAGCAGCTTAAGGTGTAGACTGAGGCTCATGCCTAGGTACTGAGAAGCAAGATAAAGAGGTAATGTTTATGCGGATAATAAAATGAATAGTTGTCATGCTGGCAACAGTGATGGGTACAGTGATAATTATAAAAGATATGGACACTAGAATCTACAGATAAATTGTGAAGACATATGAAGCCAAAGGTCTAAATAAAACAGAATTGGCAAGTGCTAAAAGCAAAGCAAACAAAAAGAACAGGAATTGAGATTATTCACCTCTATAATCAAAATTGGAATCTTCTGAGAGTGAGAAAGTGCATCAGACTATAGTTATTGCAATAATTTTGGTGGGAGTCAAGTGGATAATTGAGTTGAACCAAAGAAGAGAGGGTTAGTCTGGAAAGATAAAAATACCTTCCCAGCAAGTCACATTACATCCAACCACTTGCACATTGAGGGATTATCTTGACAGATGATGAAAATCAGATTTTTCCAAAGTTGGAGGACAAGACTCATCTCTTAGTTAGAGGGAAAGCTTACATTTTAAGGCCAAAGGAGAAATTTTCTTCCTCTTCTTACTTTCATGCAAGTGGGTTAAACAAGGGGCACCTCGTTGCAGCAGTTAAAATTTAACAATAAAAACAATACACAAAAACCAAAAAAAAAAAAAAAAAAATCCACAACAATCTGACCATAGCAATAGCTTCCTCTACATCATCTTGGTTTTTACCCGCCACGCGTCCTCTCAAAGATTCAAGTGCATCTCTAAGCTTCTTTAAAAGAACATGTTTTTCCAATGAAGCTGCCTCTCTAAGTCTCGCCTGAAACAAATTAAAACTTGGTTTTCAGTATCATTGATGACACCATTTCTTCTTCATAAAAATTTACAATTGTTCATGAAATACAGGAAGAAAAGAAAAGAAAAAAAAAAAAACCCCATTTCTTACATGTATAAGAATGGATATAGAAGATTATCCAGAAAACAAATAAAAACAAAAATACTAATACCAGCCAGTGGATAGTTAGCAGGAAGGAAAAAATAATTACCAGTAAATAAATTGGCTTTGGTGTCAAGAGATGACAGGGGATGGATAAAAGCCAACCAGTATAATCTTGAGGTGCAATATACATTTAAAGAGCATTAACGGAAAATAGAAGAATGGGTAAGATTGAAGAAAACAAACCTCATCAGACAACTTGGCAGCAGCAGCCAAACCCTTCTCAAATTTGCTGGCCAAATCACGAACAGAAAGTCTTTTTTGCTGGTCGAGCAACAGAGCAGTCTCTCTTGCAACAACCTCTTTCATTGATAATGCTTTAGGATCTTCCCTTGTGTCTAAAATCTGATTGTTAGGTCCTATCTTATAGTTTGGAAAACAACTCGAAGTAAAAACCACATCAGCTGAAACTGGTGGCACGGCCTCTCTTTGCATTGTATCACCATAATCCCGCCCTAGCCGAGTCATAATTTCTAATCAAGTAGGGAAAACTACAGAATTAGTAATCCACCATTATAACTAAAGTTTCGTATTTGATATAAAAAGGAGGAAATATTCACAGAAAAGAGAATTCGTTTCATTAAAATGATAAGAAACAAACGCCCAATGCATTCCCACAAATTTAAATCACAAACTGGCTTGCAAATACCAATCCAATATCCACCCACATCCACATTCACCAATAGTTAATACATTCAATAAGCTATGACTCTTACAATCTAACAGCAAATGCTACAATCGCAAAACCCAGAAAGAATGTCTAAACAAAAGCCATAAAATGCAATTATATCAGAAACTACATGTTCAACAGAAATTTTTTGAACACGAGAAAAGATAAAATGCTGCAAAGAACAGTAAAACCCATCCACAAAATAACTTAGTCAAAATCAACACAGCTGATATAAATAATATTTTTCAAAAAAGACAAAAAAATTCAAAATTCAAAATTCAAAATGAAATACATACCAAGAAAGCTGTTGACAATCAAACAAATTCAAGAAGAAAAGACACCATTAACCGTGAAAGTCGAAGAGGATTAAGAGTAAAACCCCAAGTCAAAAAGAGAAAAAGGTAATGCGCTCACAGATCATCCAAAAAATGGAAACATTATAGAGAAATAATGCAAAAACTCGGTGCTTTAGTAAAAATTAGTTTGATCGTTAGATCAACTGCAGCAATCAGAGGCAAATCCAAATGATGATTTTAGAGAGATAGAGGAAAAAAAAAAAGCATACAGTTTTATGGAGGCATGAGATATAGAGAGAGAAGAACAAAGAGAAGAGGAAAGAAAAATGGTTTGATGCTTTCAAAAGTTAAAGACAAGCAAAGGGCCAAAAAATGAAAAGCTACTCTGCGTATGAGCCCCACAACACACTATTTCTTACTTGTCAATTACTGTTCAAACGGCAAATGTTAGGATTGGGAACTGCCCAACTCAATTTTCAGGGTTCTTTTTCACAAACATTCCCCCATTTTAGTTTTTTAAGGGTTTTCTAATTATCAAAAAATATTATTGTGTAATTGATTTAAATACTCATAATCAATTTAAATATTATATTAATATTGAAGAAATATTAAGTAGTTGGTTGACCCTGAATGCTATCAGCTCATAATTGTAGCATATCCTTATAAGTCATGGATCGTAATAGTTACTATTTGAAGGTTGATGGACCCTAGCGAATACCGCAAGCCTTAAGGGTGTTTGTGATACCCTCTCATTTATTTTTTAAAATTTCTATTAGGAAAAGGACAAAAGGGATATTTCATATATCAGCCTTCTTTTTTTTTTTTTTTTTTTTTTTTTTTTTTTTTTTTTTGAGGAATATATCAGCCTTATTAAAGCTTATTAAAGGTTAGTTATAGACTAATTCTTCCTCTAGGCGAATGGTCGAAGTTTTGAATCCTCTCAAGTGGTTAGTTTCATGTTAAAAAGTTCTGGGTTAAAAGTTGAACTCTGCGAGCGCTCCACGGACCGAGTCCAGATTAGTCTCACCAAATAAGGTGGGACACCGGACGCCCAAGTGGCTATAAAAAAAAAAAAAAAAAGTTAGTTATAGAAGTCTTTGTGTATTTATTACCATTTAAGTTTACAAGTTAAAATTTTATTTTTATTTTATTATTTTGTATTAATTTTTAGACGATTTAATTTTTAGAATGCTTTTGCACTTCTCTTTTTAAAGGGATTTTTTAGAATTACAAAATTTTCCATTGGTAAAAAATGATTATATTATTATAAAATTTTAAAATTTGATGATAATAATAATAATAATAAGTTGAGAGTTACATTTACCAAAAAAAAAAAATAAGTTGAGAGTTAGCTCATGGAAATTAAATTTATTAAGATTAAATTTGATGATTTTTCATATTAAAACATTAAAGTATTAAGGAAATATTTATATATATAATATTGTCGCGATCCAAAACCTAACTTGACATGTCATACATTGAAAAATTCAATACAGAAAATAATAATAGTAGTTCAATACATATATTTAAAATATGTCACGTTAAATAGTAAATATTTTTTAATCAATAAACTCGTAGTTTATCAAATGCTCTTCAATTACATTTATTATTATGTACTATAAGTCAGAAGAAAATATATTTAATTTTTCTAATATATTTTTTATACTCGAAACAATATCTTTCCGTCTCCACATGATATACATTAAAATTGATATATTTAAAATTTAACAATTTTTTCTGAGACTATATTTAATCTTTTTCCATTGGGTAATATTATAATTAACCATTGACCTCTACTGCGCAACTCCAAACTTTATATACATATTCGTGTTGGAAAAAGAATTCACCACCAATTTTGCCACTTTTTTTCCATTATTATTTGATTTGTTTCTTATATCATTTTATTTTATTCTTTAATTATAATATTTTTTATTTTTATTCTCATGAAGAATATTGATGAGAACATATATCTTACTTATAGTGCAACTATTTACAATATTTTTAAAAACAAAAAAAAATATTTTATTAGAATAAAGATGAGTGATGCATATGCTAGTCAAATTTCGAGTAATATAAGAATAATTGAAGGCTCTGGTAGAGCGATAATAATATTATCCAATAGTTTTGTCGAATAAATCAAAACTATTTTCACAAAAATGGGCCATACAAAATGATTTCTTAAGAAAGTGACCATTTTGGTTAATTTCCCTTTATTTTGCGTCTGTAATAGAAGATGGGCGCTGGACAAATTTCACAATGGCATTACCAGCTAAGAAGGGTACAATTCCGCTCTTCTTCCTTCTACTGTTTCTCTCCACCGTCTTCCTCCTCATTCTCCACCTTACAACTACCACCACCACCACCGTCAATGGCCCTGCCGCCTCCTTTAACCATCTTCCCCGAGATATTAATCCTACTGAACCAAAGTTCACTCTTGTAATCAAAGTCCTTACTTTCAATCGTCTCTCATCCCTATCTCGCTGTCTCTATTCACTCTCTAATGCTCACTATGACAACTCCACCAAAGTTCACCTACATGTCTACATTGACCACTTTCAGCAAACTCCTCAGGATCAGGATGAGAAAGGGCCTCCAGATTTGGATGCGAAATTGAATCTTTCTCGACAGATTCTTGGTTTTGTTGATAGATTTAAGTGGGATTTTGGAGAAAAATTAGTGCATTATAGGACGCTTAATGTGGGACTTCAATCGCAGTGGCTGGAGGCTTGGTTCCCCACGTCAGATCACGAGTTTGCGTTTGTTGTCGAGGATGATCTTGAGGTTTCTCCTATGTATTTCAAGTTCTTGAAGAGTTTGATTCTCAAATATTATTATGATCGTGCCAATTTTAATCCCATGATATATGGGGCCTCCCTGCAGAGGCCGCGATTTGTTCCAGGTATGTGTTCTAGTTGAATTAAGTCATTTATTAAGTACTTTTGCGTTGTTAGTTTACTAGGTTATTGATGCAAGACGTGATAAATATGCAATCTTATGCAATTAGCTTTGCAAACCCTAATCTAATGAAGTTTATAATTGTTGTTGATGTCGATGTACGTGTGTGATTGAACAGAATGATTGCTGAATTTTTAGTTTTAGAGGGAATTAGATGACATTGTTTAATGCACTTGGCTATTGAGTTGCCATTTCTTAGAATGTTTAATCTGTTTAAGGAGGTTTTTAGTTTATAAATGAACTTTAGTGCTAGTGAGTATCTATTTTACTTTGTTCTAATTCTCTAATAAAATCCATTTCATGCTTGTAGATTGAACTATATTGATTTTGTAAAATGCAAATATCCTACAAGCACCTACCTCTGATCATTGTTTTGAAGATCTTTAGAACAAGGTAATAGATTTATGATACAGGAGCAGTTGTACCTTGCTTGAATTATGTGCTCTGTTTAGTTCTGTTTTATGTGGGACTTAAGCTAATCACTACTTTGTTTTGAATTCTAAAATTTCATTGGGAAAATGTAAAACTTCACTGGAAATAAATTTCTGATTTATGGAAAAATTCCTTTTGGCGTTGCTATATGTCCACAGTAGCAGGTGCTAGGTTTCCTTTCCTGTTCCAAAAAAGGTAGATAACTGAACTAGGTTGTGCATAGTGGTTTTTTGCCGCTTTTAGTCTTGGAGAATTTATTTTTCTCTATTGATCTAGCATTCTATGCTATGCATATTAAATTTCTTCTAATGGATTAGAAGCTTTGGAGGTTTCTGATTCAGGAGGAGAACAATGGATAACATTCTATGATTTATTTTTAATTTGATCACTACCCTTTATGAATAATATATACTCTATTCTAGTGATCTTGTTCTGTCTTAGCTACAGAATTATTTATGTGGGGAAAAATCATGTAAGTATATAAGTTGCTGTCTCATACACTGAGCAAAAAATATCTTTTCATGTGTTTGTTTATTTTCATATTTGCCAAAGAGGGTCTCTTGTACCCTGTTATGTGTTTATATAGCAATCTAATCATAGTTATGTTTTCCCACTCTCTTTACTGCTTTAAATCCATTGGAAGCATCTCTATACTTTGCCATCCTCCTATAAAAGTTTAATTTTCCAGTACCCTAACATACTGCATGTGCTGTGAATTCTGTTGTGTGATCCTAATGCACTGTTTCACATATGCTCAAGAATTTTGACTAGCAAATGAAGACATCAAAGATAATAGAGCATCACAATTTGGTATAGAAATCTTAAAACTAGTGAATGGGGTTTACCTTATCATGTGATTCAGGGTTATGGCAAAAAAGGGAAGTTAGTATTTCACTCTCATGCCTAGAAAAGGAAGAGAAAGAAAAATGCTACTTATTTTGATTGCTTGCTTTCAGTAACTTCGTTTGTTCTAGTATTGGAGCTGGGGAATAAAATAGCATGGTATTGGATGCATTAATCCTCACATATTTTTCTATTGGAGAATCATCGTGTTCAATTGGTTGATTTGCTGACTGAGTTAATACAGTAATTTAAAAAATGCTCTTTAGACTGGATATAGAGTTCAAGGGGGTTCACATTTACTATATTTACATTTTGATTTTGTCAATGCTTAACAATTGTGAGATTACTCTCTGTTTCCATTTTGGTGCTTGACATCTGAATGCTATGGAACAATAATGGTATAGATAATTGAACTCCCTCAGATATGTTTGTAAACTCTACATTAGTAGCACTGTGCTAATAAACTACAATAAGTGAATTGCATAGAAAGGTGAGTTCACTGGATAAATTTTTATAATATTCAGGGTTAAGATTTTTGCTCAGAATATTCGTGAATTATATTCCTTTATTTTTGTTAGGATATATACACATATATTTTTTCATTCAGAATACTGCTAAATAATGATGATCAAGGTCCTTTGAGAACTGTATTTGTTAGCTTAATTCTTTTTAGGTGCTCGGTTCTCCCATCAACTCTTCATTTTTCTTTCTTAACATATTAATAAATTCCAATTCATTCTTCTGTAGTTTTTGATTCAGATTCTTTTATTTAGTTACTTGCTTTGAATAGTTTGGTTGTTCTATTCCTAGCATGGATTCTTGAGTGCTTGAAATATCCTTTTTGGTGCCGGAAACTGCATTTTAATTCCAATAATTATGAGCCACCATTCTTGTAGCTACTCAGCCTAATTGCTTTTGTGATTTCTTCTTAACAGGTAAACATGGGAATAAAATTCAATTGGATAGTAAAACTCAAATTTTCTTGTACCAGCTAGTTGGCACTTGGGGTCAGCTTTTATTTCCGAGACCATGGAAAGAATTTCGTTTTTGGTATGACACGCATAAGGCTAAAGGGTTGAAGCCATTTCTTGATGGGATGGTAATTTCATTTTTTAGTTACTCCTTCCCCTTTTTGATTACACAGCACTATTGAAGTCTCCAAACCCAGTATTGCAATTACATTTTCTGTATTTAATTGAAATTTAATATGCTGTAGGTAACAACAGGTTGGTATAAAAAGATGGGTGAGAGAATTTGGACTCCTTGGTTCATCAAGTTCATTCATGAACGTGGATACTTTAATTTGTATACCAATTTCATGAACGAGAGAGCTCTGTGTGTTTCTCATAGGGATGTTGGTGTTAACTATGGGAAATCTGTGGGACCTGATTCTTTCTTAGTGGATAAAGCATTTTATGATGACAACCTCTTGGAGCTGCATCCTCTGAGCAATCTGAAATGGCACAATTTCTGCTTCAAAGAAGTTATCCCAAATAGAATTATTAGAAGTTCTGTTGGACTTGAATCCAATCTTCGTGTCATTCAGAAATCAAATACCATCATGCTTGTTAACCTCCAGAAAGCATCTGAACCAATTGTTAGGAACTTACTTTGCCACTTTGAAAGACTGGGAACTGGTAACTACATCTTTGTAGGACAGACATCTGACTTGTTACTTGATCTTGCAAGACGAGGACATCCTGTGATTGATACGGACCAATTCTACAACTCAATAAATATCCAACGTTCCAATACAGAAGCAAGCAAGGAGACTGTAGTGATTGCCAATGTGATTAAGAAATCCTTGGAACTGAAGTACAACATTTGGGTGGTAGACAGCAACAAGGTTCCTCTCAGCAGTAATCTACTTGATTTACCTGATCCCTCTGTCGACTTCCATTTTGGGAAGAACTCCGAGTCTGTTTACATCAAGTATTCATCAGCTTCTTTGAAGATGTGGGCTGCTGCTGATTTTGTGCACAATCTTGTTGCAGTGGCGGATTCTTTAAGAATTAAAGATTCTGTTTCCTCGGACAACAGGTACGTCCAAGTAGTGGAAAAGTTGTTGGAAAAGAATAGAGTAAAATTTGATAGAACTGGAGATTGGCTATTTGGTTTGGGTAGCGATACTAATGAGACTTCTTTAGGGGATGGAAAGAAATTTGTATCATGGCCTACTGACATGGATTTACAAATAGTTGAAAAAAAGCTTATACAATTAGGCCTGTGGGTAGTAGACAGTGAGTTTTCTTGTACAGCAGTCGTTTGCCACTCATCTTAGTAATTGATTTTGCAAAGGAAATTGTTTCCTCATCCTTTGAGACCTGTTTGGTATTGGATTTGCTCTTCTCCTCAAAGATATTTTCTCACAATTGAGTGAAAATGTCTTCTGAGGAAGTAGTATTTATGTATCATGATTACCTTTTGCATGTATTGGAAGAAAACTACCAGAATCAGAATTATGAGGGCAATGGTTAGTCAAGAATCGGGAAGAACACTTTTATCATACCATAAAGTATGCATATATCGATAGATGGTGCCGGTGCTAGTAAAAGTGGAAGAAAGGACCTGTGCCGTCGTGTTTTTCAGGATCAGGGACACTTAGTAATGGAAGAGCACTTTTATCATACCATAAAGTATGCATATATCGATAGATGGTGCCGGTGCTAGTAAAAGTGGAAGAAAGGACCTGTGCCGTCGTGTTTTTCAGGATCAGGGACACTCAAGTAATGGAAGAGGTGATTAGACATCTCCCAACTCCAATCTTGCTCCCTTGAAATATATAATTGTGGCCAAAGGTTTCTCTTATCTTTCCATTTCCATCGCCTTCCAATTCCAAATCAGTAACAACACAATAACATGCCTCGTGTCCGCGAACAAGTCAACAACAACGTTCTGCTAGAAATAGTGAGATTTATGAGTGTCTCATGGGTTTATTATCATTATCTCTGTTTTAAAATTTTAATTATCAATTTACCAAAAAAAAAAAAAAAAATTAATTATCATACTTTGAACATTGAAACTCCTTTATTTTTTCTTTCATAATTTTTTTTTAAAAAATAATTTATTATTATCCTTCCAAAAGGTTGATGGTAAAAAAATTCAAAATTTCAACTTTTAAGTCTATCTCAAGTCCTATATTAATGGTCATAAGCCATGCCTTGTTAAAGTGATGGAAATTACTAATGACTTATGCAATTGGGTGTGGAAGAAATGACTTATGAGATACAACAGCAGTTGTCGGCTTAAACATAGGCCTCCACTTCATAACCGTCAAATAATGCCCAAGAATAGTCCAAGGCCCCCCCTCTAGGACTAATAGATAGTCCTCCCTGGAGAAAAATCTAACAATGAAGAAGCCTTCTTCGAGGTCTGTTAGTTCAAACCCCTTCTCCAAATGCCAGATATCCCTTAACCTCTGCACCAACGTTCGATAGCTTATCGACTTACCTAGTAGTTTAACAATGAGCGCTCCTCTCCATTTCTTGAATAGACTAGTGTATTTCTCCTTGGAAATCTCAAGTCTCGGCCCAAATCTGGGTGGTTGTTCTTCAAGCTCCGAACTCGAACAAAAAAGTTCGTCCACACCCTCATACTTTTCCTCATCATCCTCCCCCATGTAGTAGTTGGGGAGTTCATATGTTTGTTGTTCATCAGCATTGCATGTACTCTTAGGAAACAGTTTTGCTGCCCACGGCATAATAGCTGTCTCCTGGATCACTGGTTCAGTTTCTTCACCCTCCTGCATTTCCATCTCTTCCGTCTCATCACTTCTTTTTGGTTTCTTCGTGCTCCTTGCCACAATCTCCGTGTCCCCCGGCGACTCCGAGGGGCCACTCCCACTCGTGGACATAATGACTCAACCAGCAAATATGGTGAAAAGAGCGAGAAAATTTTTTAGAGCTGCAACGGAACCAGTTTTACAAATTTTTTATTTATTATTATTCTATTAGGATTCTAATGAAAAGTTAAAAAAATTTTATAAATATGGTTGCCGCTACATTCTTATTTTTAACAAAATTTTCAAGATTTAGAAAGAGAAGAGAGATGGAGACCGTGATGGCCACCTAAGCTGATCTACACAATTCCGGGTTATAAGCTAATTTTCAATTTTTAATTCATTATTTTTAACAATTCAATATTTACATCGTTTGATTGAATATTGATGAGGTTTGACTTAATTCTTTTGATGCTTTTTGATTGAATTGATATTTTATTATTTATGATTGAATTTAATTTTGGTCAGTTTTGTGGCTTCACGAATTGCCTTGATATTATCACGGGTCGTAGGTTAAACAATTTATTGATTAGGCACTTGTTTATGATATACTTTTGTTGTTTAATCAAATTCTAACGGCTTCGTTAGTATGTGATACGAATACTAATTAGGGCTTCCATTTAGTAGTCAATTAAAGAATTAGTTTTGAAATCTGGAAATTCATTAAGGAACGATGAAGAACTTAAATTTAATCATTACCCTATGACTGAAATTCTAAATTTGATACTTGCGTTTTTCTTATTAGTTTATTTTTTTCTACAATTTTCCAATCTAAAAATTTATTTTTACTGATTTTTATTTTATTATTAATTGATTTGAATTAGGTTTCTAGGGAACTGTTCATTGAACTAATTGAATTAATCTTGACCGATTTGACAATAATCGTGTAATTCTAAAACTCTACCGTATTTAAATTATGTAAACGCAACTCAAATCGAATCTAAATTAATCGAATTGTAATAACTTAAAAAATGAGATACTAAAAAAAAAAAAAAAAAATCAGATGTAGTTAAACGATGAGGATGAGGCACCGCCAAGTAGAAAAGGAGACGCCCGAATAATAATAATAAAAGTAAAGAATAGAGTGAGGTCCCACAGATTCCACCTGTAAATACGGACATCCATATTTACATAGATATCAGGAGCTGTATCCACCGACACACCACATGACTATCAAATTTGACAGATATCTTTAAATTTAATATTTTTATATATATATAAACCCTATAAATTTTAAATATACTACTATAAAACTTGACAGATTTAATAAGTTTTCACATTCTTTAAAAATTATATTAAAATTAATATTTTTTATTGAAATAAATATAATTTTTTAATATAAAACAATTATTTTTATAAAAAAAATCAAATAATTTATGTTAATTTTAAAAGGTGATACATAAAAATAAAATTAATATTTCCATTGAAATAAATAAACAAAATCGAGGAAGTACTAATAAAAAAAAGTATTAAAAAATTATTTTCATTTTTATAAGATTAAAATTTAAATATTTTATAAATAAGATAAATTGGAAGATAATTATTATTATTATTTTTTTTTGTAGAATAATGAATTAAAAAATATTATTATATATATATATATATATATATATATATTAAAAGTATGAAGATTGTTAGCTGATAAGTTTAAAATACTTTTCTTAGAAAGCAAAGTTTAAAACACCGCAGTGTGTTAAAGGAATTGTTGTCATTTAAATAAAATTATTAGTTGGAATTACATTCATATATATTTATATATAATTGTTTAAAATTTAAAATTTGAGTAATTTAGTTAATTATATTAAAAAATAATTTAAATATAAATATAATTTAATTTAATTTTTTTTTTTCATTTGGAGCCATCAAACATATCTTATGTGACAAGGAAAAAAAAAAAAAAGGTTTGTTTGACCAAAGCAGAAGAGAGAATCTTATTGGGAGTAAGTGAGACGTTGAAGAATATAATGGAAAAATGTGCCCAATTGGGAAGTAACACACCGGATAACCAATTCATCAAAAAAAAAAAAAAAAAAAAAAAAACACACGGATAACCACTTCTACATTATTTTATTTATGGATAAATAACTAAATTTATCTATTATTTATATATATAATTAACAAAATATTAATAACACAAATTACTAAATAGTTTATTATAAAATGCAAGTTATAAATATTTACAAATAGTAATTAGACAATCTGAAACTGATTCATCATTTTTAAAACTTTTTTTTCCCTCAAAATGGTTTAAAAGCTAAAAATTGAACTGATTCACAGTCCGACAAAATCTACGAAATAGTGCATATATGCATTATTTATAGTTGTGTAATAAGAAGTACAAATCTACCTGAGATTAACCAAGAAGAATGAATTATTTTTTAAGATCATAATCTTAGGACATTCCTATTTCAGTTCAGACAACTTAGAAAAAAGAATATAACCCAAAATTAACACTCTTACCCATACTTGGCAAAAAAAAAAAAAAAAAAAAAACCCTTAATTGTAATTTTACATTCAGAAATTAAAGCCTGCTCGATCCCTTCTGCTGCTTATATATAACTTTAACTTCAGACCACTGCTTCTTTATTCTTCTTCTTCTTCTTCTTCTTCTTTCTTCTTCTTCCTTTTCTTCTTTTCTGTGTTCTGAACCAATTCTAAAGACTGAAGAATATCACCAAAAATAGAAACTTATTCCATAAATAAAATGGAAAGTTTCACAATTACAGCAAATCTTCTTCTTCTTCTTCTTGTTCTGTTTCTGTTTTGGGATCTGTTTCAGCATACAAGAATTACACAGTTGGTGATTCTTTGGGTTGGTACGACAAGCTCGAAAAGCCTAACGTTGATTACCAAAAATGGGTTGTCGGAAAAACATTCAGTCTTGGTGATTTTCTCAGTAAGAGAATTTTTTTTTTTTTTAATTTTTCTGTTTAATTTCTATCTGGATTTCTTGCTGCTGCCCTTGCAAAGTTGTTAGTGTCTTTGATCAAATCTGTTTCTTTTTTTTTTTATTCATTGCAATTAATACGCATCTGTAGTTGTTCATATCAGATTCAGACATACTTCTTTTTTTCCCCTTTTGATCCATTCATTTTATCTGATTTTCTGTTTCCTGTCCACAAAATAACTAAAATTAATCTGTTGTGGATTTTTAACTTATTCAATTAAATTTCTGTTATAAAAAACACTAAATTATAATTAAAAGGTCAAAAAATAAATACTATGATTTTTTTTTTAAGAAAATCCTAAGTGTTTCGAATTCATGATTTCTAGGTCATAAATTAGACGGCTATGCATTTTTTATAAGAAGTACGTTCTTGAAGCCTAGAATATAATTTTTACTAGCAATATATTTACAATGTAATTATGAAACAAAAAAGAAAAGAAAAGAAAAGGGCATGCTTTTATTCCATTGTCCTTTGTCTTCTTTTTTCTGTTTAATCTTCCGGTATAAGATAATTCGCCTTCCATTTTCGAGAAAATTATTTTTAACATTTTATTTGTGTATAGTTCAAATTTAAAACTTTATTCAATAAAAATTAAAATTTTTTCATTCATGTTTTGTGATTTTTATTTTATGTTGTAATTTGTGATAAAGAAAATAAAGGGTAGTTTGAAATGTTACATATCCACCAATATTATTTACTACAAAGACTTATATAATATATATATATATATATAAGGAGCATCTTCTTTAGCATGTGTGCCAAGTAACTTTTTTTTTATAAACATGTGTGCCAAGTAACTAATAGATATATAATGTGTATATATACTAAACTCACTTTTTCTTCTGCTTAACAAAAAAAAAAAAAAATAATAATGCAGTTTTCAACACAGACAACAATCATTCAGTGGTCCAAACATATAATGCCACGACATACAAAGGATGCGATTACGACGACGCATTAGAGGAAGATACAACACAATGGTCATCTGCAGATCCATCGTCAACTTCTCCTCGCCCTGTTTCAGTCCCAGTTCCGCTTCTCAAAGTCGGATTGACTTATTTTTTCTCAGGTGATTACGACGGCGAGCAATGCCAAAACGGCCAAAACTTCGAGATCAATGTCACCTACGGTCAGGGATTACCGCCAAGTCTAAAAACGAAACCTTCCGATGAAGAACGACAAGCCCCGGGGCCGGTGAATCCTGAATCTGCACCGGACACCTTAGTTCCTTCGTATTTCGATAATCCTCAAAATGTCAGTGACGATGATTCTACTACTACTGATGAGTCATCAAAGGCCATTTCTCTTTCTGCTTTTTCAAACTTCGTAGGGTTTATCTTGATTTTATTTGGACTTCTTTTCTCTATTTTTTGAGTTCTAGGTTTATACACAAACACACACACTATATATATATATATATATATATTTGGTTATCTTTGTAAGAGAATCAATTATTTTTTTCTTTATTTAAATATAAATAAATATCCCTACTTATAATATTTTGTTACTATCATAACTCAAACTTATAATATTTCATAGTCATATATAAAGATATTCAACCTATTAAATTATATTTTGTTGTTATAAGAGAATCAATTTTGTATATATTTGTGATATCTCATCTTTATAATCACATCATAAGTTTATAGACTTGAATCACTCATAAGTTTATGCTTGAATCGTGACCATAGTGGTTGATGTTCAAATTAAGTGTTACACCATATAATTTCAAAGAATGAATACAATACTTTTTTCATAATTTATTTTTGGTGAAACAAAAACTGTGAGAATCTCTTAATCCTTGTTATTCTGGTGGTTGATGTTCAACTACTTTATTTTGGTTATATAAGGACACTATTCTATATTTTATATAAAATATATATATATATATATATATGCAAATATTAGAGTAGAGATTAGAATACTGATTTTTAAGTACAACGCCAGCCAATTGATCTCACATATATGTGTACATGAATGGATTGGTTAAAGGGACCAACCACATACCAGATGAGAATCATAATCATTTCTGGCGTCTTGCGATACTCTCTGCTTTTTGGTTAAAAACAAACTTTTACTTTTGATAATGTGCTATCACCTACTTATAGTTAAGTCAAAATATCATTTTAATTCAATAAAGACAATCACAATATAGACCTGCAGATCCGAATCGTGACAATTAATATCAAAGCTAAGGTGTAATTCTTTACTATGTATCAAAAGTTTTATCCTATTGTAACCATTTTATAATTTTGTGGTTGCTTATAAATACAAAGTTTTTACCATTCTACAATAACAAATTTAGTATGTCAACCAAGTATTAGCACTTGTTTGAATGGAATAATATTTATAGCTTCAAGAAAAGAGTATAAATTGAAATAAGTGCATTTTCAGAGTTGATTTCAAAATCCATTATATATATATAAACATGAAAATTAGAACTAATCTTCTTATTCAATTATGTTCTACATGGAAACCAAGGTTTAGCCAGTTTCCATTTCTATGTTTCATGTTGAAATTCTATTGCAGTGCCCCACTGCTTTTTTCATTTAAAATAGCTAGCAGATGAACAAATGAAGTACTTTTAACAAAATCACAGCAATTGAACGATTCCATCATGGTGCCAATAATGGAAAGCTTTTAACATCTTGTGAAAATATAGCTATATAATAAGATATGAACAGAACAGAATAAACTGGAACAGCATGTTTAATTAATAATTGAATCATGTTGATTTTGCCTCCACCCCATTTGGGACAAATACATGCACCAAATGGATGCAAAATCTTATTTTAGAAAATGGAAATACAACAACACAGCAGTAAAAATGTTCATCTAGTTATTCTCATCAAGAACTGGCAGACAATCAAGCAAGATATGAGCAGCAGTGCTTAGTTCTTGCTCTGATATAGTCAATGGAGGTACAAGCCTGAGAACGTTACCTTTTCCAGCAGTCAATATGAGAAGACCTGAATCTCGACAAGCATCCACAACCCGGGAGGCAGATACATCCAGCTCTATACCAATAATAAGCCCCATGCCACGTATTTCTTTCACGTGCTGGTTTCCTGCTAACATTTCAGCTAACAATTCTTTGAAATACTGACCTTTCTTGGAGACACCAGCTAAAAATCTAGGCTTTGAGATTTTATCCAGGACAGCTACTGCAGCACTGCAAACAAGTGGACTACCAGCAAAAGTGCTACCATGATCTCCATATTTGATGGAGCTTGCAACCCTTTCTGTCAACAACACAGCTCCAATTGGTAGACCACCTGCAAGAGGTTTGGCAAGCGTCATAATGTCTGGAGAAATACCGTAGGCTTCATGAGCCCAGAGGTAACCGCTACGGCCTAAGCCACACTGAACCTGAAAAAAATGTGGAAATATAAAACCCGTATCGAGTAACTCAGTGATAGAATACGAGTAATTGATCATCAGACTATTGTGACCACATTATGGCATTAAATGTCCATTTCTTACATTCTATCATACCACAAGGTTTCTCTGTCAGCAGGATATCAAAATTTTCTATATGCAAACTTAAGATTTTCCCGTTATCCTATGCAGACGAATTATTTTATACATATCATGAATTGTAATTCTAAAGAAAAATCTTATATTTCCAAAATATCAGTCAGTAACGACATTTTTAGGAAAGTGTCAGCAGTTACTAATAATTTACACGTCAAAACAACAAATGCAGGAACAACAAAACCAAAGTCACCTCTAAGAAGAAAGAGAAGCACAAGTGAGGGTAGTCACAACTACAAAATAGATAACAATCCCTTCATAGAACCTTGTTCGGAGGTAAGCATCCATCATAGGGACAACCTAACTATTGTAAGAAAATTTCACCATAATTGAAGCTACAGAAATAATCTCCTTTTCCTTCTTTTATGCATATGATCCTGAAATTTCAATCCAAAAATAAATATCAAGCGTACAATTTGAGATAAAGTTGCATACCTCATCGAATACAAGAAGAGATCCAGCATTATCACAGGCCACACGTAATGACTGCAGAAACTCCCTACTGGCACTGTATATACCACCTTCACCCTGTATAGGTTCCACAAATACTGCAGCAAACCTGCCGCTCTGAATCAATTCTGTAGCTTCTTTGCTATTACCGTACTCTACAAATGTAACTCCCGGCATCACAGGTTCAAAAGGTGACCTATAATGTTCCTTGCTAGTTAAAGCAAGAGCTCCCATGGTTCTCCCATGGAAGGAATTGCTGAAAGCAATGAATTCAACAGGTGGCTCCATTTTATTAGGATGGCAAGATCGTTGGAACTTTCTTGCAAATTTAATGGCAGCTTCATTTGCCTCAGTCCCAGAGTTTGTAAAGAAAACACGATCAGCAAAAGAATGAGCAACTAGACGTTTTGCTAGTTCGAGCTGCGAATAAATTCCATGTCTCAGTCCAACAAAATTGGTGTTACAGGAACCTACCTATCTATAAAAACTCAAGACAGTACTTATTTCAACATCTGATTCCAGTCTTATCATCCTAGTATTTTCAAACATATAAACTATTCTTCAACAGCACAGACAATCAGGACACATCACACCTATTCTACAAAAATAAAATTTAATACAACTCATCCAGTATTCTTCTGATCAAGCTTCTAAAGATATTAGGTTAGTTCAAGGATACGGCATGAAAATTTGCCAATCAAAGAAATAAAAGCTTCTCCTTGTGCAGCTCCAAGTTCAATGTTATTAAACACAACTATTTCAAATATATTTTAATCACAATTCGAATAGCTTTGATCAAAAGGTTTCCATGAAATTAAATTATTGTCCAAATAAAAGATTTGATTTTGTATCATTCTTTGCAAATTTATCCACAGAATTCATTTAATACAAACACTCAAAAAATTCCCTTGATGAAAAACACAGTGCTAATTCGAATTTGGTAGATCTAAGAAACAAAACCAATGAAAATTTTGAAAGAGCATATTTTTATCTTTTATAGCTCATAGATTAATTCATGGATTGTATATTTCCCAAACAGACTCCGGTATATTCTTGTTTTCTTCCAACTGATTTTAAACTTTTAATCTATCCCAAAAGAATTTTACTTATTTTCATATTAGTTGTCACAATTTATTGATTTCCCCCCAAAATTACCTTTAATCGATTATAATAAATCATTAAATATTTGTTAAAGATATATTTTCCAATTTGTATTATATTCCAATAAATTTTAGAAATATTTAATTCTCATGCCATGTCTTATATTGACTTGAGTTTTAAGGCAAATGAAGTAGTTAACATCCAGCATAATAAACAGAATTCACAATACTCCATAACATCTGCAGTTCCATAGCAAATACCCATTATATCCACAAAGATAATATCTATAGAATATAAATTGAATAAATAAAACAATAAAGAAAAATGTTTTCAGACCTGTGGAACAGAGTAGTAAATATTGCTGACATGAGTAAGCTTGTTTGCCTGCTCAATGACTGCCCACAGCCAATCAGGATCACTATGTCCAAGAGCATTAACAGCTATTCCAGAGCTCAAGTCCAAATATTCTCGTCCATCAATGTCATACAATTTGCAACCTTTACCATTGGAGAGCACTAGTGGAGCTCTAGCATAAGTCCCCACCAAAAGCTTCTTTTCCTCCTCCATAATTTCACTACTCTTACTGAGGTTTTTCCCATGTGTTTGTTTAGATGAACTGGAATCAGTTGAGCACCCATCCAAATTGAGGCATGCTCTAGGAACACCTCCGACACTGCTAAATGAGAGTGAAATAGGTCCTTTCGGTGAATTGTGATTAAAAGAATGGTTGGAATTTATAGACTTGGAAAATTGACTCTGGATGAAAGGACGAACTGAGCTGGTCATGGTAGTTGTTGGAATTGGCTAGTTTACAGAATTAGTATGTTAAGAAAAGAGTTTTTTGTCAAAGTATTAGGAAGGAGAGGTGTCCACTCTATTTCAGATGTGTGCAAGTATAGTTCAATACCAACCAAGTTGAATATCCCAATTTTCATGCAATTAAGGATAGAAATATAAGTACAAAGAATTTTTCAACCACGGGGATTACAATGCAAATGTAACACTGCAAGGAAAAAGTGCATGTCAACAACATCTTCAACATGGAAAGCATTATTCAAGATCATTGACAATATTGAAAATGGAATATCAAGCAAACATAATGAAAGAATTCAACCTAATCTATATTGTCTATAGGTGGTGCCAAAAATTCAAAATCCGTGGTACATAATAGGAAAAACAGCAAAATGGACCCCTCTCCTCAAATCCTTCGCATGAAATGGAAAAGAATAACTACGATTTACATACGCTTATCAGGGATTGATAAATCATATCATTGAATGGTCCCACTTTAAGCATCAATTAAGCAGTATTTTGTGCTCATGAATTTCCATATGCCCATTTATTATTTTCTGAATTTTCATTTTCCTGTCCCAAAGATTTTACCCGGGAAGCCAGAAACAAAATATACATCTCAACACACTCAATTTAAAGTACCATATATAAAATGAAAGGAGCAAAACTTATTGAGTTTGTCTGTTACTTGAGGAGTATTTAGTCTCTACAGGATGTTCTTAACCACATTGTATCAAAATCTATATGATGTATACAATTCTCTTCATCCTATAAACTCTTCAATACTGCAGCTTCCACCTAATTGAAATAGTTACTTCATATATGCCGTGCTTACGTACTAGAAGTTTAGAATTAACTACTTGAATGCAATAGTTGAGTTATTCCCCCTTATCAATTATGCACATCCTCTTTATCCTGGAAACTCTTCAACAATGCACATATTCCCACCTAACTGAAACAATTGCTCCATCAATTCTGCACTTACCCACCTGAAGTTTATAATTAACTACTTCATTACTGAAACCTACTGATATCTTTGTAATTAGTTTTTATTCCATTGGAAGCTTATGAAATAGGGTACCTACATTTTATCAGTCCATTTAAATTTCAATCTTTATAGAAGCCCATTTTAGTATAAGCCAAGAAAATTGTTTAGATTACAAGAAAATACAGTACTTTTAAGAATACAAAGGAAGATTAGCTATCATTATTCATTAAAGCACATAAGCTTACATGGGTACTTCTACACACAAATAGCAAGAGCAAAAGCTACTCCAGAATAGACTATTTTGGAAAAGATCATAAACATCAAGTTATTCTGACTTTCTTGATTTCTTTCATTACTGAATGTTTCAAAACTCACACCAACATAAAAATACATTTTTGACAAATTAATTATAAGTTCTTTCATCTGAAATTTGTTCATGCATTTTAGGAAAATTTTCAGGTTGTCTATTTATCACCTGACTAACCTCTATTCACTAAATTATAATGAATAGAAAAAGTCATAATCTTACAATCCAAAAGAGATAAAAGATACAATATATATATATATATATCCAACAGAAGTAACTATACCTCTGTATTAGAATAAACGCATTTAGCAATCTAGTTAACAATGAAAATGAAAACAGCCGCCATAGTCCTATTCAAGAATAATCATCTCAGATAATCTTTTCGGGCATAGTTACCTTCCGTCGTCTCCAGACAATTCTACTGCCGGAATTACTTTATCGGAACGGAACCAAGAACAATTAGGGGAACACCCACCACTATTCGCGGTTAGAAAGTCTCTTTTTAATACCTTAAGAAAAAGGTGTTCACAGGCAATAGGAAGACTATGTTGTAGGAACTACAACTGGGAAACCAAAATTAGGGCTGCGCAGCCTTTTTCTTTTTTTATATTATTTTTTTGAAAACAAAAATTTAATGGAATTGATTTGTTCCTCCAACTGAATTCTACATTTTTTTTTTAATGCTAAAAGTTACTATTTTCAATTAGTTTTTTTAAAAAATATTGTATATATTATGAAAAAATATGAATATAATACAAATAAATTATGATAAACATCATAGTTATACGTGTCATATTATAGTTGATAGTCGGTGTTGAGCAGCGGAGTTGACAAATGTGTCATTCCAACCTCACTTGTGTGAGTTCGACACTCAATTACCCTCTTCTCATGTATAAAAAAAAAAAAAAAATATTATAGTTGATAGACATCTACTAAATTCAATGAATGTATAGAATTTATCACAATATAATATTTTTTTTTTAAAAAATCTTATCTTTTAATGTGTCTTGACCAATTGAGTTACGCCTCGCAATATAATATTTAAATTTAAAGATTTCTCTTTTTTATATTATTATTTTTAATTTTTTTTTTAAAATTTAATAAAAAATTTAGTTTTACAATTTAATTCTAAATTTTAAAATTTTAAAATTATATTATATATTAACTAAAATACAATTAATTAAACTGTAAAAACATAAAATAATAATAATAAAAAATTAAATTTTAAAATATAATATTTTTTAAAATTTAAATTTTTTATTCAAATCAAATAACCAAAACTACATTCATCATATCAGCATATAGTCGAGAGTTGTTTGGAGGTGTAGCGGAAGGTCACCCCCACAACCTCTCGGTTGGGAGATCGACACGCAAGTCCCCCTATGTATCAAAAAAAAAAAAAAAAAAAAAAAAATATCAGCATATAGAACATGTAAAATCTGGCCGTCCCTTTTGAAAGAATTCACCGCCGCCACCCACTTTAATCTCTGTTTTTCTTTTTATTTTTTACACTTTTTCCAGTAATAATAAAATAATTACCGCAGGATTATCCATTAAAGACTTTGTATGTGTTTTATATTTTTTTTAGTTTAGTCTCTTAATTTTAATAAAAATTTTATAGAAATATTAAATATAACACTTAGTAACATATCAATAAATTATTGTTATATACTTATCAAAAAAAAAAAAAAAATTATTGTTATATATATATATATAAATTGAGACAAAATATTCAGGTTGGATTAGTTTAGTGCTAAGGTTTACAGGTTCCTGTCTAGTATTCATATTAATGTTATTAGTAATAAGGCCGTAAAGTAAACCATCCAAACCTGCCCTCCCTCCCTTCCTCCCTCCCTCCCTCCCTCAGACATTTTCGCCGCCGTTTCAACCTACCGACGACAAATTTCAGTGCTTTTTCGCTCCCCGTAGTTCCAAATCCTTCTCAGTTTCTCTAAAAACATAGTGTCACTACCAACAATTCCCTAACGGAGCGAGTGCTCTGAGTATTTCTTTCAGCAATTGGCCCCAAAAAATACAAGTATGAGCAGCTGGAAGAGTTTGCTGCTACGTTTGGGGGAGAAATGCACTGAGTACGGTGGAAACGAGGATTTCAAGGACCACATCGTAAGTTCTCCTCATAGAAGAAGGAGAAAGGGCGCTGCTTTATTTATTTTCTTAAGATGTATAAATAATGGTAAAAAATTCTTGTGGTCATTGATTTGTTAACGCTTTCTGCAACTGCAGGATACGTGTTTTGGTGCGGTTCGCAGGGAATTGGAGCATTCTGCAAGTGATATTCTGCCTGTGAGTGTTTAATGTCTATGTAACAATCTCCCATTCCCCTGCGCATTCCTTTAACCGAGCATAATGAACTCTTTTTTTTTTTTTTTTTTTTTTATTTTATACTTTTATTTTTCTCCTGTACATGTTATGTAAAGTAGTTAGATTAAGTCGAATAAATTCTTGCGGTGGCTGCACATTGACTTAAAAGCTGTTGAATTGGCTTGGTTGTGCCCTATATTTTAGGTTTTATAAAGGGGTTTTGCAATAGTTTGGATTTCATGTGTCAAAATTTAAAGATGTAAGTTTTTAATTTTGAAAATCTAAATGAAGCCATCGTCTATCCTAATGTACAAATAACCCTAAAAGATAGAAAGAAGTTAAAATAAGTGACTGAATTTTGTCAGTTAATATTCTCTAATTTCTGGAATTGTTTTCTGCAGTTTCTGCTTCAATGTGTTGAACAATTACCTCACAAGATTACGCTCTATGGAACACTGGTGAGAAGGCTTCTCCCTGGTGTGCTCTTTATTTGTTGAATTTGTGTTTCTGTAGGATTTTGTTGTTTCTGTAATTTCTATTTCTTTTGCAAACATGTATTTACATGGATATGTTTAATCCATTAAAGTTCTGTTGCTTGATTTAAGAAGAAAAAAATTTGTAAGGGAAGCAATATATGAGTAAGTGTAAACAGGGTTGGTATATGCTGTAGTTTGCTTGTTTTAACCTTTGAAAGTTTTATATTTAGGCTAATATTATCAGTTTCTGGTCCAAAAAAGGTATAGACGAATATGTGCAATGACTTACAGAGGCCCTGAAACTGAATATGCTATAGAGATTCAATGTGATCGTTTCAGCAGGAACTTGTATGAAAGATTAAATGCTGTAGGTGGTAGGAAGGTGTAGGGGAAGGATTTTGTGTAAGGGGAGGAAGTCAGCCAAGCCTCAAATAAGTTTTTAACTCTTGAACCTCTATTGAATTCAGTTACAACATAATAAACCAAAACAGTTGAAAGGGTCTTCTGTTTTGTTGTCCCTAAAGAATCAAAATTTGTATCTTCATAAATTCCTTTAATCAACTTCTGCTTAACAATTTGAAGGATAGAACTTAAATTTTTCAGTGTAGGAAACATGAGACCCTTCCCTACTGCTTGCTTTTCTTTGTTCAATTTTTTAATTTTTTTTTTTTTTTATGAGTTTGTTGGTAATAATGTTTAAATTCCATATTCTTGTACTTGATGAGCTTTTTATTGCGTGTTGTGTCTACATGTTACTGGTGAACACTTTAAAATTTGATCTTCTGGTTGCTTTCCTCTGAATTTCTTTATGAATTTATCAGTCTTGCAGGATTGTATGCAATTTGATTTTGTTCCTCTCTTTATAGGTCGGCCTACTGAATTTGGAAAATGAGGAATTTGTCAGGAAAGTGGTAGACAATACTCAAATTAATTTGCAGGTGAGATGAGCCTCCTACATTCAGCATTTGCAAGGAGTTGATTTCTATTAAAGTGTTTCCTACATCTGTATAATTCTTGTAGTGTTCAGGGAACTTAAGCTTGTTGGTTCCACTGTTCTGGTATTTAAAAGCATCATCTATGTAATTCTTTTATGTGCCAATTCCTCTGTTACCTCTCTCTGGCAATGGTTAAAAAGAAAAAGAGTTTGTGTTTCTTGATTCCATTTAACATTTTTTTGGTTGCACTATCATAATGGTCTGGCAACATATTGTGAATCCATGGCACCATATTTTTACTAAGAACTGAACTATCTCCAATAGTCTGTGCGCAATGGAGCTTTGAGATTTTAATTATGAAATGATTGGAACATTGTTTGTTTGTGTGGATAAACAGATTAAGTTTGATAGTACGAAGTTGAAAAGTTGAAGGAAAATGATATTAGTTAAATAGTAGCTCTTTCACAAACCCTGCTGTTCATGGACCATATACTTCAAAAATTTGTACCATTTGGAAGATACATTTTGTGCTTGTGATTCCACCTCTTCATGTGGTCCTTAACGACTGCATGACAATTGATTGAGTATTTGTTATTATTTGAATTTTTTTGAAATTGATTAGGGCAATAAATGTTCAACTTGCACTACTGTGAAATTCTGCTTTCATGCATTTGCTTTAAGATTAACAAAACATATTTCCTTTTGAACTGGTCAAGGGAGAAGCTCATGATCAATAGTCTTGTTTGAAATTTTAATTATTGCTCATGAATTTTTTTTTCAGGATGCTTTAAATTGTGGAAATTACAACAAAATCCGCATATTGATGAGATTTCTGACTGTTCTGGTATGTACCTGCTACTGTGTATTTATCAACATGAATTTTCTAATGCAGATCAAAATCATAAATTTTAGATTCCTTATCAATTATTTTCTAGAGGAGAAGAATTTTTGTTAAGTTCTATGTAATTCTATTTTTCAGTCTTTGTGAAATGTCTTTTTTTTTTTTGGGGGAACCTCCTTTGGTTTTGTCATAACTAAATAGAATCCAATCAAGGGTTTTTGTTAGTTTCCTCTCCAAAACCAGTGCTAGAATCGAAAAGAATTATTACATTTAGGAGTGTTAAAGTAAAACTATGACCTCCAAGGGGTTCTGAACAGTACATCTGAAAAAATTACTACAATGAAGAGAAAGGCAGTAAGAGAAGGATACGATGTGTGTCAAGGAACTGCTGCAGAATTTAAACTCAAATTCATCAGTAACTCTTCCCACTGTAGAAGAGAGACAGAGAACTTACAAGTGCTACTTCATGAAAAACACATAACTCAAATAACTCAAATAAGGTGCAAAAAGAATATAAGTACACTCCCAAGGCACATTATCATGGGTTTTTTTTCATCATTAAATTGAATGACCAAAACACAATGAAAATTTCCCCGCAATTGAAGGCAGTTTTTTTTTTTTTTTTTATTATATAATTTATTTCCCCCGACATGTCATAGACTGTTGTCAGAAAAACTTGCATATAATGTCCCTGAAAACTGGTCAAGTTTTTATAGATTATAAGCTCAAGTGCCGATTTTAAGAACATGTAACATTGCTAGAAAACAGAAAAAATAAAGAAGCTCTTATTGTCGCTCTAAGTGGAAAGCATATAAAATAAAGAAGCCCTTGTTGTCACGCTAACTGGAAAGGATGCGATAACCCTAGACCTTAATGACTTGCAGTCTTAGGGCGTGAACATGCTGTATAACTAAGCTCCAGAAAATCTTTAAATTCTTCCCAATCGAATACTAATCCTTAAGGGACGCATTCTTGTTGTAGACTAATCCTTCAAATGCTTTTGGTCATAGAGGTTTTGTTGATGCCTCTGCATGATAAGTTTTAAGAGTAAAAATGAAACTGCATACTGTCTCCTTATTGTACTTTTTATACATCTGGGCTTAGTCTAAGATGTAAAAATGACTGAATATTTCTTTGGTTTGCTCTTAAGTGCTCATCTAGGTTTTCCATGTATATATCTAGGGACATGATCTTTTCTTCTTGCTACAGATATGCAGCAAAGTTCTTCAACCTAGTTCTTTAATCTGTGTGTTTGAAACATTTTTATCGTCGGCTGCAACTACTGTGGATGAGGACAAAGGAAATCCCTCTTGGCAAGCATGTGCTGACTTCTATATAACATGTATATTATCGTGTCTCCCTTGGGGGGGAGCTGAACTTATTGAGGTATACTTTTGACTGATTCAAATGCCACTATACACCAATATCAATTGCATCTATAATTATTTATCTACTTTCTCTTCTATGTTGCTTTTTAGCTTTCAATTGACACAGAAATAATAATCTGAGGATTTTTTTATTGCTTGATAGTTGGCAGTTTCTTCTTTGATTTTTAGTCTGATGGAAACTATACTTTTTCATTTTGATATGATTATGACAAGCATGAAGCTTCTCGATATTGAATTTTCCTACTTTAATTATAGAGTACTGATCTGATATTGAGCCTACATTGACCACTTTCTGGCCTAGTCACTATCGTACTGTGCCTTTTATTTTCTTATAGCCAAGAGATCATTAAAATTATAAAGTACACAAATCTTATTGTTAAGATGTAAAAGGAGAATTGTTTTGTATCTCACTAGAAAATATATTCTGCTCCTTTGTTGGGTTGTTGTGAATGTAATCAAACCTTTTTTAAGCTTTGAGATGGCAAGGCTGATATGTTGATTTTGGCTGTGAGTAATAATTCCTAAGGTCATTGTGCTCTCTGTATTTAGGGTCACCTGATCTTTGCTGTTACAGGTGGAAGCCCATGGCCTGACTCTATGTTTCACTTATTTGAGGGTGTATATTCTTAAAGCATATGATGGAAATGTCCAGATGTTCTTTAACATTCTTATTATATATTCACCATAGTAAAGTTACTACTACTTGGTTGCTTAGGTGTTCAGAGTATGTTCTATTGCAGGCATATTGATTTTGGGCATGAATTTGCTGTTAGCTCTAACACTCTGGATAGAAATATCTTGATAAAGATTATAATTTTCATGTTGGAAAGGCCTTTCTTCCAGTATCTTATGTGTTTTTTGATTTTGCAGCAAGTCCCAGAGGAGATTGATCGAGTTATGGTAGGGATAGAAGCCTATTTTAGCATTAGAAGGCATGTTTCTGATACTGGTTTTGCTGCATTTGAGGATATTGGTGAAAATGAGGGAATTCAATATGAAAAGGTACAATGCGCCTTCCTTTCTATGCTTTACCTTTCAGCTCGAGGCTCAACTTTCCATTTTAGACAAGAGAATCTTTAATCCTGTTGAATCATGGAGATAGGCACAAAAAATGTATACTGGAATACATCTGCAATGCAAATAGTAAAAGAAAAACGAAAAAAAAAAAAAATTACCTATAAAGAAAAAGAAAGAATAAAAGATAAATATGATTTCTAAGTGAATCTTTAATCCTGTTGAAATAAGGAAACAGGCACCAGGAATTTACAATATAATATGTCTACATTGCAAATAGTAGAAGAAAAGAAATAATTAAAAATAAATATGATTTTAATGCCTATTGAACATTTAATGTTGAGTTAAGGAAAGGTTTTGGTAAAAGGGAAAATCTCCTTTTTATTTATTGACTGCTTGTTTAGCCTGTGCTTTGCTGGTTTTACTTTACTGAATTAAGTTTTTGCATCCATTATTCTGGTGATTCTTTATTAGCACTGATTTCATATATTCTCTAGGTTATGATTGGTGTAAATTAGCTATGTTGTAATTACAGTTCTTTTTTCTTGTAAATGATTTTGGCTTTTAAGTTGCTTAGGAATGTGTTTGCATTGGACTTTTCTTAAAACTAGCTTTTAGTCTAGAGCGTTAATGTCTATGCATATTTATCTTTTCTAACAGCTTTAGATTGGATGCCCCTTTTGCATGATGAAATAGAGATGAATTTTTTGAGTTTTACCTCTTGTTCCTCTAGTCTCTTGCTGAATTCTTTTCTTCCTCATTCTTTCTATCTTCTGAATCTAAACTCTTCTACTCTTCTAAGAATCCATCACTGCAATGACTGAAGCTGAAATGACGTAATTTTGATTCATCTAAAATATATTAGATACCACTGACTTTTCAAATGTGTAAAGTGGCTTCATTTTATTTGTGCATTTGTATGCAGACAAGAGGTCTACATTGGCATTTTTCTTGAAATTTGTTTTATGTGAAACAACATAGAACTATTTCCATTGACTACAGAAATTTGAACTTGTGCCTACTCTATCAAGAAAGGAACTTCATGAGTGGAGAATGGCTCCAGCCTTATAAGAAGCAAGAACATTGTACTTAAACCAATCCTACCTTTTATGGTATTTGAGCAGATTCATTAGCTACCATTAACTCCTAACAATTCCTTAAGTTGGCAAAAGGGAATATTCTTGTCTTGTTGACCTATGGATATTGGGTCTTTGACTTTAAATTGTGGTAAATTGCTACATGCTCTAGAAGCTTAAGTTTTAGATTTGATGACAGTTTACCTCAATGTGGGAGGTCTTGAGTTCGAGGCCTTGCTATTGCCCCCATTTGATGATTATTGTGCTTGTGTTGGGCCTTGTTAAAAAATTGTATTGTCCCACACGTGTGGGTGTGTTAAGAGGATAAATTTAACCCTTGCTAAGCTTTTAGAGTAGGTGACAATTTGCCTCCATTTAACAACTTGTTTAACCTACTTTTGATAATCAACTTCAGTTTTTGGGACATTCATATACTCCAAATGTTATATACAATGAGGATTAAAAATGTAAAGATATCATTCCAATGGAAGATCCAAGTTCCTTGCTTAAATTTTAGATATTTGGCTTTGATTGAGGCTGACAGCTACCACTATCTAATGCTAACGAATAACTAGCTCTTAATACGCTCACTCCTTACAAAATTGAATATGCACATTTTTATTTTGGGATGACCAAAAATGAATATTTTTCTTTTCTAAGTATTCTTCACCTAAATTTCCATGACCAACCTTCTTACTTCAAGTATATTATTTTTTTCCCAGAAACACATAGGTCTATGACTAATCTCATTATTGATAAGGATAGTTTAGTAATTTAATTATGATCAAACACTATCCTTTAGCCTTTCTATTTGTAAGAACTGGGTGTGATTCAAAACTCTTAACGGAAAAAAGTCTAACCTGCCAACCCTAGGATAAAGTTTGAAAAGCTCTTTCTTCATCGTTGCTATAATATTTAAATCACATGTTACTTGGCTTTAATTGCTCCCTGATTGTTTCTAAAGCATTTGCGTCTTGCCTTTTTACTTTTTTTTGTGTTTGTCACCATTAACTATTCTATCCTCAGGATTTCTTGGAGGACTTATGGGGTCGAATTCGGGATCTTTCCAATGCTGGGTGGAAACTTGAAAGTGGTAAAGATTTCTTTATGTTCAGGTTTCTTTCTCCTGATTAATATATATACATACATATATGTGTGTGTGTGTTTTTTTTTTTTTTTTAAAATTTCTTTTTGGGAGAAAATCTCCAGATGCTGTTTAACTATTTTCCTTTCTTCACATATACTTCTTCACTATTTTAATTATAAGAGTATCCTTAAGCTTTAATTTCATATTTATCTATCATTGTTTTATTTTATTTTATGTTTTCCATTTATTTCTACTATTCAACCCCATCAAAAAGGATGGTCTCACTCATTGTTTGGAGCAGTTGTAGGATAGAAATAAATGAAAAAACAAGGACAAAAAAGAAGAAATAAAGCTTTAGGAGCATTTTACTAATTAAACTAATGTAAGGATGTAAAATCCACAAATAAAAGTTGTAAGGATTCCTGCCATTACCTGTGACCCCTCATCGAATAGAACATTTCCTAACTGATAAAAAAGAAAAAGGGCTGAACATTTCCTAATTGACAACTTGAAGTTAGGGGAGGCTCTTAGTTTCATGCGTCTTAATGGGTGGGGTGAACTTTACATAAACATACAGACCCATACTTTTAACATCTGATGTGTTAAGCTGTACTATGACAAAAATTTGTGTATTTTGAGATTAAAAGATTGTATTTCCTATGTCAACTCTGCAAAATTAGGGTATTGTCATTATTTCAGAGTTCAAATATGAAAGACAGATGAGAAAAGAAACTGAAAGATTACTTTGTATTTTGTGGGAGCCTTCCTCACATCATTTAATTTCCCCGTTTCCTTCACAAAACAGAAGAAGATCAGTTCTCTAGATTTTTAGTTTTTTGTTGGTATATTTAACGTAGAAAAGAATGCTTTCTTGCTCATTCTTGACAATCTCATCTTCCCAGACCGTCTTCCCCCTACTGTTGTCAGCATGTCTGTCATTGTACTTATTTCACCCTCTAGTGCATTTGTTTTCTCTGCTTCCTACATAAATGGATTTTATTTTCCTTTTCTCCTGTCTTCTGTTGATATAAATTGGTCTTCTCTATTGTGATAATTCTTGTACCTGCTTTTGGATATCGGAGGGAAGGTTATCAATAATGGGAGTTATGGACATGATTTACAAAGGTGTACTCCAATAAAAGAAAAAAAAAAAAAAAGAAAGATATGATGAAATGTCATATATTATCTGTTCTTTCCATAATGTGGTAGTCAACGTTCGGTGAAGTAAAATTAAGTTTTGGTATAGTGGAGTCTTTTTATGTCTTATTTTGTGAGTGATGTAGCAGGATAAATCTGTCATTAGTTCCTGTGTAGGATGCTAACCAACACCTTTTATTTATCTTTTGTATGTGCAACCGTGTGTGGTGGATTTCTAAATGGGTGGATTCATGTCTTTATGTTATAGAGAGATTATATGTTTCTACTCTTTCTTCATTACCTTCTTTCGGAATAGTATTTTATGATCATATGAACAGGTTAATTGTTCGTGCTGTAGGTTTGTCCTTGAGTAATATGTTGATTACATTATGATTACTAGATTCAGTTTGATTATCTATTTTTGACTTTTGCTTTCCGTTTTTTGCTGTTACTGTTATTTTTTTTTAAAAAAAAGAATTTGGGAGTCCTACTGTAAGTCACTATAATAGTGGGTTTTTTAACATAAAAATGGGGCATTTTAAGTTTTGTTTTCTTTTCATTTAGGAATTTTTCCCTTGATGAACTTATTGATATTCCGAGTCATTTTTCCTTTGTAGTTCCCAGACCACATCTCTTTTTTGAAGCTCAGCTTGTAGCTGGAAAGACTCATGAATTTGGTCCTGTCATCTGTCCGGAGCCACCAAATTCTTCTGGAGCAGCCTCAGGAATTGCTTATGGTAGGCAAAGGCATGAAGCTGAGATGAAATACCCTCAGAGAATGCGAAGGCTTAATATATTTCCTCCAAATAAAACCGAGGTAATATATCCCATTGCAGATATTTCTGTTGTTTTCTGGAACAGAATTTAAGTACTTATGATAAGGATGTAGCATCTTAAGTCTTTCTTCTATAATTTAGGAGGGTCAGTTCATGCTTTCATAATCTATTCTGCCTGTGCATGGTGACAGCACTATGCCATATCTTTGAGTTCTCGCACATTGACTTAATACCAATTATGCTATAGATTGGTTGATATACCATTTCTTTAATTATGAAGAAGTGATGAATTTTGAAAGTGAGAGTACATGAGATTCAGGAGAAAAGAAAAAAAGGTAAAAGGTTGAAGAGACTTTTTATAGAGAATATTGGGAAAGATGGAATAAAATCCAAAATACTAGAAACTTGAGAAAGCTTTTACACCAGGGAGAACAACAAGTAATTTTGTGTTTTTCCTTTGCTTGAAGCAACTTTTCCATGTAGGATTGCTCGTTGACTCTGTTAACTTTCCTTTCATTTGTGTTTTCACTTGTCTTAATTGCAGGATCTTCAACCTATTGACCGCTTTGTGGTGGAGGAGTATTTGGTTGATGTGCTTTTCTTCATGAATGGCTGGTTTGTAATCAAGTTGGCTTTTCTTTTCTCTAGCTTTTTAAGTTGCTGATGCTCTGCCTTGGGATTGTCCGTGGTCATTGACGTTACCATATCACTTCTCCTATTTAGATAATTTAAGTCAATTGGAATATAGCAAACACTTACGTTATTAAGCAGCTGAGCATATTTTGTTGCTTCATGAATATATTTTATCACGCTTGTTTATATCTAGTCTTGAAGCTCCATTATGGGAGATTAAAGATGGGCTAGGTTTTAGACATTTTCATGATAATGGGATCTCGGCGTAGGAGTTCATTAATGTTGCAAAAATCAATACAAAACATTTGTGACAATTTTATGAAGAATGTATGAACATGAAATTGGAAGTGCTCAGTCTCATTCAGCATGGAAGTTTCCACCTTGCATTATTACACTTTTCTTGTTGGTGTGTCCTTTAGTGTTTTTGTCCCCTTGAACTTTCCATATATTGTGCATATATTTTATTCTTATCTTAGATTGATTTGGAAACAAGTATAGTAGTTGACACATTTGTCTTATGTCCAAAAGTTCAAGTGTTGAAACATGAGCCTAAAGAATTTTTGTATTTCAGTGATGATAGATAACATGTGGAATCAATTATGATAAACAATCAGTTGTTGGGAGCTATGTGGTGAAGGGAAGCACATTTAATTTTTACGCCTACTCAATACGAAAATAGGATATTCAAATTTTCAAGTGGACCGTGCACTAATATATGTTCAATAGTTAAGTTTTGTTCAAAAATTTGCTTTGTATTTGTTATCCATTTACTGTTGTGTTGTTGGAGTTCCCTTCGGCATGAAGTTATATATTTGTGGTGATCTATGTTTCTAGTTTATGGTGCCAGAATTCTGATTCCTTTTAATAGGTTTAAAATCTCAAACTTGCTGGTCCTCCAATTTTTTTGCTTTTTTCTAAACCCTTTTTCTCTCTCTTCCTCTCTCTCTTGTCTAGCATGCTGTACATTATCTTTCTTTTTTTCATTGCAAAGAATGATTATCTTATATATTTGTATTTGTTTGACTTATTATTTTAATTTGGTTAATGCAAAGCTAGTCGAAAGGAATGTGCCTCATACTTGGTTGGACTGCCTGTACCTTTCAGATATGAGTATCTCATGGCAGAGACAATATTTTCTCAGGTAAGCAACAATCATCCTAGTGAGATTCCGTCCTTTTTATTTCTTATTTTTTCTCCCTCTGCTGAGACTTCTTTGTTTTATTTCTAGACTAGATTGAGAATCAATATTTTCTTTCTATTCATGCTTAAATGTTCTAGAATGACATTAAACTATAATTTTGTGATATCTCTTCTTCGGGTTTCATTTTAAGTTTTGGAGGTTCATATTACTTCCTGATTCTATGATAGGTTATAGAAACTGCCATCCTAGGGTAAAAGGAATAGGGGAGTGGGGAGTTAGTGAAATGGTGCACAAGCCCCAGATAAATAATCTCAAAACTTCTGTTTCATGTTTTTGTATGCTCCAACCACTTTGTGCACTTAGTTGTATGATCCTGCCATCCAACTTCAGGAAGTCTCTGGCTAGAACATGCCCTGCAATCTGTGAGTAACTTGAGCAGTTCACATGTCATATTCAAGCTAGAGACTGCCAAGTGGACTGGTGTCGGCTCTTTAGTGTGTGTAAATAGTTAAGGATATAGAAGAATAAAATAAATAGTTGAATGACATTGTGAGTTATTGTCCCAAAAAGAAAAGAAAGAAGACACCTCCATTGCTATTTGATGCTAGGATCGGTGTGCATTCAAGTAGCTCCAATGTTTAATGAAGGATCAGGACTCAAAAACTTAAGTTAAACATTTTGGTGAAGAATTGACCTGTGATGTATGATCAAGAAATGAATAAGATGCTTATTTATAAATATTGGAAAAAATGAAGTCATGAGAGTGAGAAGTAGATTGATGGTGATTAAGAAAAATTCAATGTAGTATATCCTGGAGTTTTACTAAGCACAATTAGTAGTGCTCAAGATATTTTAATTCTGATGATTTGTTACCGGTATAAATCCAGCTGGCAAAAATTTACCATTGGAGGGTTTCTTGGTAGCTTGCCTGTAGACTGCAAACAGTGAATAAAAAAAGTAATATTTTTATTAGCCTGCCTTAATCCATTGGGACATTCTCATGACCTCTTCTTCCGAGCACAATGCTCTTAGCTCAATATGCGTGAAAGGGGAATATTTCCTTTGAGATGTATGTCAAACTAATGTTCTTTTGGCAGATATATCGAATTAATAGTTTCTTGATGAACTAGAGTTGGAAAATCCGATAAAATATTCATTTATGTTCAGGCTTCTGTTTTGAGTGTCCTTTAATTGTGAAGCGTATCCTTGCATACTGACTCCCAAATTGTAGTGTTTGTACTCACTCTCTTTAAGTTCTTTAACACTGACATCCTGGTTTCTTTTGCAGCTTCTTCTATTGCCAGAGCCTCCTTTCAAGCCCATGTATTACACACTGGTTATTATTGACCTATGTAAGGTATTGTAGCACATTCATCTTATAGAAATTTTACATGTTTTGTATGGTCACAATTGTTGATCTGACTATAACGTAAATTTTTAGGCTCTTCCTGGGGCCTTTCCAGCAGTTGTTGCTGGTGCTGTCCGTGCTCTCTTTGAGAGGATTTCTGAGTTGGATATGGAGTGTAGAATGCGTCTTATCCTTTGGTTCTCACACCATCTGTAAGTAGATTCTGTTGTACACTGGAGAAAGTCATTCCATCTGTATTCTGCTAATCATTTAAGCAAGCTTGCCCTTGTTGGGAACTTCTCAGATTAGTGATACTTGTTTGGAACTTTTAACTACTTTTATTACTCATGCCATCATAGACGAACATAGAATAAGTCCTAAATGGATGTTATTTAGAGATTTTTTGTCCAAATTATCTTAATTAACACTTTCCTTTGGACCTGTAGTATATACATCCAAGAATCCATGATAATGATATCCAAAATCCTCTACTTGTTTCTTAATTGTTCATAGTATAACTAAAGGGACGTTTTTCTTCCTGTCAGTGATAAGAACTTGCAAATTTGTTTTTCAGTAGCCTGATGAAGTACACATTTCAAATAATTTCTGAGAGTCTTGAACAATTCTAAGATTTCTTTACGTTAGATGCATGAAAATAACTGCAAGTTCATTCAGGCTTAAGCCATTCTACCTAACAATTCTAGATCTCATTTGTCATTATTTTTTAATAAATTGATGTTGAAGCTGTCTTCATTTTGTTGGGTTTTAATGACATTTCAAACCTTAATTTGACTATTTCTTTTTCTGGTTATTTTTGCTGCAGATCTAACTTTCAATTTATTTGGCCTTGGGAAGAATGGGCTTATGTCTTAGACCTTCCAAAATGGGCCCCACAGAGAGTTTTTGTTCAAGAGGTTTTGGAAAGGGAAGTGCGCTTGTCCTATTGGGAGAAAATTAAGCAGGTACGTCTTTTGAGGGCTTTTAGTATCGCATTTGGCAACAGAATATCATTCAAGTTTTACTAGTGACTTTATTTTATCTTTTGTTTGAGTAATCACTAAGAATACTTCCTGAGCTACCAGATTTCAATACTGAGTCGTCAGAACAGTATTTTATTTACACTTGTTGTGGTTAGGTGCTGATGAGGCAATTCAATAGCTTGTATTGAATTCAACAATTAAATGTTTTTATTGGTTTATGATGTTGAATTCTGAAGTTAATCAAGCAAGCTGTTAAGTTACTCCTGTTCTTTTTGATGTTGATAATAGTTTTATTAGTATATCAAATGAATTGATTGATTGGTGAACTTCTCCTTGAAGAGCCATTAAATAGAAAAACTTCTGTCTTTTTTTTTTTTCTTTTTCTCCCTTTTTAATGCTTAGTTTTCTATTTGTTTGCTTTTTATTTTGTCATATAGAGTATTGAGAATGCATCTGCTCTGGAGGAGTTACTTCCACCAAAAGGTGGGCCGAACTTTAAATACGGCACAGAAGATGGAGACCGAGCTGAGTTAATTCTTTCAAAAGAACTCAGTAATATGGTGAAGGCAAGACAAACGGCTCGTGAAATTAATTCATGGATTGAAGAAAATATATTTCCACTTCATGGTATAGATGTTGCACTCAGAGTGGTTGTCCAAATCCTTCTTCATATTGGATCAAAAAGCTTTACCCATTTCATCACTGTATTGGAGAGATATGGTCAAGTCTTTGCAAAGATTTGCACTGATGAGGAAAAGCAAGTTATGCTGATAGCTGAAGTGAGTTCTTACTGGACAAACAACACTCAGATGACTGCTATTACCATTGACAGAATGATGAGCTATCGTCTTCTTTCTAATTTGGCCATAGTGAGATGGGTTTTCTCTTCATCAAATGTTGACCAATTTCATATATCTGATCGTCCATGGGAGGTACAGTCTTAAACCTGTATACTATGTTAAACCTGCTTATTATATCCTTGTCAACATTTCTCACTTCTACATAAATATTGTTTTTCTTTCCTCATCTCTTTGAAGGAAAAAGTTTTCTTTGGATCTCCCCACCGGTGTGGGCGGCTTTTTATAATGCATGGTTATATGTGTTCATTCATATTTGAAAAGACAATATGTGGCTTTCGAGGACTGTGATGGTTAAGTGCTGTCAAACTTTATTTCTAAATCTAAATCAACCATGAAAGAAACCAGAGTTGTTTTGACCTAAAATAAAAAAAAAAAAAAAAAAAATAGAAAACAACTTACTAGGTTCTTTCTCTTGGACAATAGAGGGAGCTTTCCTGAATAATTCATATTTATCTAGAAAATCATTTATTTCTTGAGAAGTGGTTCGCACACAGTTCAGTGTTCATTTCAGAGTGCCTATAAATTTACAAATTTCAGTTATTCTCATGTTATCTAGTCAATTCAGAATAGACCTCATGGTGGTATAGCAAGTAATTCCCTATCTCTAAAAAGTTGAGGTGTGTATGTTATTCTGTCTCTGATGCTCTCGGAAAAAGTATTGCCATAAAGTAGGCAATCTTCCAGCCTCCCACTTTAATCTGTCAATCTTTGAGTATCTGTTACCCTGGGGATTCAGTAATATTTACAGATGATGATAAACTGCTAAAACGAAATCATTTTGAATTGAAAAACAATTATTTGATCATAGATACATTGCTTATGGGATTTTCTAAATCCATCAATTTTATTTCTGCATTCGGTCTCCAATCCAGAGAGGATGCCTTAAATTTGAATATTCCTCTTATTTTGAATTTTTCTCATGAGTTACAAACTGTTTTTTAGATTCTAAGGAATGCAGTTGGCAAGACATACAATCGGATATGTGATTTGAGGAAAGAGATTTCCTCTCTCAAGAATATTGTAGTATTGGCTGAAGAAGCTTCAACCAAAGCTAAAGCAGAGTTAGAGGAGGCTGAGTCAAAACTTACCCTCATGGATGGTGAACCTGTTCTTGGTGAAAACCCTGTGAGAATGAAGAGATTGAAATCAAATGCAGATAAAGCACAACTGGAAGAGTTATCTGCTTGTGAATCTTTGGAAGCTAAGGAAGCTCTCCTTCGACGGGCAATTGATGAAAATGAGGTATGTATTTTCTATATGCAAATCATTTGATAGTTTAGTTGGTTTTTTATATTAACTAAATGAAATTTTTTGTGTAAGGGAAGTTGTTAAATGAAGTATACCTTGAAGAATGTGCAAATTTCTAGAAATTTTCTCCTTAATTGATTAAAAATGGTATATACAGGCATTATTTCTATCGCTGTATAAGAACTTTGCGAGAGTTCTGTCAGAGCCTCTTCGTGAATCATACAAAGATGGAACTCTCCAATCTTCCGACCAGGCAGATGAAATGGCCATAGATCTTGAAGAAAACTCATCTGCAATTGAATTGGATAATGAGGATGGAAAAGTAAAGAAAAATCATTCAAATGGGAAAAAGGCTGGCAATGGCTATAACATTGATGAAAAGAAACAATGGTGCTCATCTACTTTGGGTTATGTCAAGGCTTTTACGAGGCAATATGCTTCAGAGGTGAGTCTTTATCCCTGAATGTGTTCTATGACCCCCTAACGAAATATTGAACTTGAACCTTACATTAAAATCTCCCTTTATTCTGTTATATTTTTGACAGATTTGGCCACACATGGAGAAGTTGGATGCTGAGGTATTAACTGAGGAAATACATCCATTACTGAAGAAGTTGATATATGCAGGTCTACGTCGACCTCTTGATGAAGCCTAATTTTACCTTTCCCAGGTGAAAATGTATTAAATTGGTTGGTAGGATTAACAATTTTGTTTCTTAGGTTGACTTAGTCATGTATGGAATATGATTATAAGATGTAGAACTATGCATTGTAGGTTTATATTTAAGGCTTCATTATTCAGAAACTTTATATTTTATATTTGGTTTGTAATCCCAAGCATTGTTAGATATATAAAGTTGGAAACCAGTAAAAGAGTTTTCTGAAAATGTAAGCAAAGATGTTTCATAGTAGTTGTAGAGATGATGAGAAAGCAAAGATATTTTCCTATTGTTTTTGAGATTATGAATACCAAAGAATTTAGAGATATTAGTAGCTGTGTATTTTTTGAATTAGTCTGAATTATTGAATATAAATATGTTTATATCTGTCATTACTTACACGAATACAATGGATCATTAGTTTTAAGGAGACTAGTTGAGTTTCATAATTTTTTTTTAATAATTATAAAAATTAAATCAACATATTTTTAAAGTATTTTTCACACATTGTATTGATGTAAAAATAGAGATTTCTCAAACATAATATCATTCGTACATATAATTTTAAACACCGTAAAATTATATACATTTACGAATTTAAAATTCTATAAGTTCATGTACATTCAATTATAATATGTTTCTTCTAGTAGTTGAATATTTCAAGTGGATATTTTATCATAAGATATTCGGGCTTTGATCTTTGCATGAAAATGATGACAAAGAAAGATTTTTTTTTTTTGATATTTTTAGTACAATCTTGTGCTAATTTTTGATTATTTTGCAGGATAGTATATCTGTTAGACCATTGCGACTAGATACAAATGTCTTTAAGATTTAATGTCTATGACATATGATTTCATTTAATGACTTCAAAAGCCACGAATTTGAGTTTAATTAGATTTGACATGAGGAAAAAATAATATATCCATTTATTTTTGGGTCAAACTTTAAATATTATATTAAAATGATAGAAACTCTTATGGGTAGATAATATGCTATAAAACTATTACTAATATAAATAAATTAGAAAGCAAAAATAAAATTAAGAGAAATTTTACTGTATATTCCTTACCAAATTCATATATATAATCCTCTTATATATGTAACCTATATCTCTATTTTATTTTTAATGAATATCGATATGATTTAGAAGTTCAAAAGATATGAACCCGGAGAAGTGTATGAGAACTATTATTTAAATTAATAATTAGAACTATATGAGTTAAGTTTATTATTAGGTAATGTAATTTTTGGTTGATGAAGATATAAAAGAGATGAAAATAATTATATTTTAAAATTATGCATCAAAGATGAAGGAAACAAGTAAAAGAAAAATGAATTTGAGTGTGTTTATATGTGAAATATATCTAATTTATCTTTTTTTTTTTTTTTCCAAAAAATAATTTATGGGTAACTTGCAAGAAGATTGACTAAGGGATGGTTTTTTAAATTCAAAAATTGTAATGAATTTTTTTTTTTTTAAATTTTTGAGAGAAAAAATTGTACTGAAGACACGAACTTTTTATAACCTACTCCCTTTATTATTTCATTACAATCTCTATTTAATATAGCTATTTGTGCAAGTATTTTACGATTAACAAAAATTTCTCTTTTGACTGCCCTGATCCGATCAGCCAAAAACAAAGCACTAGCTCAGAGGGTTCGAATCCTCGACCATCCGCCCTGGAGGAAGTATTATGAGTCCGCTTACCAACTCTCCCAAACTACTGGGTTTCTTTAAAAACACTTTTAGTAATATTGTGATAAACATTTTTTATATTTACTGTTTATAGGGTAAAAACCGTATGCGCCAAATATCCCCTGCCGGATAGAGCTTTACACAACAAGGCTTCCCGTATAAATTTCTTCCCCCTTTTCCTCTGGATTCGAATGGGAAATACAGAAGAAGACGATTTTGTTTGCTTGGATGAATCTTTCTTCGTCAATGACGAGTAATCTCTCTCTGTCTCTGTGTTTTTGCTGCTTATTAATAGTTTCGTGGAATCGATTATAAATTCACTTGCTATTGTTTCGTCATCAATTTTTTTTTTTTTTGGCATATTGAATACAGTTACAAGCTTACTACATTTAACTTTGGATCTCAAGTTCTTCAGCTCTACTGCCTTCAAGCTGCTTCAAGTGAGTTGCTTTTCTATTCTTGAATATAAATTAAATTCTAGTTGCTTCTTTACTTGTGGTCCATATATATATATATATATATATTTTTTTTTTCCCTTTCTTTCTTGAATACTTTGAAATTTGATCGTCTTCAGAATGATTTATTACAGTATTAGGAGAAAATTGAATCTCATTTCATAGTCAAACAATCACACAAGGTAGCAGAATGACTAGAAAGAAATTTATTGAAGCTGATAATTTTATAAAATCAAGTTTCAAAAGTAATGGAGTTAATTTCAATGTTTCGATGACATGCCTAATTCAATGCGGAGAATCATATGCCATTATGACATGACTAGGCTATAGCTAGATTGGCAAAAAACACTCCTATCCTACCCTTATTTTTTATTCTTGTGCATTGGCATGCAATCTTTACAAATGTTTGCCCCTCTTATCGTGGACACTGGTTGAATACAAAGATGTTAATTTAATGAACACTACCTCTACTGAATGTGATGTAGTTAGGCTAGTAAACTTTTAGGTGAAGGTGCTTCATGTGTTTGAAAAATATTGATTCCTCTACCTACTCTTAGATGATGGGTTCTTTTGTTTTAAAAAAAAAAAAGATGATGGGTTCTTTTGAAAGTTTATTGATGATTATCAAGTAAAAGTTTCTTGGTGATGAAGAAACTATAAAAGGGGGGGGGGGAAAAGCATTTATATGGTTCTCCATACCCAAAAAAAAAAAAAAAAATGAAAGAATTGGGGTGATGCTAAACTTGGCTAGAGTTTGCAAATTTAGGGATACAATTTCAATTTCAATTTCAATGGGTAATCAAATGGAGGTTTCTATCAAAACCCGAGTCTTATAAAAGGTTCTTGTTGATCTCTTCAACAGTTTGGGTGTCATTTGCATATTATATTATTGCTTCAATCTAGTTGAAGTTCTCCTCTGGATCATTGTATTAGTTAGTATAATCAGTAGTGTCAGTTCTGCGTGTATTTCATATTATCATTTCATATATTATAGAAGTTAAAAGGAACATAAAGATCTTAAACTCATTTAACTATTCATCACTACAAATCTTCTCTTTGGAGTAATGAAGATATAAGGAACCACAAGGATACGTTAAATAAAAATAGCTTGAACCTCCTGACATAATGGATGGCATAAAGCTAACTACCAATGAAGGGTGGCATTTTAAATATATTTTTTCTGAAGATAAAAAATGAAATGTGAAGAAAAGAGTGTTACATAAGAATAATGTAATCTATATGTAGACAAGAGTAATTTGATGCATTAAATTAGAGATTATGGAAACTCCTTGCAATTAGATTTGACTTAATTTTGGTATTCAGGCCTTAATGAAGTTAAGGGAACCAAGGATACGTTAAAGACTGATAGCTTTCCTGACACAAACTTATAGCTAAAATGAATGTATCAAGTGCACTAGTCTTCTGCTTGTTCCCTAAATACATTTTGGTTTTGTGGAGTGTTCTTATGTGTTGCATTTTTTTCTGTCATTTTTCCTAGAAGAAACAGGAAAAGAAATCTAAAACTACTCTGCAAATTGATTTGAAAAAATATTGGAAGAATATGATCTAGCTGGTTATGATCCTTTTTCATTTTTTGTTTTTTCTCCCCCACCCCACTTTATTTAAGTATTTGTATTGTTTCATGATCTAGTACCAAATGAAAATGTTGGACTATTCTCTTTGCTTCTAGGATTTACTAATTACATACTGACTATCTGTACTACAGCTGATTATGATTTGACAGGACAGCTGGTATGGCCTGGAGCAGTGCTGTTGAATGATTATCTTTCAAAGAATGCTGATATGCTTTCTGGATGTTCTGTAATTGAACTAGGCTCTGGTGTAGGTTTGATTTAATTACTCATTCCGATCTCCTGATATTCTGATACTTCAGTATTTTCTTTGATCAAATTTAAGTGTATGTATGTGTGAAGTCAAATACTGTTGCTAGGTTCTGCAATTTAAATGAAAAATGATAGAAAATTTTCATCGTTGAAGTGTACATTCTCTTATTATGTAAATTTTTGGAGATTGAAAGACGAGAGTTTGATATTGGACTTTTCCAGAGTTAGTTTATTGGGAAAGCATTCTGCATTTTTTGGTAGACTATAAAACAAGGTTTTTTTTTTTTTTTTTTTTATTTTTTTTTGGTTTTAAGAATGTGAGAAGAATTTCCTTTGCCCTTTAACTCATTCATGGTTATTTAATTGCTTACATTGCTAGCTAGCATGGTAGGATTTTCTTCACTCCATATGTGCATACCATTACCAACTACTTGGTATTGTATCCTTAGTTCTCCTAGTTATATAGTTTTACACTTTTGTTTATCTCTTTTATTTATTTTCTTAAGATGGTCCTCAGAAAGAATCCTCATTGAGCTTTTGAATATATGCTTTGCTTATCCCAATCCCTGAAGAATTCAACTTAATTTTCTTTATTTCAGATTTCTGCTTAATTTTAGTCCCTGGACTTAGTCCCTATTCCAGTCCCTTGAGAGTTCTAATTAATCACCGTGGCCTATGAACTATCATTCCAAGTTACAAAGTGATGTCACATTTTATAGATTCAATTTGGTATTACAAAAGCAAAGACTCCTTTAATGATGACTAGATTATATAAAACAAGAAGATGAATTATATTATGTTATAGATTTAGTTATGTGTAAATATGTTGATTTGGAAATTTGATTAGATTTAATTACTTGATTCTAGGGATACATTTCCGTTAATAGCTTATATTTTTTACGTCAGTTCCTACTTCTCCTATAAAATAATGAAACACAAAATTTTAGAATTTTTCTTGGGTTTTACAGTAGGCAGAATTTTATAATTATTTTTGCAATATAGAGTTTTGTCTTGTCTTTTGGGTCACCTTGTAAAAGTAACTATTTGTTGTCAATGAATGGATAGAGAGGAATGTCTCCAGTAGTTGTGCTAGAACCCAAAAATCAGTGATTAGGTGAGCCACATGTGAAGCTCAGGCATAGTTAGAAGTTTCAGCTCCTCTTCCACATGTAGGTGCTTGTGGTTCCCCTTGAAAATAGCCACCCTTTTGGCCTCCTACATCTATATTGCCTTGCGCTCCTCTATCCTTTTTTATATGGTCGTTTCGAAGAGATTACATTAATTTTCTGGGTTAAGGTAAATTTTTTTTTTGAGTTTTATCTCTTGTTTCCCATGGGTAGACTTAAAATTAATTTTGGTTTTGGGTATCTTGTGAATAATTGTGTTCTCCTTTAGTTGGGTTATTATTTTTGCATTTGATGGTGGGTAGCAACTCTGTAGTAGTTTTTGATCTAATATATGTGATGTCTAAAATTAAACACGCAAATTGAATCGATCTAACTTTTTAGAATGGAGTAAGACAATCCAATTATACCAGTGAAATATTGATAAATGAGACCACTTGACTGATGAACCTCCTAAATAAGCGCATACATTGTTGAAAGACAATGCTAGGCCTTTTTTGTGAAAACGGAACTCCACTGAAAGTGAGGTAATGCAATTGATTACCATTGTGAATTTGTTAAGGAATTAATGGTGTATTTGGATTTTTTTTTTTAAAATTATGGAAACAAGATTTCTTTCTTGGATTTATGAGGTGTGTAAAACTTTTTCATGTACAAAAAAATCATGTCACTTAGGGGTTATTTCATGGATTTAAGAGGTGATGAAGAACTTAATACGTTATATGAGCTTCTTAACATGCCTTCCTCATGAATTTGAATTGCCAAAGTCTCAATATAGAATACAATGGAAAACACACTTTGAATTTACATATTCCTTGTCCTTTAATGCTTATTCAATTAGAAGACTTTATATTAGTTTTTGTATTCGTGATTGTTAAATTTGAGGTCAAGTTTACACGAAACCTATATGATCTTCACATAAATTTATTATGTGAGAAATTTCATTTTCTTCCATAAGATGTGTTTTCTTAGCATTGTTAGTTTATTATTATTAGTGCTAGATTTTGTTTATTCATTAGATAATTATTTTGGTTGGTCAAAGTTGCATTGGAATAATTTTCCACTACTGTTAGCGAAAGGTAACCTCTATCTGGGAGAGGAAGGAATTCAGATATTTCCTTTATTGAATCTTTTGCACTTTAAATGGTCAATTATATTTGAAATATTATCCAAATGTCATAGCTATCTTGTCTATTTCCTAAAGAGGAATATAATCTCGAACCTTTAAATTTTGAGCAAATACCAGGTTTTGGACAAATTTGACATCTATTTTGAAGGATTCTCTGAGGATTTAGAAGTCCTAGTTTTGAGACAGTATTGGAAGTTTGGATTTGATTGTAGAATACAATAGCTGAAAATGCTAGTATTATGTCTGAAAATATAACTAAAATGTTACATCTTTTTAGTAAAGTTGGCTATCCTCTTTAATGTTGCCTGTCAAAGGAATATAAAGGTTACCTTATCAATCATGCTTATTATGATGTCTACCTCTTGGAGAAAATCATAGAGAATTTGAGACTGAGCCCTAGTTCATTGTCTTCAGAATTCTACCTTGGATGAACTTGATGTAATGAAACTCTGTATCCCTCTATCAACAACTACTCATGTTCTTGAGAATTTATACTTAATGCATCCTTTGGCGCTGGTTGCTGGATTTCATATTAAGGAATTAAAGTGGTGAGATCCATCTAAATATTATTATCCAGTGTTTCCTTATGGAATCAGGCATTAATTAATGTTCACAGTCTTTGCCTATCTTACTTTATATCCTTTTCATTCATTATCTTTATCCTAATGGTCTATTTCAGCCTTTATATTCATTCACAAATCATTTGGGGTGCTCCAGTTCCAATTGATAGATTTAATGATCAGATTTATATTAATTGAATCTAGCTCCATGCAAACTACTCTGATGTAAAATTCTCCTATTTTTTGGATATAGTATACACAACAAATCTCTTTCCCAGTAGATGATTAAATTTTATGTATTAACTATGTTTAGACAAATTAAGTAGGGAGCATTTCTGTGTGACTATTGGTAACATCTTACATCATGAAGAAGCTTCATTGGTTGAGGATTCAGAAATTAATATTCTTCAAATCTAATAAAACTTGCATAACTTTTCCTCTCTCCAAACATAATATGAAAAGTGTATATCTCAAATTCCTTAACATGTTTTTAGCATAGAGATGAGAAGTATAATTCCCTATTCCTGTTGCAGGCATCACCGGTATCCTATGCAGCAGATTTTGTCGTAAGGTTGTTATGACAGACCACAATGAGAATGTTCTTAAGGCAAGAATGTGATTCAATTTCAGCGCTGGAATATTTTACTAGTTAGGATATCTCATGAATTATATTTTCAGATTCTGAAGAAGAATATTGATCTATGTGAATCTGAGCAAAATTCTACTTCTTCTGGTACGTGAGCAAATCTGAGAAGGACTTGTCTTAGTTGTTTATTTACCTTTTCAACCCTTTTGTTTCCAGGTTTGCAAGCTGAGAAACTAGAATGGGGAAACTGTGATCAGCTGAACCACATTTTAGATGAAAACCCTGGTGGATTTGATCTTGTACTTGGAGCTGACATTTATATCCGAAATATCTTTTAGAATTCTAATTATATGATGAGAGTCATGCAAGACTATTCATTGTGAAACTATAAATGGCAAATCAGTTTTCACTTTTTTTTTTTTTTTTTTTTTTTTTTCACTAATATTTTTACAGTAAAGTTGTTTTACCATCTCTAGACTAGAAAAACCTTTCCTTTCCTATATTCCTTTGATTTTTAAGACCATAGGAAGAATATCCTTCTAGCTGCTTGTAGTTTTTACAATTATGTTTGAATTGTGTGCATTTATGTTTATTGTAATCTGTGGCTCTTAGGTTCTATTGAAAAAATTCAGAAAATTAAATTTATGTATGGGCCTTGACTCACTTTAAGCTTTCAGCAGTCAAGTATACCGCTGCTTTTTGATTCTGTGCAACAACTCCTTGCTGCTGGTGAAGCAAAATGCAAATTTCTGCTGGCTTATGTATCCCGTGCTAAAGTGTAAGTGACTTCTACTTTGGAATTATAATCTTAATCTTAATTTTGGAAACATTCACTGTTAATACGTAATTGCTTTTAGATTTGTATTTGAAAATGTTTTCTACATATAGCATGTTCTGGTGAAATAATGTATCCAAATTTTTTCGTTCAGAAGGAATGATGAGAAAGAGATGTTCTGATCTCATCTTTGTTTTTTTTTATTGTATATATATAGCAATATATGATCCATATTCTATGGGGTGGGTCTGAAATGGAATTTTATTTTGCAACCTTGTTGACAGGGTTGAAGACATATAGTATTACTAGATTTCCTTAATCTTGTTTTTGGTTAAAACTTGATCTTCTAATTGTAAGATTGCCTTGGGATATATCTCATAACATGGAATTCCTGCATAAATTTTAATGCTTATGTTTTGTAGTAGATGGGAAGGCTTTTTTCATTTTCTTGGTTTAGACAAAAAATGACGAGGCTGTTTTTATGAGATACCAGTCATAGTTGGAAACTAGAGGGTTTGTTTTGTTATTTCTAGCATTTTCTGCAATTTCCTTGGCAAACTTGATGATGTATACACGAAACCACTTGCATGTGCAGCATGGATGCCATGGTTGCTTGTGAAGCACTTGGGCATGGATTAGTGGTAAATGAAGTTGTTGGCACTCGCAGAGCGGTGAAAAATCTTGAAGGAGTTATTTTCGAAATCACATTGTCTTAGAAATCTGTTGGCTATATATATCCTTAAGGATAAGTTATGAGTATTTTACTTGAACAGATTTGTTTGTATTATGATGGCTATTTGTTTGTACAGATATTCAGGTTCATCTCACCTAGTGTGGTTTTGTTTATCCATTTTCTATTCCTAAAGTTTGAATTTGGTGGTTTGGTAACCAAAATGAATGTCATACCAAAATTTGAAAAGTTTTGATGAAGAATAATAATACAAAGACATTATTTTTTGATGTCTCATTACAAGTGTAAATATGACACTGCCACTCTTCTCCTTAATTCTAACTTTATAACTTTAACTTGATGATGCCTTTTCTTTAGGTCCTTGTTATTGTGTTATTATGTATGAGATTGTAATAATAAACTGAATGATTTTGTCAAAGATTCCTCGGTTGTGATCTTCCTTCTCTATCTTTATCTAGATACTCTGAAAATTCCTTCTTTATAAGCAAAAAGAATTTAAAAAAATAAATAAATAAATAAATAATGAACAATGTCAAAATAGGCATAAATAGAAGTAAATCATTTAACCATTGTTCACACTTTTATGTAGTGTTAAATATTTTAAATAAGTCTGATGTAGGTTAAAGTCTATTAAACTTGACATAAACTTGACACCAAAATGATAAATTGGAAGTAAAAAACTTTGAAAAAATAATTTATTGATTAAAGTTATATCTTTATTTAATACTTTATTATAATCATTAAATGTAAATATTATTTAATAAAATTTAATAAATTATTAGTATTAATTTTTTTTTATTATTATTTAAAAGTCTAGCTAAAATATTATGATTAATTGGTTCACGTTTGAGTGTTATTTTTTCATAAAAATTTATTACTTTTAAAATTATTATTATTATTATTTTTTTTGGTACCCACTTGGGGCGCCCGGTGTCCCCACCTTTTCGGTGAGACTAATCCGGACTCAGCCTTCCGAACGCTCGCAAAGTTCAACTCTTACTCGAGGGTTAGGGCCTAACCCAGAGCTTTTAACATGACGCTAACCACCCCAGGAGATTCGAACCCTCGACCATCCGCCCCGGAGGAAGGGTTAGAAGCCCGCTTACCAACTCTCCCAATCTACCGGGTTAAATTATTATTATTATTATTATTATTATTGTGTGTCATTCTAAACTATCTAAATTATTGAAGTTTAATTTTCTAACTGATATTAAACAATCCAATTCCTACAAATAGTACAAACAATAATTAATAATTCTAGATTGATCCTAAATTAATTAATTTTTAATTTTAGATTGATCCTAATAATTAATTTTTTTAGATTGATCCTAAATTGTTAATTTTAAACAAATAATGCATTATTTATTTTTATTATATCATTCCAATTAAAATTGATCAAAACATTGAATTACTTACGCTGATAAATTCTTTTAAATCATTACTCTTTTATAAATACAATTATTATAATTAAAAATATTTATTTTATTATATTTTAAATTTAAAGATATTCAAAAAATATATAAAAATAATTGTATTGGCTCCCATGGAGATTGGCGCGAGGACAACTTTCCCACAATACATAGTCGTAGCTTTCAGGCTAATCCGACCCTTTCTTAAAGCTTAAAGAAAAGAAGAATCTCCGCCGAGAAAGGTGGAGAGAAACCTCTATCCAAAGGTACTACGATGGAAGTCGGACGATATGCCGGGCTAAAAAAGACAATATGGACTGAATGGCCGCTTCAGTTTCATGTCGAAACTATAAGGACCTGCCAACCGGTCTTTAGTGACTTTGATCGATGTTAATTAAGTACATAAGTTCCTATAGATAATGAACAAAGGGAGTGTTCATGAGCTGAACACATGAAATTAATCCTATATATTTATATACATACATATCATACAACTAATAAGGCAGAGAAGAAAGAGAGAAGATGGATGTATGGTTCTTTTGTTAAGTATATTAATTCCTCTGCCTAACCAATCCATCTTTTATGATATGAACCCTTTTAAGTTCTTCGTTCCAAACGACATGATATATGCATTGTACCCATGTACGGTTTCTCTCCAATATCCAGCAATTAGATAAAGATGATGAGCATCCGGAAAAACCGACACGAGAAAAATGCATTGTGAATCTCAAATTCGAGAATTCAACACTTGTATTAGATTCTACATGCATAAGCATAAATCAAATTGAATTTAGATTAATTGAAACTGGATAATCTAACCCTAAAGAAAAACAAGCATGAGAGCATTAAGGGGCTGACCGCCAAAGACTAAAACCCACAATAGGAAAGATCGGACCAAATTAGAAAGCAGAATAGTTGAACTTTTTTGCTTCCAAGGTTTCCCAACCTTCTTGCATCCGGAAAACTAACTATAAAGTGGGTTCAGTAGAGCCCCGCTTGTCATCAATTCTTACTACTTCCACCTGGACCTTCAAGTCAGCAAAACCTAGCTAGAAGTTGATCACAATAAAATGTCAGGTCAGTCACATGACTCATCCTATTAGTCGAGCATAGCTAACGCTACGCTGCGCCTGCACTGGCGTGACTTGCAAACAAGGCTGACGCTATATAGCCATATACGAAAGGCTCAGGACCACCTCCCTTTGCTTCGCTTCAGAGTCTAGTTGCGAACATGTGCACTCCTATCCTATTAAAGCTTCTATCACAAATGGGAATCGTGTGATTCTTTCTATCCTCGTACTTCCTCTTCCTCTATCATTAGTGTAATTACCTTCTCTCGCCTAAATATGTCTTGACAACGTTGCAGCTAGCACTGAGATTTTTGACTGTAAGTTTAGCAACATGAGTACCTTTCAGCGAAAGAAAAAAAAAAACACACACACATATCAGCTGTAAATTCATATAATATTTGTTAGAAGTTTAATGCATTTAAACAACCAAAAATAACTAACTATGTACACATGAAGTACAAAATCAAAGGAGAGAATATTGATAGAAGAAGAATTATTTGAATTCTATAATTTTTTGAGATATATGAATACATGCACATTTTGGCCTTTTATAGATACAAAATATTAGGTGGGGTGGTAGCCACCATGTTTGAAGCCTCATTCTTTGAATATAAGAAGGAAACTTGGACTTGTGCATCATAATGTTTCAACACTCTTCTTCATCTTTGAATCCTCCTTCTTTGAATACAAGAAGGAAACTTAGACTTGCGCATCACAATGTTTCAACACTCCTCCTTGATGCACATTCACAAATTCCAAGCTTGTTTCGCATGAACTCAAATTTCACTTTAGGTAACGTCTTGGTAAAAATATCCGCAATTTGCTCGTCAATACTGCAGTGAATAAGACAAATTTCACCTTCATTTTCAGCTTCCATAAGCGAGTGATATTTTATTTTGATGTGCTTCGTCTTCCGATGTTGAATCGGATTTTTTGCAATAGAAATTGCTGATTTGCTATCGCAAAAAATTGTTGTTGGCTTTTTCTGAATTTCTCCCAAAGTAGAGAAAATTCTTCTAATCCAAACAACTTGATTTTTTGCTTCACAAGTTGCTATGTATTCTGTCTCTGCAGTAGATTGTGCCACAGTATCTTGCTTGTGTGACAACCATGAAAATACACCATTCCCATATGAAAACATATAACCTTGATGTACTTTTCATGTCATCAAGTGATCCTGCCCAATCACTATCTCGAGTAACCTACCAACAATGGAGTTTTGTTGGTTTGTACCAGATGTCAAAATTAGTAGTACCCTTGACGTACCTAAGTACTCTTTTCACAGTAGTGAGATGAATTTTGGTTGGTTTCTGCATGTACCCGGATAACAAACTTGTTGCGTACATGATGTCGGGTCGAGTTGCTGTCAAATAGAGTAGACTGCCAATCATGCTTCTATACGGCCTTCTCATCGGCGTCTGGTGAACCATCTTCTTTTATCAATTTTTCAAAGGAGACAAGTGGTGTTGTCGTTGGTTTGCAATCTTCCAATATGAATTTTTTCAACAGATTCTTCGCATACTTTTTCTAGCATATGAAAAGTCCTTCGTTACTTTGACTGATTTCCATGCCAAGAAAATAGTTCATTAGTCCAAGATCTGTCATTTCAAACTCTTTCTTTATATCTTCTTTGAACGTCGAGATCATCTTTGAATTGTTACCTGTGACTATAAGGTCATCAACATACAAAGAAATCATTAGTATATCTGGTCCTTGAACCTTCACATAAAGTGTATGCTCGCTAGGACTCCTCTTAAAACCACGATCGGTGAAATAGGAATCTATCCTTTTGTACCAAGCTCGCGGAGCTTGTTTTAGGCCGTACAAAGCCTTATTGAGCTTTAGGACTTTTGCTTCTTCCCCTTGTACCACAAATCCTGGTGGTTGCTCAATGTATATTTCTTCCTCAAGGTAACCATTTAGGAATGCTGATTTTACATCAAGCTGGTAAATTTTCCATCCTTTCCGAGCTGCTAGAGCTAAAATGGTTCTAATTATGTCTTGTCTTGATACGGGTCCAAAGGTCTCGTTGTGGTCAACGCCAAACTGTTGTGAGAATCCTCTTGCAACCAATCTTGCTTTGTGCTTTTGAATTGAGCCATCCGGATTTACTTTAGTCTTGTAAATCCATTTAACTCCCACGACATGTTTGTGAGGTGGGTTTTCAACCAACTTCCATGTCCGATTTTTCTCGATCATTTTTAACTCCTCGTTCATTGCATGTCTCCATTCTTCATATTGAGCCGCTTCATCATAATTCCTGGGTTCTTGAACAACATAGTTGCATGACTCAAATATTTGTGGAGTATCTTGATACACACTTGACAGACGTCGTGTGCGTCGTGGTGGAGATTCAAAAACGTCGGATTTTGAATCATAATCATAATTTTCTTGAGATGGAGGATTTTGAACAGGCGGTGCAATCGATTCCTCGGTTTGATTAAAAATGGGCACCATCGCCAATTCATGATTTTCTGAATGTTGCTCCCAATTCCAAGAACTTTCTTCATCGAAAGTTACATCTCTACTCACCACTATTTTTTCGGTTTTGAAAATTGTAAATTCGATATCCTTTGGATTGAGAACTATATCCCAAGAAAATTCCTTTTTTCGCTGCTTTGCTTCGGTTGTCTTTTTTTGTGTTGGAATATGCAAATAGCAGATACAACCAAATATCTTCAAGTGTCTGACTGATGGTTTGTGTCCGGACCATGCTTCTAGCGGTGTCATGTCGGGAACAACTTTGGTGGTACACCTATTCTGAAGATATACTGCAGTAAAAACTGCTTCAGCCCGGAACTTGTTTGGCATCTTTTTATCACCCATCATGGATCTTGCCATGTCCATGATTGCTCTATTCTTTCTTTCGGAAACACCATTCTATTGCGGTGTGTATGCAACGGTCAATTGACGATGTACACATTCTTCTTCACAAAATTTATTAAATTCGGAAGAAGTATACTCAGTGCCTAAGTTTCCTTCTTGTATTCAAAGAAGGAGGATTCAAAGATGAAGAAGAGTGTTGAAACATTATGATGCACAAGTCCAAGTTTCCTTCTTATATTCAAAGAAGGAGGCTTCAAACATGGTGGCTACCACCCCACCTAATATTTTGTATATATAAAAGGCCAAAATGTGCATGTATTCATATATCTCAAAAAATTATAGAATTCAAAATAATTCTTCTTCTATCAATATTCTCTCCTTTGATTTTGTACTTCATGTGTACATAGTTAGTTATTTTTGGTTGTTTAAATGCATTAAACTTCTAACAACTGGTATCGGAGCACAAGTCGATCAACGGCTGCACCACCGTAGCACAACTTCCGCACAAAATCAAATTCTATATTCGTTGTCATGACAGTCTCTACCTCGATCTCACACAATCTTGTTCCCGTCTTCAATGGAGAGAGCTATGATTTTTGGAGCATAAAATTTAAAACCATCCTACGAGCTTATGATTTGTGGGATGTAGTGGAAAATGGTATTCCAAAGCCCGTAGAGTCAACTAAAAAAGAAGCGACAACTACGGAAACCACTTCCACTACGACCACAACTTTCGAAGGCTCACCGTCAACGACTAGCTCGATGAAAGAATGGCAAAAGAAAGATGCTGACGCATTAACCAAAATTCATCTAGCTGTCACCGACACAATATTTCCAAGAATCATGAATTCTACTTCGGCAAAAGAAGCATGGGAGACATTGCGAGATGAATTTCATGGCACCGTCAAAGTTCGGGCAATACGACTTCAAACACTTAGAAGAGATTTTGAAAATTTCCGAATGAAAGAAGGAGAAAATATCAAAGATTTCTCTTCTAGAGTGAATGGAATCGTTAGTCAACAAAAGACCTACGGCGATACCATCACGAATCAAAGGGTTGTAGAGAAAATATTGATTTCTCTCACGGAAAAATTTGATTCTGTGGTGAGCATCATTGAGGAGTCTAAAGACCTCTCAAAAGTTTCCATCACCGAGCTTGTTGGTTCTTTACAAGCTCACGAGCAAAGAATTTCCCGGCGGAACGAGGTTTCCTCCGAAGGTGCTTTCCAGTCAAGGCACAAAAATAAATTTCAAAAAGGTGGAAAGAACCAAAACTGGCGTGGCGGCAGCAACAACAAAGGAGAATACAACAACATCAAGGAAGGTGAAAAGAAGGCAAAATTCCCTCCTTGTGGTGTATGAAAAAAACCTACACATCTTGAAAAAGATTGTTGGCACAAAGGAAAACCTCGGTGCTCGAACCGTAAGAAGTTCGGTCACACCGACCAAACCTGCAGATTCAAGCAAAATCAACAAGCTGGTGTTTCGAAATTGAAGAAGGAGAACACATGTTCTATGCGTGCCAAGTCATAACGACAAAGAAAAAATGATGTGTGGTTAATTGATAGCGGTTGCACAAATCACATGTCAAAAAACCAAAGTTGTTTCACCAACATCGATTCTACTGTAAAAGTATAGGTAAAAATGGGTAATGGAGCTTTGGTTGAATCCAAAGGAAAAGACACCGTTGTAATCTAGACATTGAATGGTACGAGGTTCATTGACAATGTTCTTTACGTCCCCAACTTGGATCAAAATTTGCTAAGTGTGCCTCAAATGATAACCAACGGTTACTCATTATTATTTGAAGGTAACTCTTGTGGAATTTATGACCACAAGAAGAAAGAGATTGCAAGTGTCAAAATGGAGAACAAGACATTCATGATTCAATGGAACTACGCCATTGAAAATTCACTAGTAACTAAAGCTGGTATAGATAGTTCACTTTGGCACAAAAGATTTGGGCATTGCAGCACTCAAAGTCTCAAGTTGCTTTCCCAAAAAATCATGGTGAAAGATCTACCTATCATTAGTGATCTCAAGGGAATTTGTGAAAGATGCCAACTTGGGAAGATGCACCGGAAACCATTTCCTACAGGTGAAGCTTGGCGAGCCTCACGAAACTTCAATTGGTGCACACCGATGTTTGCGGTCCAATGAGAACATCATCATTGGATAACAGTAAATATTTCATCCTATTCATTGACGATTTCTCTCGAATGACTTGGGTCTATTTTCTCAAAAATAGATTTGAGGTGTTTGAGACATTCCAGAAGTTCAAGAAAATGGTTGAAAATCAAAGTGGCGTCCAAATCCAGACTCTCCGGAGCGACAACGACACCGAGTATACTTCTTCCGAATTTAATAAATTTTGTGAAGAAGAAAGTGTACATCGTCAACCGACCGTTGCATACACACCGCAACGGAATGGTGTTTCCGAAAGAAAGAATAGAACAATCATGGATATGGCAAGATCCATGATGAGTGATAAAAAGATGCCAAACAAGTTCTAGGCTGAATAAGTTTTTACTGCAGTATATCTTCATAATAGGTGTACCACCAAAGCTGTTCCCGACATGACACTGCTAGAAGCATGGTTTGGACACAAACTATCAGTCAGACACTTGAAGATATTTGGTTATATCTGCTATTTGCATATTCCAAGCACAAAAACGACACAAACTGGAAGCAAAAGCAGAAAAAAGAATTTTCTTGGGATATAGTTCTCAATCCAAAGGATATCGAATTTACAACTAACAAACCGAAAAAATAGTGGTGAGCAGAGATGTAACTTTCGATGAAGAAAGTTCTTGGAATTGGGAGCAACATTCAGAAAATCATGAATTGGCGATGGTGCCCATTTTTAACCAAACCGAGGAATCGACCGCACCACCTGTTCAAAATCCTCCAGCTCAAGAAAATTATGATTATGATTCAGAATCCGACGTTTCTGAATCTCCACCATGACGCACACGACGTCTGTCAAGTGTGTATCAAGATGCTCCACAAATATTTGAGTCATGCAACTATGCTGTTCAAGAACCCATGAATTATGATGAAGCAGCTCAATATGAAGAATGGAGACATGCAATGAAGGAGGAGTTACTAATGATCGAGAAAAATCGGACATGGAAGTTGGTTGAAAAACCACCTCACAAACATGTCGTGGGAGTTAAATGGATTTACAAGACTAAAGTAAATCCAGATGGCTCAATTCAAAAGCACAAGACAATATTGGTTGCAAGAGGATTCTCACAACAGTTTGGCGTTGACCACAACGAGACCTTTGCACCCGTATCAAGACAAGACACGGTTAGAACCATTCTAGCTCTAGCAGCTCAGAAATGATGGAAAATTTACCAAGTTGATGTAAAATCAGCATTCCTAAATGGTTACCTTGAGGAAGAAATATACATTGAGCAACCACCAGGATTTGTGGTACAAGGGGAAGAAGCAAAAGTCCTAAAGCTCAATAAGGCTTTGTACGGCCTAAAACAAGCTCCGCGAGCTTGGTACAAAAGGATAGATTCCTATTTCACCGATCGTGGTTTTAAGAGGAGTCCTAGCGAGCATACACTTTATGTGAAGGTTCAAGGACCAGATATACTAATGATTTCTTTGTATGTTGATGACCTTATAGTCACAGGTAACAATTCAAAGATGATCTCGACGTTCAAAGAAGATATAAAGAAAGAGTTTGAAATGACAGATCTTGGACTAATGAACTATTTTCTTGGCATGGAAATCAATCAAAGTAACGAAGGACTTTTCATATGCTAGAAAAAGTATGCGAAGAATCTGTTGAAAAAATTCAAATTGGAAGATTGCAAACCAACGACAACACCACTTGTCTCCTTTGAAAAATTGATAA
>JAHSUH010000757.1:0-29015 GCA_025388415.1 Cynanchum wilfordii | reverse complement strand
TTTCGATGTGGGACATTCAAACACCGAAAATTTAGGATCTAGACCAAAAGTTTCGATAATTGCATTTTAGTCCCGATTTGTTCGTTTCTTCAATTTTGGTCCCTGAAACTTCGAAAATTGAAAAAAGAAGGAATTTGCGTAATCTCCATTCAATTAAGTCCAATTAACTCCATAATTAACCCGAATTGAACACAATTAATGTATAAAAACACGATATAAAATCGAGTTATCAATCACTAAAACAACCTAGGGATTTCTCTAATTGAAAGTAGATCAACAAAGTAATAGAAAATTCCCTAAATTCTATACCAAAATATATGAAATTCAAGAAAACCCAATATGATATTCAATATCTAAAACAATGTGATAATCAAGCCAATCTCAACCTATGCTAAAAATCCTAATATTTATAGGTAACCGAAACCAGGGGTAAAATCGTCATTTTACAAAGAAAACAGTGATTCCGGCATGACTACGGGTGTTGCCCTTTCTTCTCTACTGGAGTATTGATGTCGTTATGTCCTACGGACGTAGAATCCAGAGTGCAACGACCGTAGAAAAGGTAGTTATTTTATACGGGGGTGATACACAAAAGGGCAACGGATGTATAGCTCATACGGGCGTAGTCCAGCTTCGAAGGGCGTAGCATATTTCCAGAATGTTGCACTTTTGCCTCTAAATTTATCTTTTTAAGCCAATTTGCCCCAGAAGTTACCTGAAATGCAAAATATACAATTAAACCCTTAATCACTCAATTTATCTCAATTTAATACAATAAAACTCACAAATCATGCACAATTAACATCTCAAAATATGATCATATTTGATGTTATCATGTACTGATGATATGGAATAGAAACTCCATTATGTCTGCTTCTGAGAGTATTTTTTACTCTTTCAGCAAATAGATAAGGTAAACCATCAATGAACATAGATTTCCAATGTTCATTGGCATATTCACTTAATTGAGTGACCCCGGCTAAATACAAATCCTTATACCATCTAAAATGGGTTAAAAGATGGGCATTTAAGGTTTTGTAAAAGAGTTCTTACTCTTTCACTTTGATTAGTAATTTGACCAGTAAAATGTTCCAGTATTTTGCATATAAGTGTATATAGACAATCCTCTACTTGTAATTGTTCAGTAGAGCCTTCTTCTTTAATGACTAATTTCTTAGCATTAAAGATTTCATTTCTTTGAAGGTCAGTGAGTGTATTATCCCACCACCTTTTTAAAGTACCTGTGAATCCACAAGTAATCATAATACATATATTTCTTTCTGTATTATTGACTTGTTTACAGACTATAGAATACATAAGCATTCTGTGAAGAAGGTTATGTATTTCACCATCCGATAAACCATCTAAATTCCATTCATAAATGGTTTTAGGATGATAACTATTAGATATAAAGTTATCATTTTCCTCAAATTAGATATCAGCAGGAGTGGGTCTTTTATAGTAATGATGATCCAACCTCCTTTTCTCATATTTGAGTTCATTTAATTCAAGAAAATTTTCTTGGATTGTTTCTATCTTAGAATCCCTAGAAGTTGATTCCGATGACATAGATTCATCTTGGAATAGATCCAGAGGGTTTTGTTCAGATTCGGATTTTAATTCCGATCCTTTTGTTTCTAGAGTATTAACTCTAGGTTGAAGGTTTAATTCCTTCAATTTCTCGGTCAAAACATCTAACAAAGATTTTGATGTCGTACCTAAATTAAACTTTTCTACTTTAGTAGGTGGTTTAATTATAGGTTATTTTACCGTAGGAGGAACATATTCCTCTATTTTTGGTAGCTTAATCATATAAGCTTCCAAAGATTCAACATGTGAACCTAAATACTGTAAATACAAATTTGTATAATTTAATTGCTTGAATATCAAGGCAATATCTTTTAATCTGCATTCAGTATCTTGTTTGATCTTTGTAAATGCAGATGTTTCCAAAGTACTTGATCCTTTAGGTATACTTAAAGGTAGGTGGGTATTTAGAATGAATATTTCTCCCACTTTTTGTAATCCATGATTTATTTATCATGTTTAACTTTTGTGCTTGTTCATAAGCATAAAAGATTGTAAACCATGGGATAAAATACAAAATAGTGTTGTATTTTTCCAAATGGTTATAATATTTGTCTTTCCATTCATTATGGAAAGTTGTATCAAATTTTGAGAAATACCAATCCCTAAAGGTTGCATTCTCTATTTGATTAAATTCTTGAGAAATCATTTTTCTCATAATACTACTAGGGCTAAAGTCCTTCTTTTCCCCGTGACGAAAGTTAAAATTATTTAACTTTGGATAAGGATACCATAATATCATCTTGAGTAATCATATGTTGGACTAAATCCATTAAACATGAAAACTCATTTCCGAAGCACTCGGAGATAGTCTTTGAGACCGGGATCTATATATTCCATGGGGAATATCTTGATTTGATAATCTTATATGTTCAAGATTATCCATACCTGTAGTATTTCTACTAGGTACACTTGATGTAGAATTTCTTCCACTTATTCCGGAAGAAGATGCTTCCGAGACTTTATATAAGTCTGAAGGTATCCTTGTAAGTCTAACTTTATTATTAGCAAAGGATATTTCTACATCTCCATCATCATGTTGAACAATTTGTTCTACATCATGATTCCCAATGGGTCTTGGTGGTACCGCTTCGGTACTAACCAAGAATCTGGAAAGTTAATTTCTTCCCATTTAAGCAACCTTTTTGTTGCTACATTAGTGGTAACTAGATTAGATTCAATCATTACCATTTGTCCAGGGAAACTAATATGTTTAACTCGAGGACATAAGGTATTCATTACCTTAAAATGGATTCCGAAAATAATAACAATTGTTTCAGATCCAGGGGCAAAATTATACCCATGTGTTTGAATTTTCAAACTTACTGCATCATACAGATTTTTATCTATAAGTGACAGACTAAGATTGGGATAAACATTAAAGTGTACTGGCCCATGACTTAGACTGGTTTGAATTACTCCCATCAATGATGGTTTCCAATCCAAACATCTAGCATCTCTTAGAGTTGCTAAAATAGATGTGTTTAAACCAGTTAAGGTTAATGGCTTAAAGGAAACTTGTATTAATCCGATATGTATATATTTATACTCTTCGGATAAATATTTCTATAAATCTCTTACAGATAGTAATTGGATAGACTGTATTTTTTCTTCCATTGTAACAGTTTGTTCCATTATTTTAATGCACTGTCGACTTTTAAAGTCAAAAGTGCCAAACCTATAAATTTGGCTTGAAGGAACAATAGGGATTGTCCAATTGTTTAAAGTTTCTTCCCTATTAGGGAATTCATTCAGTTCAGCGTTTTTCACTGAGACTGGTTTCGATTGCCATAAACGTAGCATATAAGCTAACAGATGAGATCTACCATACATACGTAGATAACAGTTTAAATTTTTCTTTTAAAAGGCTTAAAATATATAAGTTATTAAAATATATCGGTTGAGTAACACGTCTGTCAACGCTTTACATGTATATCGGAGGTCTTACTTTTCACTGCGTCATACAGTACGCGACTACTGGTGACATCCCATTACTCAAATAAATTTAAGATATGGGTTATAACCCTATATTTTTAGCATAATAAAGGAAAGATTTAAACAACTACATTTGTATGGCAGAAAGAACTTAGCCAATCATGGCTTTGATACCAAAATTACAAACAAACACACCAAAATTAAACTAAGTTAAACTAAGATAGCAAAATTGAAAACTTACAGAGTTAATTTGGAGAATCCAGAGAGAGAGAGTTTATAAAGACAATTTTATATATTGTTCCGAAAGGTCTGCCTTTCAAATGAAAAATGCAGCCTTTTATAGATACAAAACCGGATTTGAAATTCAGACTTAAAACTAAAACTAAATAGATTTCTCAAAGTAAAATCTATTATTACAAACAAACAAACAAACAAAAGGCCTATACGAAAGTGACAAGGAAAAGTAAAAAGAAATAAAGTTACAAAAGTCGGTAAGGTGGCCGATAAAGAAAAAGAAAGATAAATACATGGGTCCATAGAGGACCAAAAGTCTTTGATGTCGATGGCGACGTCTTCAATGTCGATGGCGACGTTTTTGTCGGATATGCCGACGCTTGCTGCAATGGTTGCTGCAACTGTTGTCAATAAAGCTGCATGATTATTCAGCTTTTCCTTTCCCTTTGGCAAGAGTCTTCATGACATCTTCCCAGCATTCCTCCATTGTTGATGGTTGTTAGGCTTCAGGCATGATTTCTTCGTCGGAAGCAAAGAACATTTTTTCGGATTTATTATATGACAATGTAGACTGAAAAGTAGAACTGAATTGTTCTTTCATATACTCCATGCATAGATGTAGTATTTGCTCCGAAGTAAAATGAGGATATTTCTTCTCGAAATGTCTTCGAAGTGTTAGTAAATCCATAGATGGATTAGGCTCTTTGTGAGATTGTTGGACCCGAGTGTATTGGATCATTTTTTTATCAATGATGTCCAATGTTTCTTGAATCGGCCATTGGGCCCATCCTCTCACATGAAAGGTTTGATATAAATAAGGAATTTCAACCTTATTATATCCAAAACTAAGACCCCATTTCCATATCCATGGGATAAAGTTTTCCGAAATAATGTAAAACATACTCGCCCCATAACCAAATTGTTGGTTTGTAATGCGGGGTAGCATTCCACCCACAAAAATGTAAAAAGAATTCATCAAGATAGAATTTTTCAAAAAAATTTGTAAAATTTTGATAACATTTTGACACTAATTTTAGAAAATTTTAACATTCCTACCCCACACTTGAATTAAACACTATCCTCGGTGTATGAATAGGAGTGTAGAGTACCCCACACTTATTTGAAAAAGTAAGTGTAAAGTAAAATAAATAAATCAGAACACAATTAGAGAAAGAAAAATACTTTTATATCATATACATCATCAATGATTCACAATACAGTCCGAACATATATCATATAAAGCGTAAAAATAAACAACTAAAAACAAACAAAATAAATAAACATGAAAGGAAACAAAAATAAAAGAAAAACATAAGGGATAGAAACTAAGAATCGGGAGTGGCATGTGGTGTTGACTGGTCCGAGTCATCAAATAGAATCTCTACATCGCTCACATTGATAGTCTGCTTTGCCCGTATCTCTTGGAGAAGTTGGCGTGTCTCAAAAGATATATCCTCCTGTCTCCTCTAGTGGGCCTCGATCATCTAGATCCGTGCCTCTACTCTCTGCTGCCACTCCTCCTGCTTGGTGACAATGCAGCTACGAACTTCTCGAACGGGTTCCTAGGAACAAATGGGAGAGCCCCCTACGCCCGTGGTGGTGCCTCCTATTGTGGCTGTCCGAGCATCCCCATATTCCGGAGGATAACTAAATCAAGTAGAACAGTGTGTTGATGATCGCTTTTCATATATAAAAATTAGATAAATAAATGAGTGAAATAGTAATAAAATAATAATAAGTATAATTGAGGTTGTCACAAATCTACAATCATCTAGGCAGAGTACCTATCATGTAGTTAGTATCAAAGCAAGTATCAAAATTTTAAAATTTATAAAATCGTTTCTCCCCAAGATCCTTATTAAGATTAGGTGTAAGAAAGTATAATGAAATCAACTATGATCATGTTTTGGAGGAATGGATCAATCTCAAGTTTATTCAACCAAACATCAATAATAAGAGTGAAACTAAGATTCGTAGAAAGCAATGTAGTGTAAAGCAAGTAAAATGGATGGTAGAAACTCAAGGAAAGTTATAGGTAAAATGGAGGATACAAACTACTAAGGGCAAGATAACCATGAATTAACTATCATAATTCCACCAAATTCAAGTCTAAAGATGAACTTCCCCAATACGGTTCGTTGCAAGAAATTCATAAATGAAGAACACTTGAATATTAACACAATCAAATCTCCTATCAATCATCCCGGTTCCGGTCCATCAATAGGAAATCTAATCATATTAATTTGACACTAATCGTATATCTTGGTTCCGGCCTAACAATTAGTGTTAATCCGAAACCACAATTTCAAATCAAAGCTCAACATTAAAGATAAAATTCAGATCCAAGCTATTAATGAAATTGCAATTCGAATTAATAAAACCATAACAATTGATCCATGAAAACCATAAAGTGCCCAAAGTAATAACTAACATAAAACCAACCATTTCTACCAAAGAGAAATGTAGAAAGGAGAGTTCCTAAAGTTGGTAACTAGATACAAGATAGAAATTACAGAAAGTAATAGAAGTAAGGGAAAGAAAGATGTCGTATCAATATGTCGTTGAAACGATAACTCCTCCTTCTCTGCAACTCCCTTCTTGAATCTCTTCTTGTCCTTTTTCAAACTTCAAGTGATGTAGAATAGCTTCTCTTGTGTAGCTCCCATGAAACTCCTTACGTGTCGAGGAAATCTCACAAAAGCCAACTGGAGACTCTATAACTACAACAACTCGGGAATAATCTATAGAAAAATCAGAATTACAAATTATATAGACAATTCACTAAGTCTAAACCAACAATGCTCAAAATGATATTCTAAGTATAAACAAAGCAACCATCTAATATGAACCTAGCTAAAAATCCTATTATTTATAACTAACCCAAACTGGGGGCAAAATAGTCTTTTTACACAAAAATTCTCTAAAAAATTGGATTAGTGACTCAACATGGGCTCAGTGATATAGGTAACACACGCTCAGTGACTGGTACGTTACTGAGGGCGTGTTCTTTTGGCCGTGTTCTCTCTTCATGCAGGGCGTGTTCACCAACCGAGCTCGTGTTCGGTATTCTTGTAGGGCGTGTTCATCAACCGAGCGCGTGTCTGCATGTAGTGAATCACAACTTTCCTGAATTTGCACGTTTGGCCCCCGAACTTCACTCTTTTTGGTAAATTAACCCTAAGAACTTTCCGAAAACACAAATATCACAATTAAATGCAAAATTAACGAATTTATCTCAATTTAAACCATTAAAGCTCCTTAATTATGACATTTAACCCCCCAAAACATGATCATATATGATGTTATCATGTGCTCACTCACCATGGTCAAATCGACGCTCTCTAAATCAATCTCGTAGTAACACGCCGGTCGGGTGATGAATGGTCCAAGACCAAGTGTCCCCTTCCTGCTGTCGGAGCGGTACCTCTTCGCGATCCTCGCGATAATCCTGCTCAGCTCCACAGGTATTCCAGCTAACATGCATGGTAACGCAGCTGCCTCCAATGCTGTGACAACTCCTCCACTCTCCTTTCTTGTTGTAACAATGTGCGAGAAGATGGTGTGCAAATATCGAAGACTGGGATGAATGTGACTCGCCTTCGCTGTCGAACTATCATAAATTCGATCGGTGATGTGAATCCGGTTCCAGTAGACTGTTGTATCCTCCATAAAGCTACTCCTAACTCTGTCTCCAACTCCTCTGGTATCCAAATCCCGAGGGCTACTCCAAACTCCCTCATAGTGATACGGTGGAAATGGCCAACGAGACGAAATGAGACCTCGTCGTGGTTGTACGAGAATGTGGTGAAAAGCTTGTAGACCAGCTCGGCGTAAACTGGCTCATCAATGGTGAAGACTCGCTCGAACGCCAGCAGTCAGAGCATCCTGCGGATGTCCTCTTCAACTCCAATAGCGGCAGCTGCTGCCCGCCTATCCTGCGACCTCTCACTATCTCCGGTGGTGCAGGAACGACTCGTACCGATCCCGGTACTCGTGCTCCTCCTCGGAAAATGTAAGAAACGGATGTGCATGAGGCTGCACGAGACCTTGAGAAGTAGACGATCGGGCTCTCTTTGGTGACATGAGTGTATGGAAAAGGGTAGTGAAGTGAAACAAAGATTTTTGGAAGTAGTGAAGCTAGAGAGAATTTAGAAGTAGAGAGAAAATTTGTTAGGTAGAAAATGAATGAAATTTGGATTTTTGGGGTTTATATAGAGGTGGCCCCTTCACTACGGCCGTACTAGATCCAGTACGACCTTACTGTACTACGACTGCAGTTTTCATAGTACGGTCGTACTATCCAAAGTGCGACGTTGTATTGGTTTTTTTTTTTTTAAATGATAAACAATTCAATTAAAATACTAAAGAAAATAATAATGAAACAAATTCCAAAACAACTTATTTAAAACATCCCCAAATTGACTCAAGCAACAAATTTCTAAAATTTCAATAAGAATTCTATGTAGAATATGCTGCCTATAATTGATAAACAAATAATCCTATTTTGGAACATCCATAATCTAATAAAGCTCGTTTACACATGTTATACGCCATAACCACATAAAATGCTCAGTACTTAGCTCAAAATAATATAAAACAAATAAACAAGAAAACAAACCAGAAATAGGGTTGCCTCCCTACAAGCGCTTCTTTTACTGTCGTATAGCTGGACGGAATGAAGCTTTTAATCCAGCACCAGGACTTCTTGTGCCAACCTTTCAAAGGGCTCTCTGTAAAATTTTATTCTTTGTCCGTTTACTTTGAAGGTGGTGCCATCATCATTCAACAATTCACACGCTCCATAAGGAGAAACTTGATGAATTATGAATGGTCCTGTCCAAAAAAATCTCGGTTTTCCTAGAATTAATTTCAAACGTGAATTGAATAATAAGACTTTATCTCCAGGTTGAAAGTTTTTCACTATCCTAATCTTCTTATCATGTAAAATCTTACTTTGTAATTTAAAACTTGACGAGTTTTCATAGGCATAATACCTCCATTCGTCCAATTCATTCATTTGTAAGATTCTATCTTTCTTCATCAATTCCTCATCGGGATTACATCTTTTCAATGCCCGGAATGCTCTATGTTCTAGCTCAACAGGTAAATGACATGCTGATAACGCTAAATTTAATAATATTTTTGAAGGGTAATTGTGCATATTTGTTGAGGTTTAATAGAGTAAATTGAGATGAATTTGCCAAATGTGTACTTAATTGTGATATTTATGTTTTCAGGAAGTTTATGGAGTCAATTGATCAAAAGAGCGAAGTTCGGGGACTAAATATGCAATTTCCGGAAAGATATACACAACCAGCCCAGGAACACGCGCTCGGACCAAGAACATGCCCTTCAGGAAGACTCAACACGCCCTTCCAAGCTTTAGAACATGTGCTCGGATCAAGAACACGCCCAGACAGAAGGAAGAACACGGCCAGAAGAACATGCGCTCGGTGATAAACCTGTCACCGAGCCCGTGTTGTTTATACCACTGAGCCCGTGTTGATGCTCTGTTCCGATTTTTTAGAAAATTTTGTGTAAAATGACTATTTTACCCCTGTTTTGGTTATCTATAAATATTGGGATTTTTACCATTATTTAGAGGTTGGAAGAGTGGCATAAGGTTGGATTAGGCTGAATAGCTAAGTAATTGTAAATGTTTGGTAGAACTTAGAGAGAGATCTATACTTTGTTTTTCCAATTTTCTTACTCTCTACTTGTTGTAGTATTGAGTATCTTGGGATTAATTAGTGATAACTCGATTTTATATCGTGTTTTTATACATTAATTGTGTTCAATTCGAGTTAATTATGGAGTTAATTGGATTTAATTGAATGGAAATTACGCAAATTCCTTCTGTTTTTTATTTCGGAAGTTTCAGGGACCAAAATTGAAGAAAGGAAGAAATCGGGGACTAAAAGTGCAATTTTTTGAAAAAAGGCCCGCATGGGCGTGTTTTTGGCCGTGTTGAGCCAAGCACGGGCGTGTTCCGCCCGTGTGTTGCGACTGTGTTGACGGTATTTTTGGCGACCCACATCGAATTTTCACCGTTTTCTGCCCCTTTTCTACTCCTATAAATAGATGCACTCCCCGGGTTGTTGAAGCACACCGGAATCACTCGGAAGCGAGCATTTCCGAGTTCCACACCAATAGGAATTTCGTGATAAGCTCTAGTCGAGATTCAGTTTTCATTATTTTTCTTTCTTCTCGAGTGTAGGGATTGAACCTCGACCGTAAGGAATATCTCTATAGTTTAGTTGAGAGGAAGTGATCTCCTGAAGATCCGTAGAGCGAGATAAGGATCCGGAGCACAAGTCTCGGCGAGGTCCTGGAGGATTAAGCCGATCCGTGGAAGCAGTGAGAGCAACACGACAACTTTCTCTTTCCTTTTCTTTTCGTTCTTATATTACTTTTCCTTTATATGTTATGATTTTGTGTCCTAAGATACTCTTTATTTAGATAGATTGATTAATGATTTATATATTCCCGGGAAGGATATGTTTTAATATACATTATGAATTGCTTATTATTTTACGCTTTCGATTTGATTCTCGTATTGAGTTTATGCTATGAAACTTAGGTTGATGCATGATACTACAATAGTTAATTAAATTGAAGATTTGTTAATGAAACCCGACCGTAGGAGATTTAATGAGTTGCCGGATTATGACTAATAACTTACACGGACCGCATCGAGGTTAGGCATCCTAATAATCTTGGGTTTGGATTAATGCAAATCTTAAGATTATGTTATTAAATTGACGCCTTAATAACTAATCTAAAAAGGTTTAGGATTACTTACAACGACCAGTATTGAGGTAATCATTCTAGATAACTCAGGTATGGTAGTAAGATAATTCGAATTCATAATTGCCTTAGATCCATTTGCAAATTGAACTTTCGAACATTATTCACCTTAATTAATCATACGTACTTCATTAGAGATCTTAGTCAATTATTTTCCATTCTTGTTTTAAATATTCTTTAAACAAACAACTTATCCGAATTGAATGGACACATAGGAATAATTCCCTGAACCTTAAAGTTTGTCATAATTGGTAGAAACTAACCAGCCGTTACCAACGTTTCCGAGGATACAATATTTATAAATTTAAAATCATGGTACTCCTGTGTTACTATCTGCATGCGATAGGTACTCTGCCTTATTTGTGTTTGATTATGTGACACTGTTTTGTGAGATTATTTGCTTTATATGATACTATATTTTTACTCACTCAAAACACACACCAGATTTTTGGCGTCATTGCCGGGGATGCTAAATTCATAATATTTTTGAAATTCCGCGCGCAAAATTTTAGAATTATTATGATTTGGTAACGGTAGTATTTATCAATTCAGACACAATTAGTGGAATTAGATCCTACTTTCTTGGTATAGGATTTCCTAAATTAAATAATTAAGGTTATCCAAATTTTAGAAAATTCATTGTAAAATCATACTAAGAAATTTTCTAGAAATTATATAGAATATTTTATAAATCTAAAAAAAAAAAAACCAAAAATATTTAACCTTCTATCTTCGAACTTCTAATTATATTTGCATCTTATCTATCTTTGTACTCTTTGTTTGCAGTTGTATGACTCGAGCCTCAAGGGATAAACTTCAAGAAAGGCTTGACAATCCTGAAATCTTAATCCACAAAGCTAGAGGTGCAAAGAGAAAACTAATCTTACGAGAAATGGCAGCTCAACAACCACCACCACCACCAATGGAAACTTACATCCAGCCGCAGAACATACCTATGTGCAGTGCTATAAGGTTGCCCGAAGGAGATAGGTATGACTTGAAACCAGGAGTTCTGCAATTGGTAATCACAAGGTCACAATTCGGAGGACTACCATCCGAGGACCCAATGGAACATTTATCCGAGTTCGCTGCGTTGTGTGATGCTTTTAAAGGGATAGTCCTATTGAGTTGGTGATGTTGACCTTATTCCCATACACTCTAAGGGATAGAGCAAAGAAATGGTTACTCCGAGTCCCTACTGGTTCAATTACAACATGGGATCAACCGAGCAAAGCATTCTTAACCGAGTACTACCCAACTGCTAGAATCTTGGAAATGAGGAAAGCAATATCAAGTATCTCGCAAGCAGAGGATGAAACTGTTGTCGACGCTTGGGAAAAAATGAAGGAGTTATTAAGAGCATGCCCTCAACATGGATTTCGTGAACCACTCATATTACAGCAGTTCTACGGTGGAATGAACGAGCGAGGAAAGCAAATACTGGATGGGCTGAACCCTCAAGGAGGTTTTAATGGAATGAATGAGATAGATGCAACTAATGCATTGGAAAGGATGAGCAAAACAAATAAAAATTAGAGGACAAGTGTAAGGGCGAAACCTCAAAAACAGCTAGCTAACATAGCAAACTCCTCTTTGGACGAGCAAATTGAGAATATAAAGGCTCAATTTAATAATCAACTGACTGCTCTTCAAGGAAGAAACGTTCAAACGGTATATCAAGTCTGTGTGTTTTGTCAAGGACGGCATTTCAATGGTGATTGTTTTGGCAATGGAATTCTGACTATTCCGGAAGAAATGGAGTTTGTGGATGCTGCTAATACAGCACTTATGGGGAATTCTTATAACCCCAATTGGAGGAATCATCTTGGATTTAGTTGGAAGAATAATGCTGAAGCCATTAATTATCCAAGGAATTACCAGAATGTTCCTTTCCCGCAATCACAACAACTAACATTACCACCTGCGAGAAATTTCAATCAACCTAAAGACCCTATGCAAGAAATGAGGGAGATGATGAAAGGAATAATGAACTCAAATAAGGAAATGATTGAATCGGGTAAAAAGATGCAGGATAGTAATGAACAGAGAATGAGAGAAGCAGATGAAAGGATGAGACAGACAGATGAAAGGTTGAGGCGGACTGAGACCTTTGCCGAAAACACACACACCTCTCTACAAACTCTAGAAAGACAAATGGGGTAGCCGACAAATCAGATTTCAGGAGAGAGCTCATGGTGCATTACCGAGCAATACCGAGAACAACCCAATAAGAGAATGTAAGAATTTAACTCCGAGATCCGGTAAAATTCTAGACCCTCCTATTCCTAAAATTACTAACCCTACTATTTTTGTGCAGGAAGAAGGAGAGAGTTCCAAGGACTCAACGCCGACGGAAGTCAAAAAAGAGAAAGTAGCCGAGGAACAAAAGATACCCACACAAGAGTATCGACCGAAGGCCCCATATCCTTCGAGATTGAAGCAAAATAAAGAGAATGAGGAGTTTGAGAAATTTCTGCAAATTTCTAGTCAAATTCATGTTAATTTACCTTTGCTTGATGTTGTTTCTGAAATGCCTAAGTATGCTAAGTTTTTAAAAGAAATTGTTAGTAATAAGCGAAAGCTAGACATGGATAAAGTTGTTTTAAATGAATGTGTTTCTGCTATTCTTTTAAACAAGTTGCCTTCAAAATAAAAAGATCCTGGCAGTTTTACTTTACCATGCACTATAGGAAATATTACTAATATAAATGCTTTAACCGATTTAGGAGCTAGTATTAATTTAATGCCATCTAGTCTATTTGATAAACTAGGATTGCATAATCCGAAGGAAACCAGAATGTGTGTATAACTTGTCGATAGATCAATCAAAATCCCTAGGGGAGTTATAGAGGACATACTTGTTAAAGTAGATAAATTCGTCTTCCCTGCTAATTTTGTTGTGATGGATATGATTGGTGAAAGTAGTATACCATTAATTCTAGGTAGACCTTTTCTAGCTACCTCTAAGGCATTGATAGATGTAAGCGGTGGTCGGATAAGATTGATGGTGAACAACGAAGATATTACTTTCAATTTGAAATCTACTCTTAGACACCCTACACATTTAGATGATATCTGTTTTTCTCGTGGATATTATTGATCATTATGTGGAGAATAGCATGCCTAAATTGTTGTCTGACGATTCTTTCTTATTTGCTCTAAGTGAAGAAGAAGAAGCTGAAGAGGATTCCGAAAATCCTATCACTGAAAATAATGAGGAATCGCATAATTCTAACCAGTTTCTGAGATAGGTGATTCCGAGCTCAAACATGAGAAGACATCTTTCGAGGATCCGCCTGATTTGGAACTGGAGCCATTGATAAATCACTTATGTTACGGCTTCCTAGATGAAGGTAAGAAACTTCCTATCATTCTTTCCGCCGAATTGATGGAAGAGCAAAGGGAGTTGACTCGAACGCACTCAAGAAGTACAAGAGAGCATTTGCCTATAAGATTGCTTGATATTCCGGGTATTAATCCAAGTTTTTGCTCTCATAAAATTCTGTTAGAATCGTTTATAAGCCTTGTGTGCAACCTCGAGAGGAGATTAAATCCTAATATGTGTGATGTAGTGAAAAAGGAAGTGATTAAATTGTTAGATGCTTTGGACTTATCTACCCTATATCCGATAGTGATTGGGTTAGCCCTGTACAAATAGTACCGAAAAAGGGAGGAATTACAGTTGTGAAAAATGAGCATAATGAATTAATTCCTACTAGAACTATAACTGGCCCGGAGTTTGTATTAATTATAGAAAATTAAACACTGCAACTCTGAAAAGACCACTTCCCTCTTCCTTTTATTGACCAAATGTTAGAAAGGCTTTCGGACATATGTTTTATTGCTTTTTAGATGGGTTTTCCGGGTTACTTCCAAATTCCTATTGCCCCTGATGATCAACATAAAACTACTTTTACATGTCCCTTTGGAACATTTGCATATAGAAGAATGCCTTTTGGATTATGTAATGCACCTGCTACATTTCGAGATGCATGACTGTTATTTTTGAAGACATGTTAGGTGATTCTATGGAAGTATTTATGGATGATTTTTCTGTGTTTGGTGTTTCTTTTATGACTTGCCTGCAAAATTTGGAATGCATGTTTGAAAGATGTATAAAATCGAATCTAGTGCTTAATTGGGAGAAATATCACTTTATGGTAAAAGAAGGAATTGTACTTGGTCACAAAATTTCCCGTTTAGGTATGGGAGTAGATAAAGCTAAAATTGAAGTTATTTCTAAGCTACCTCCACCTAATTCTATTAAAGCTGTCGAAGTTTTTTGGTCACGTTGGTTTTTATAGAAGATTCATAAAAGACTTTTCTCCGATTGCTAGACCTATGAATAGTCTTTTAGGGAAAGATGTTCCTTTTGTATTTGATGAGAAATGCATGAAAGCTTTTAATAAACTGAAGGAACTGTTAACCACTGCACCTATTATAACATCACCTAATTGGAACTTGCCTTTTGAATTGATGTGTGATGCTAGTGATTATGCAGTAGGTGTTGTTTTAGGACAAAGGCATGATAAGAAGTTTCATGTGATATACTATGCTAGTAAAACTTTGACGGATGCTCAAGAGAATTACACTACTACCGGGAAAGAATTGCCTGGTGTTGTGTATGCATTTGACAAGTTTAGGTCATACCTTGTTTTGTCTAAAACAATTGTTTATACTGATCATTCTGCACTCAAATATTTGTTTAAAAAATCGATGCCAAATCTAGGTTGATTCGATGGGTTTTACTTTTACAAGAGTTTGACATCGAGATAAGGGATAAGAAAGGAGCCGAAAACCTAGGCCTGATCATTTGTCTAGGTTAGAGAATCCTGAGTTAGAATCTATTGATGAGTCCGTGATATCCGACAAATTCCTTGATGAGAGTCTATATTTTCTACAAATGTTGAATTACATTGATAGTTCTCTTCCGTGGTTTCCCGATATTGCTAACTATCTTGCTTGCTAAAGAAATTCCCAGTGATATGACTTATCAGCAAAAGAAGAAATTCTTCGCTGATTTGAAATATTACTATTGGGAAGATCCTTTCTTTTTTCGTATTTGTGAAGATCGGATTATTAGAAGATGTGTATCCGGAGAAGAATGCACGAAAATCATAGATCACTGTCACAAGGGACCTACTGGAGGCCATTTAGCTGCTAATAACACTGCAAGGAAGGTGTTAGAAGCCGGATTCTATTGGCCCACGATCTTCAAGGACGTTGTATCCCACATACAGGTTTGTGATGCATGTCAAAGAACATGTAACATTTCTTCTAAGGATGGTATGCCCTAAAGAGGAATTCAAAGTGTTGAAATTTTTTATATTTGGGGTATAGATTTTATGGGACCATTTCCTTCTTCATATGGCAATAAATACGTTTTAGTAGGTGTTGAATATTTTTCTAAATGGCCCGAGGCTCAGGCATTACCTACTAACGATGCTAAAGTTGTGTGCAGATTTCTCAGGAAATTATATGCTAGATTTGGTTGTCCTAGAGCTTTGATAAGTGACAGAGGAACTCACTTTTGCAACTCCCAGTTGGAGAACGTACTAAAAAGATATGGAGTTTATCACAAGTTTTCCACTGCCTATCATCCACAAACGAGTGGACAAGTTGAGGTAACAAATAGAGGTATAAAAAGGATTTTAGAGAAAACTGTAGGTGTAAATAGAAAAGATTGGTCTACAAAGCTTGATGATGCATTATGGGCATTTAGAACTGCATTTAGAACATCTACAAGATTTTCTCCTTATCGTTTGATCTATGGAAAAGCATGTCACTTACCTGTTGAAATAGAACATAAGGCATATTAGGCATTGAAAAAGTGCAATCTAGATGATGAGCTAATTGGAAAAGATAGGATGTTACAAATGAATGAACTTGATGAATGGAGATATAATGCATATGAGAATTCTTTGAATTTCAAAATGAAAAGTAAAATTTTGCATGATAAGAAGCTCAGAACTTTAAAAGTTTTTCAACCTTGGTGACAAAGTGCTATTATTTAACTCGCGCTTGAGAATGTTTCCGGAAAATTGCGTAGTTATTGGTCGTCCGTTCATTATCAAAGAAGTTTCACCGTATGGAGCTTGTGAAATAATAAATACAGATGGTACAACTTTCAAAGTGAATGGTCAAAGATTGAAATTCTACAGAGAATCAATGGAAAAGGGGGATACATAAACCTTATTTGATTGATAGAAGGTTGTCCAACTAAACGACAAAAAGGAGCGCTTTCCGGGGGCAACCCCAGCTGTTTTTTTTTTTTTTCTCTTTTTTTTTTTTTTTTTTTTTTTTTTTTTTTTTTTTTTGTTTTTTTTTTTTGTCTTGTTTCTTGTTTTTCTATTTTTTTTAGGACACTACTTAGTCTTAAACATCTTTCCTGCTTTGCTTTGTCTTATTTGTTCATAGATGTTTTAGATTAAGTGTGGAGTTTTTCATCTCCACCTGCCTACAACACTAAGGACAATGTTCATTTTAAGTGTGGGGTAGGGGTGAATTTCTGGTGGGCTAAATGTTTCTAGATTTTTTTTTGAATTTTCTCGAATTTTATGGCAATTTTAAACTTTTTAGGATATCCGATAAACTTTTGAAGTGTGATTTACTCCGCCTATGATAAAAACTATTTGTTTGATTGTAACAATCTTGTGGATTGAATTTGATTTATTGATAGAAACTTGATGCTAGTCTAGTTGTAGGAAATCCCTATTATCTTGAGCACATCTATTTTGGCGAAATTGTTTGATTGATGGATCACTTTTGGACTTTTAGTTAAATAGTGTTAGACCATTTGGATGTTGTGATAGCCGTTATGGTAACACGACAACTTTCTCTTTCCTTTTCTTTTCGTTCTTTTATTACTTTTCCTTTATATGTTATGATTCCGTGTCCTAAGATAGATTGATTGATTAATGATTTATATATTCCCGGGAAGGATATGTTTTAATATACATTATGAATTGCTTATTATTTTACGCTTTCGATTTGATTCTCGTATTGAGTTTATGATATGAAAATTAGGTTGATGCATGATACTACAATAGTTAATTAAATTGACGATTTGCTAATGAAACCCGACCGAGAGAGATTTAATGAGTTGTCGATTAGGACTAATAACTTACAAGGAACCGTCTTGAGGTTAGGCATCCTAATAATCTTGGCTTTGGAATTAATGCAAATATTAAGTTTATGTTATTAAATTGACGCCTTAATAACTAATCTAAAAAGGTTTAGGATTACTTACAACGACCAGTATTGAGGTAATCATTCTAGACAACTCGGGTATGGTAGTAAGATAATTCGAATTCATAATTGCCTTAGATCCATTTGCAAATTGAACTTTCGAGCATTGTTCACCTTAATTAACCATACGTACTTCATTAGAGATCTTAGTCAATTATTTTCCATTCTTGTTTTAAATATTCTTTAAACAAACAACTTTTCCGAATTGAATGGACATATAATACTAATTCCCTGAACCTTAAAGTTTGTCATAATTGGTAGAAACTAACCAGCTATTACCAACGTTCCCGAGGATACGATATTTATAAATTTAAAATTGTGGTACTCCCGTGTTACTATCCGAATGCGATAGGTACTCTGCCTTAGTTGTGTTTGATTATGTGACACTGTTTTGTGAGATTATTTGCTTTATATGATACTATATTTTTACTCACTCAAAACACACACCAATTAGGTAGGTTTGCCTCGATCCGTAAGGAAATCTACTGAATATATTCTAGGGATGTGGGCTACACAAATTGAAGATCCAAGTTGAAGAAGCAAAGAAGAATCAAGAGAAGCAGTTGAAGAGGAAGAAGGTTTAATGTCTATGTTTCACTTTCCCCTTTTCCTCTATTTTTCCTTGTTATTCTTTGTAATTAGTTAACCAACCTTAGGAATTCTCATTTCTACATTTCTTATAGGTAGATTTGGTTAGTTTTATTTTGCAAATTACTTGAGATATTGTGATGTTCTTGGATTGAATGATTGTGGTTTTATTAATTCGAATTGCAATTTCATTGATGACTTTAGATCTGAATTTTATCTTTAGTACAAGCTTTGATTTGAGATTGTGGTTTCGGATTAACACTAATTGTTAGGCCGGAACCAGGATATACGATTAGTGCCAAGTTGATGTGATTAGTTTCCTATTGATGGACCAAAACCAGGATGATTGATAGGAGATTTGATCTTGTCAACTAGTGTGTGTTTTGAGTGAGTAAAAATGAATATCAAATAAGGCAAATAATCTCACAAAACAGTGTCACATAATCAAACACAACTAAGGCAGAGTACCTATCGCATACAGATAGTAACATGGGAGTACCACGATTTTAAATTTATAAATATCGTATCCACGGGAACGTTGGTGACGGCTGGTTAGTTTCTATCAATTATGACAATCTTTAAGGTTCAGGGAATTAGTCCTATGTGTCCATTCAATTCGGATATGTTCTTTAAAGAAGATTTAAAACAAGAATGGAAAAATAATTAACTAAGATCTCTAATGAAGTACGTATGATTAATTAAGTTGAACAGTGTTCGAATGTGTAGCTTGCAAGCAGATCTAAGGCAATTATGAATTCAAATTATCTTACTACCATACCCGAGTTGTCTAGAATGATTATTACCTCAATACTGGTCGTTGTAAGTAATCCTAAACGTTTTTAGATTAGTTATTAAGGTGTCAATTTAATAACATAACCTTAAGATTTGCATTAATTCCAAACCCAAGATTATTAGGATGCCTAACCTCGATCGCGGTCGCCGTAAGTTATTAGTCCTAATCTGGCAACTCATTAAATCTCCTACGATCGGGATTCATTAACAAATAGTCAATTTAATTAACTATTGTAGTTTCATGCATCAACCTAAGTTTTCATGGCGGAAACTCAATACGAGAATCAAATCGAAAGCGTAAAACAATAAGTAATTCATAATGTATATTAAAACATATCCTTTCCGGAAATCTATAAATCATTAATCAATCAATCAAAATAAAAAGAATCTTAGGACATAGAAACATAACATATAAAGGAAAAGTAATACAAGAACGAAAAGAAAAGGAAAGAGAAAGTTGCGGTGTTGCTCTCACTTGCTTCCACGGACTGGCTTAATCCTCCGGACCTCGCCGAGACTCGTACTCCGGATCCTTATCTCGCTCTAAAGATCTTCAGAGATCACTTCCTCTCAACTAAACTATAGGGTATCCCTTATAGTTGAGGCTCAACCCTACACTCGAGAAGAAAGAAAAATGAAAACTGAATCTCGACTAGAGCTTATCATGAAATTCCTATTGGCTAGGAACTCGGAAATGCTCCTGTTCCGAGTGATTCTGGTGTGCTTCAACAACTGGGGGAGTGCATCTATTTATAGGAGTAGAAAAGGGGCTGAAAACAGTGAAAATTCAATGTGGGACGCCAAAAATACCGTCAACACGGGCTGCAACACGGGCAGAAAAAGCCCGTTCCGGCTCAACACGGCCAGCAACACGGGCAGGAACACGCCCATGCTGGCCTTTTTTTCCAAAAATTGCACTTTTAGTCCCCGATTTCTTCCTTTCTTCAATTTTGGTCCCTGAAACTTCCGAAATCAAAAACAGAAGGAATTTGTGTAATTTCCATTCAATTAAATCCAATTAACTCCATAATTAACTAGAATTGAACACAATTAATGTATAAAATCACGATATAAAATTGAGATATCATCAACATTCAAGTGTTCTTAATCTAGGAATTTCTTGCCACGATCCGTATCGAAGAGATTCTACTTTAGACTTGAATTTGGTGGAGCTATGATACTAGATCCAAGATTATCCTATTCTTAGTATTTTGTATCCTTTTATCTCACCTATATTTTACTAAGAATTCCTCCCAACCTTTTTACTTGCTTTATTCCTTACATTGTTCTTTAATTTGCTTTCTAGGATATAGACTTCAATCTTATCATTCTTGATAATGGTTGGTTTACTTGTTAAATGATTCTTATTCACAAATCATATTCATAATTAGTTTAATTATATTTTCCACACTAGAATTTAATAGAAGTCTTAGGGAAAAACGATTTTTATAAATTTAAAATCTGAATACCACATTATTTACTAAACTATTTCGATAGGTGCTCTGCCTAGTTGAGTTTATTTTATTAGTGACAATCCTATTTTAATCTTAGAGATTTCTATTATTTTTAGTATTATTTATTCGATTATTTATATTAATTTTATATATAATAAACCAAACATCGATTTTTGGCGCCGTTGCCAGGGAAGCCTATTATTTTTCGTGATGTTTTTCCTCTAAGTTCGTTGTAATTTTTGGGAAAAATTTTCATCAACGGTGTGAAATTTATAACGAATTAATTTTGATGTGATTTGTTTTATGATATCATTCTCAAGTAACTTTTATTTTTTCATGTCTAATTCTTAAAATATCTTGGATCTCTTTGATAGATCTTGGATATTTGCTTGATCGATTTTATTTCATTTAGTTTAGATGTTTCAATTTCATTTGTTTCTTTTTTTAGTTGAGTAGTTTAATTTTGATTCTTTGATTTTTCTTATTCTTACTTTAGTAGTTTTCTTATGTTACTTGTATTTTGTTTCTCTTGCTTTCTTATTGATTCATTTTCTTAGAATTTCTTTTACATAGATTATAGATTTTTGGATTTAGATCTTAGGTTAGATGATTTAGTATCATGATTTTTAGGTTTAGTTAGTATTTTGGTTAGTTTAGATCCCTTAGGTAAATTTTTACTTAGAGATTTTGGTTAGATATAGCCTAGATATTTTAGATGTAGGTTAACTTTAGTTGATCTAGATTATATAGCTTAGTTAGTTTAGTGCTTTAGATTAGGTTAGCTTTTGATTCTTTAGATCCTTATCCTTTAGAATAACTTAGATCTTTGGTTTAACATCTTAGAATTTTTAGATCTAATTGTTTTTCCTACTTTCTAACTTTACATAGTTTGTTCTAATCTTTTCTAACTTGTTCTAACTAGTTCTTAGGTATGGATAGTATAAGATCTAACTAGTTTTCTAACTTGATTCTTTCTTTGATTGATTTCTATTTCATGTTCTTAGATGTATTTCCATGCTTTCGTTTTATGATGTTTGATAGTTGTAATAGATATTATCTTGATTTTTAGGTATTATGTTAGAGTAGTTTAGTTTACTTCTCTTCTTAATCTTAGTCTTATTACTTGTCATTTACTTGTTTTGCTTTTTCATTAGTTGTCTTACATTTCTTAGTTAGTTTTGCATTTTCATATCATTTTATCTTCATTCCTTTTTTTTCTTTAAGAGCTTTCTAGTTTAGTTAGTATTCTAATAATATCTTCAATTCATGAAGAATATTATCTAGATACTTACTTTTGTTAGGCATTGATGTTAGATGTTTTTCATATTTTTCTACTTTTTATTTGTTAGCCTTAATATGTGCTTAATATGAATTTAGGTATGGTTTTGCATTTAGATTTCTTTCTTTGCATTTGTTGTTAGATTTTGCATAAGCAGGTTTTTCAATGAAGGGTCACCATTATTACTATTAGTCTTGCATCTTTAGGATTTTATTTAGCATTCTTTGAGTTCTTTAGATAATAATATAGTATAGTTCTTTCTATTGAATAGGTAACATTCTTAGAAATTAATTCTAAGAAATGCTGTTTTAGTGACCAACATTTCATTCTAGTAATTTTATTCCATTTCAATCTTCAAATTCTTAGTTTATTATTCCAATAGCTTTTACTTAGGTATAGTTTGCATGGTGATTTAGGTAAATATTATTACATAGATTTCTCCTTAATTTCTGCATTCCAGTAGTTAGAATTAGGTTATTATGTTCTAATAGGATAGTACTGCATGTTTTGTTTTTCTTTGCATGTTATTTAGTAGACTTGCATGAATTTGCATGTTTTGTTTTGGTGCTTACATTAATTTGCTTTTTACATTTTGTCTTATATACAATATGCATGGTTTCTATGGTTTGCATGGTTTATATATATATGTACGTATTTTAATTGCAACTTGTAGTTTCCAGTAGTTCTTTTTGCATGCACTTGATTAATTGATGTATATATAATGTATTCCAATTTCCAGTAGACTAGTTCTGCATGCTTTGATCTTACAGTAGGCATTGTACATGTTTTTGCATGGTGTATGTATGTATATTAGTATTTCATCTTGTATTCTGGTATAGTTTACATGTATGTATTTACTCTTTCATGTAATAGGTATGTATTAGATTTTATATATATATATATATAAAGCATTTTCAGTTCCAGTAGATACTGAGTTAACTTGCATGGTTAGTTTAGGTAGTTCTTTGCTTAGTTTATCATTGCATGGTAGTTAGATTATCTTTCCAGTAGATTTTTTTATGTGCATGTTTCGTTTTCGCATTAGGACAATTGCATGACTTGCACGGTTTTATTGTAATGTACATTTACATGGCTTTGCATGGTGTTTTCTGTTTGTACTACATTTTCCAGTAGGTTAGTGCATGGCTGTATTGTAATTTCTTTTTGCATGGTTTTGCATAAATTGTTTGTAGATGCATTAGTTTGTCTTCCTTGGTAGTTTAGTTTGCATTTAGTTTTCTAAAAGTTCCATGGCAGTAGCTTTAGTGTTTAGAATGCATTTTAATTTCAATCTCGTTTAGTACATAGCTTTTTGCATGCCATTTTCCTTTGTGCATTTTAATTCTAGTGTACATGTGTTCTGTTTTTGGTGTATAAATTCTAGTGGGCTGCAATTTCCTCTGTTTTGCAGAGAAATCCAGTAGCTATAATAGTTAATTCCTCTGTTTTATACAAAATTCCAGTAGCTAACATATTTATAATTCTGCTTTCTGCCCTGTTTTCTCAAAAATTCCAGAACTGAAATTTCACTTTTCCCTGCACTTTCCCCTGCTTTTTCCTCTGTTTTTCACAATACCCGATAGCATGAATAATTTATCTTTCAATTTCTTTTCCTCAAAAATTTTTCGGCCAGATTCAGTTGTTATTTTCTTTACTTTTTCTATTCATTTTTGCATGCTATTCAACTTTGTTTCTTTTTCTTTTCCATTTTCATTCTTTTAAAAGTTCTCTCTACTGTTTGCATTTCTATTCATTTCATTCTTCCAATTCAATTCATTTCATTCTTTAATTTTTATGCATGCCTTTATTTAATTTTACATACTGTTTTTCTTTTCTTCTCATTTTGTCTTATTTATTTTTCTTTTGGTATCATTTGGTTCTTTTGCATTTTGTTCCTTTTATCCTTACTAATCTCTCTTTTCTTGTTTTGTAGGTAATGTGATTTTTTTCTCTTATTTTTTTTTCTTGTTCTTTTAATTTCTTTACTAGATCGTTTGTAGTAGGACATTTTTAATTTTGTAATTTCTCTCTTTCTTTGTTTTGTTCTATTCTATCTTTCTTGTTTGTTTGTTGAAGGTAAAATAGGAATAAATAGGTTTCGCTACAAAACCTGGAAATGCAAGTGGACAATTGTCCAGACAATTTTCAGAACAAGCAAAAATGATTACTCCCTAACAGCACCGAACAAAATTCCATCGAATAAATCAAAAGATGAGGTTGTTAGGGAGGACAAAGCGAGCCTTATAAAAGTCTTTGAAGAAGGAAGAAGCTCCAAAGAAAGGAATAAATAAATTCTTAGCATGCTTGCTCGGAAACAAGATTTGTCTTTCTTCCCTTCCTTTTATCGCTTTTATCGAGTCATACTTGGTTTTTGGCGTTCAATTATTGTCTATATCGCTTTCTTAGTCCCGGTTTTTTCCGAATAGGTTTTATTTGTTTTATTTATTTGCTTTTTAGTTGCTTTTAGTTGTTTTTACTCGGCATGTACTATTTGATTTATTTAGGATTTTTATGATTATCTTTTGTGTTCATAGTTTACTTTCCCGTTCCGAAAAAAAATAAAAATTTTCTTGTTTTTATTTTTCTAGTTTGTCGCACTTATTCCCGTTCTGTATATATAGTTTTCTCGCACTTATTTATTTTTCAAATAAGTTGTGGGGTATTCGCTTTTTACACCGAGGACAGTGTAATATTTAAGTTGTGGGGTAGGTGTGTATGCTCGTTTTATCTCAATTTGCAAATATTTTCAAAAAAAAATTGCTTAATATTTCATATTTTTCAAAATGATTAGTTTACTTGAAAAGATTATTTTGTGAACTTTGTTTTGGAATTTGATTTGCTTAGCCGATGATAGATATCGGTTGTTGATTGTTGAAAGTCTCAAAAATTGATTTAGTTCATTTTGTTGATACTTGATACGAGCATGATTATAGGAAATTCCTAAAACTCGTTTTACACAGCTATTTTTAGTTGGTTGTTCCGATTAGTAGACTACTTTTGGACAGTTTATTTGAATAGTATTAAGTCTTTTGGGAATGGAAATAACTTGAAATTTCACTTGAAAAATTCTTTGAGATACTTGCCACACTTTTAATTTTCGTAGAAAAAATTGTTGAATAAAAGGTTGTTTTGCATGTATCCTTTGCTACTTGAGCACCACTTCTTATGGGAATTGAATGTCCGGTGCCCTAAGGTCCTCGGGATCTGGGAGTCATCGGAGTGGAACTCGTTACAAGGGTAGTTAAAGTTGATATTGTTAAGCAAACAATAAAAAACTTGAATAAAAGAGAATAAATTGAATAAAAAATTTACTTTTGAATAAGTGGCTTGTTTCTTGAGATTTGATTGTGATTATGTCTCATTTTTTAAATTTTCGATCCACCGAACCACTATTTGAGTAATTTGCTTTGAAAGGAAATTTGCTATTTGGATCACTAATTGAGATAGAGCACACACTTCACTCGGGATGCTTTTATGATCGTTTTTCGTATCTAAGTTGAAAATGATTTGTTCAATTTTGTAGTTCTTGATTTAAACATGAAAACACTTGATGAGGCATAGAAGTGAATCATTCCTTAAACACTTTGTTTATAAGATCTTTGAAAGGTAAACTAGTTAGTTTGAAATTCTTTGAGAAAACATTTATGCACTTTTCTATTAAATGATTTGTTTGATTCAAAATTCCATCTTTGATTTGCTTGAGGACAAGCAAAGGTTAAGTTGTGGGGTATTATGATAACGCTAAATTTAATAATGTTTTTGAAAGGTAATTGTGCATAATTGTTGAGGTTTAATAGAGTAAATTGAGATGAATTTGCCAAATGTGTACTTAATTGTGATATTTATGTTTTTAGGAAGTTTGTGGAGTCAATTGATCAAAAGAGCGAAGTTCGGGGACTAAATATGCAATTTCCGGAAAGATATACACAACCAGCTCAGGAACACGCGCTCGGACCAAGAACACGCCCTTCCAAGCTTTAGAACATGTGCTCGGATCAAGAACACGCCCAAACAGAAGGAAGAACACGGCCGGAAGAACACGCGCTCGGTGATAAACCTGTCACCGAGCCCGTGTTGATGCTCTGTTCCGATATTTTTTAGAGAATTTTGTGTAAAATGACTATTTTACCCCTGTTTTGGTTATCTATAAATATTGGGATTTTTACAATTATTTAGAGGTTGGAAGAGTGGCATAAGGTTGGATTAGGCTGAATAGCTAAGTAATTGTAAAGGTTTGGTAGAACTTAGAGAGAGATCTATACTTTGTTTTTCCAATTTTCTTAGAGATTACTCTCTACTTGTTGTAGTATTGAGTATCTTGGGATTAATTAGGTAGGTTTGCCTCGATCCGTAAGGAAATCTACTGAATATATTCTAGGGTATTTGGGCTACACAAATTGAAGATCCAAGTTGAAGAAGCAAAGAAGAATCAAGAGAAGGAGTTGAAGAGGAAGAAGGTTTAATGTCTATGTTTCACTTTCCCCTTTTCCTCTATTATTCCTTGTAATTCTTTGTAATTAGTTAACCAACCTTAGGAATTCTCATTTCTACATTTCTTATAGGTAGATTTGGTTGGTTTTATTTTACAAATTACTTGAGATATTGTGATGTTCTTGGATTGAATGATTGTGGTTTTATTAATTCGAATTGCAATTTCATTGATGACTTTAGATCTGAATTTTATCTTTAGTACAAGCTTTGATTTGAGATTGTGGTTTCGGATTAACACTAATTGTTAAGCCGGAACCAGGATATACGATTAGTGCCAAGTTGATGTGATTAGTTTCCTATTGATGGACCGAACCAGGGATGATTGATAGGAGATTTGATCTTGTCAACATTCAACTGTTCTTAATCTAGGAATTTCTTGCCACGATCCGTATGGAAGAGATTCTACTTTAGACTTGAATTTGGTGGAGCTATGATACTAGATCCAAGATTATCCTATTCTTGGTATTTTGTATCCTCTTATCTCACCTATATTTTACTAAGAATTCCTCCTAACCTTTTTACCTGCTTTATTCCTTACATTGTTCTTTAATTTGCTTTCTAGGATATAGACTTCAATCTTATCATTCTTGATAATGGTTGGTTTACTTGTTGAATGATTCTTATTCACAAATCATATTCATAATTAGTTCAATTATATTTTCCACACTAGAATTTAATAGAAGTCTTAGGGAAAAACGATTTTTTATAAATTTAAAATCTGAATACCACCTTATTTACTAAACTATTTCGATAGGTGCTCTGCCTAGTTGAGTTTATTTTATTAGTGACAATCCTATTTTAATCTTAGAGATTCCTATTATTTTTAGTATTATTTATTCGATTATTTATATTAATTTTATATATAATAAACCAAACATCACATGCTTTCCCATAAATCAAACGATAGGGATAAAATCATGTAGAAGTTCTATATGCAGTTCTAAATGCCCATAATGCATCATCTAGCTTTAAAGACCAATCTTTCTAATTAACTCCTACAATCTTTTCTAGAATCCTTTTAATACCCCTATTTGTTACCTCAACTTGCCCACTTGTTTGTGGGTGGTAGGCTGTGGAAAACTTCTGATGTACTGCATACTTTTTTAACACTTTTTCTAGTTGAGCGTTACAAAATCGTGTACCTCTATCGCTTGGGCATTGATAACGCTAAATTTGATAATGTTTTGGAAGGATATTTGTGCATAATTGTTGAGGTTTATTAGAGTAAAATGAGATAAATTTGTTAATTGTGTACTTAATTGTGATATTTCTGATTTTAGGAAGTTCTTGGGGTTAATTGACCAAAAGAGTGAAGTTCAGGGACTAAAAATGCAAATTCTAGAAAGCTGTACGCGCCCAATCAAAGAACATGCCCTACAACACTAGAGAACACGTGCTCGGTGGCTGAACACGCCTAGTATGAAGGATGAACACGTGCTCGGTGATATACCTGCACCGAGGGGGCGTGTTGCCTATACCACTGACCCCTTGTTGATTCACTATTCCGATTTTTTAGAGAATTTTATCTAAAAAGACTAATTTGCCCCTATTTTTGGTTATCTATAAATATTAGTATTTCCAGCATTGTTTAGGCTGGCTGGTTAACTGACTAGATTGCTAGAAGTATTGTATAGTTTTGGAAGGTGTTATTCTATCAATTTGATTCTTGAATTGTTGGTTAGGCTTTGAGATTATATCTATACTTTGTAATTTTCATTTCTCTTGAGATCTTTCTAACTTGTTGTAGTTGTAAGAGTCTCTTGTAGTTCTTACTTGTTGTAGAAGTAAGATAACACCACATATACAAATAACAAATGCAAATATACCAAAAGTTAGCAAAAATTACTAAAAATAAAACAAGTTAGTCCAAAGCGCAGCCTGCAGTGAGTATTGCTCCCCACGACCGAAAATCAGCATAATTGGAAATAAAATTTTTGACCAAAACGAGTGCATGAATAGTAAAATAAATCGAAATTTTTGAATTTCAACATAAAAATACAACCAAACGCGAATCAAAAGTATCAAACAACTGAAAATAAATAAAAGACAAATTCTTATTATGATTTAACGATTATGGCGTCCTCAGGCAACGGCGCCCAAAATCTTTGTAGGGTTTTAGAATTACACAATTGTCGTCAAATCGGCCAAGATGAATTCAATTAGATCAATGAGCAGTTTAGGGTGTTCACCGATTTGTTTCCTTAAGAAAAATAATCGAAATCAATTAATAAGCGAATAGAAGATAGTAAAAGAGATTTTTAGATTGGGAAATTGTAGAAAACAATTAACTAATAAGAAAAACGCAAGTATCGGATTTAAAATTTCAGTCCTAGGGTAATGATTCAATTCAAGTTCTTCCTTGTTCCTTAATGAATTTCCAAATTTCAAAACTAATTCCTTGATTGACTACTAAATGGAAGCCCTAATTAGTATTCGTATAACCTACTAACGAAGCCGTTAGAATTCTATTAAACAACAAAAGTATATCCTAGACAAGCGCCTAATCAATAAATTCAAGTTTAACCTAAGACCCATGATAATATCAAAGTAATTCATGAAGCAACAAAACTGTCGAAAATTAAATCCAATTATAAATAATA
>JAHSUH010000755.1:0-21090 GCA_025388415.1 Cynanchum wilfordii | reverse complement strand
GATTTGAAGCTAGTATTAATTTAATGTCATCCGTCCTATTGATGCATGAGAGATTGCAATGCGGGAGGAAACGGGGTATAATATACAGGCTTACAGTAGATCGTCGAAATCCTAGGGGGTGCCAGAGGACATGCTTGTTAGAAGTGATTAAATTTGTCTTTCCCTGCTGATTTTTGTTGGCAGTGGATATGAGTGGTATAAGAAGTAGCCATACCATTAATTCTAGGTAGACCTTTTCTAGCTACCTCTGGGCGTTGTTAGATGCGCGGTGATCGAGATAAGATTGAGGAGTGAACAACGAAGATATTACTCCAATTTGAAATCTACTCTTAGACACCCTGCAGCATTTAGATGAAGTATCTGTTTTTCTGTAGATGTGGCCAGTCATTATATACAGAAGAAATGTATGCCAAATTGTTATCTACACATGCTTGATCCTGTCTTGGTTTCTCTATAAGAAGAGAAGAAGGTAAAGAGAGAGAGTTAGAAAATCCTATCACTTGAAGATGGCTTGAGGAATCCCATAATTCTAATAGCAGTTTCTAGAATAGGTGATTCAGGCTCAAAGCATTGCAGGAGCATCTTTGAGACATGTTAGAGTGATTCTATTGAGTATTTATGGATGGCTTTTACTATTGTTTGGTGATTCTTTTAAGACACTAGGAAATTTGGAATGCATGCTTGAAGATGCTAAATCGAATCCTAGGTGCTTAATTGGAGGAGAAGTATCACTTTATGGTAAAAAGAAGAAATTTATGCTTAGTCCATTCCAGATGGAAGTATGGATAAAATGGCCAGATTGAAGTTATTTCTAAGCTACTCCGCTAGTGCCTTAAAAAAGTATGAAATTTCTTAAGTCACGCTGATTTTTATAGAAGATTCATAAAGACTTTTCTCATATTGCTAGACCTATGAGTAATCTTTTAAGGGAAAGATGTTCCTTTTATGTTTGAGAGGAAATGCATAAAGCTTTTAATAAGATGCAATTTTAACAGCTTTATTATTATAACATCACACGATTGGAACTTGCCTTTAGAATTTGATGTGTGGTGCTAGTGTGCTGGTATGTTGTTTTAGGACAAAGGCATGATAAGAAGTTTTATGTGATATACTATACTAGTAAAACTTTATGCGGATGCTCAAGAGAATACACTACTACACGAGAAAGAATTGTTGGTTATTGTGTATGCATTTGACAAATTTAGGTCATATAGTGTTTTGTCTATAACAATTGTTTATGCCGATCATTTGCCTCAAATATTTGTTTAACAAATCGATGCCAAACCTAGGTTGATTAGATAGGTTTTACTTTTACAAAGAGTTTGACATCGAGATAAGGGATAAGAAAAGGAGCGAAAACCTAGTTGTTGATCATTTGTCTAGGTTAGAGAATCCTGAGTTAGAATCTATTGATGAGTGTGATATATCGACAAATTCCCCGATGAGAGTCTATATTTGATACAAATGTTGAATTATGTTGATAGTTCTCTTCCGTGGTTTGCGATATTGCTAACTATCTTCATGCTAAAGAAATTCCAGGATATTTGACTTATCGGCAAAAGAAAAAATTCTTGATTTTTGAAATATTACTTTTGGGAAGATCCTTTCTTGTTTCGTATTTGTGCGATCGGTTTATTAGAAGATGGTATGCGTGGAGAAGAATGCCCCGAAAATCATAGATCACTGTCACAAGGGACCTCTTGGAGGCCGTTTAGTTTAGCTAAGCACTGCAAGGAAGGTGTTAGAAGCCGGATTCTATTGGCCCACAATCTTCAAGGACGTTGTATCCCACATACGGGTTTGTGATGCATGTCAAAGAACAAGTAACATTTCTTCTAAGGATGGTATGCCCCAAAGAGGAATTCAAAGTGTTAAGATTTTTGATATTTGGGGTATAGACCTTATGGGACCATTTCCTTCGTCATATGGAAATAAATAATTTTAGTAGCCGTTGAATATTTTTCTAAATGGCCCGAGGCTCACGCATTACCTACTGATGTGTCGGATTTATATAGTGTTTTTAAGGGGTAATTATGTTTAAATATGTTTAATTTAGAGTCTAATTAGACTTAATTAAACGGAAATTACGCAAATTTGCTCTGTTTTCGCCTTTTGGAAGTTTCAGGACTGAAATTGAAGAAATGAAGAAATCGGGGACTAAAAGTGCAATTTTTGGAAAAAAATGATCAACACGGGCGTGTTCATGCCCTTGTTGATGGGCGTGTTGGCTTGGCACGGGCGTGTTCGTGCCCGTGTTGATGGGCGTGTTGGCTTGGCACGGGCGTGTTCAGCCCGTGTTGCCGACCGTGTTGAAGACACGCGGCACGGGCGTGTTCAGCCCGTGTTGCTGGGCGTGTTGAGGGCTGTTTTTGCGTCTCACATCGAATTTTCACTGTTTTCAGCTCCTTTTCTACTCCTATAAATAGAGACAGCATCCAAGCCTTTGGAACACACCACCAATCCACCAGAGAGTGCAGAGTTTAGAGAATTCGAGGGATTTCGAGTCTCCACTCCCGTGGATTCTCAGAAATCACCCTCGTAGTTAAATATTTTCTAGTTATTATATTTTTCTTCTTAGTTTAGGGTTTGAGCCTCAACCATAAGGGAGAGCTCTATAGCTTAGTTGAGAGGTGTGACTCTAGAAGATTTCGTGAGCAAGACAAGGAGGAAGGCTAGTAGGGTTCGAGAAGAATCGGAGGTCAAGTCCCGCCGTCAGAAGTAGTGACAACCAAACGACAACTTTTCTTTTCCCTCTTCTCAAGTCTATTATTTTTCATTCTTTATTTATTTTAACTCTGTCTCATGGGATTCTTTTATTATTAATGATACAATTAGAGCTTTTATTAATTTCCCGGGAAGGATACTGTTTGTGATTATCATTGTGATTATTATTGCTTTATGCTTTCAACTTAGTTTCTTATTCAATTTATGCCATGACATATAGGTTTGCATCTAGTTGAGCATATAATTGGAATAATTAATTAATTGACGGTTTGTTAATGAGTCCCAACCATAGGAGATTTAATGAATAGCCGGATTAGGTCTAATAACTTGCGGCAACCATACTGAAGTTAGGCAGCCTAATAATCTCAAGTTCATAATCATTGCAAATCTTAAGATTAACTTATTAAATTCACGACTTAATAATTAATCTACAAAGGTTTAGGATTACTTGCAACAACCATATTGAGGTAATCACATTAGATAACTTGGGTACGGTAGTAAAGTTAATATTAATCACAATTGCCTTAGATCTGCTTAAAGCTACATCTTCGAATATGGTCATTCTAATTGAATCATCGAACTGAATTCATATCTGTTTCAATTCTATTTATGTTCTAGCAACAATCTCATGAATTGAATCTTATCCAAGGGTTAACTTTTGCTAATAAATTCTTGTCATATCTAATAATTGCTTATAACTGTTGTCAATGTCTTTGGGTCTATACGATATTTTATAAATGTAAAATCGTTGATGCTTCCATGTTACTATCTGCATACGATAGGTACTCTGCCTTAGATTTTGGTTATTTAAGTGATAACCTATTTGTTTTGCTTGAATTAATCTCAATCATAATTTATGCTAAAAATATAGTAACCAAAATTCACATCACCTACTAACGATGCTAAAGTTGTGTGTAGATTTTTTCAGGAAATTATTTGCTAGATTTGGTTGTCCTAGAGCTTTGATAAGTGACAAAGGAACTCTTTTTTGCAACTCCCAGCTGGAGAAGGTACTGAAAAGATATGGAGTTCATCACAAGCTTTCCACCGCCTATCATCCACAAACAAATGGACAAGTTGAGGTAACAAATAGAGGTATAAAAAGGATATTAGAGAAAACTGTAGGTGTATATAGAAAAGATTGGTCTACAAAGCTTGATGATGCATTATGGGCATTTAGGGCTGCATTTAGAACATCTACATGATTTTCTCCATATCGTTTAATTTATGGAAAAACATGTCATTTACCTGTTGAAATAGAACATAAAGCATATTGGGCATTGAAAAAGTGCAATCTAGATGATGAGATAATTGGAAAAGATAGGATATTGCAAATAAATGAGCTTGATGAATGGAGATATAATGCGTATGAGAATTCTTTGAATTTCAAAATGAAAAGTAAAATTTTGCATGATAAGAAACTCGGGAGTTTAAAGAATTTCCATCCTGGTGACCAAGTGTTATTATTTAACTCCCGTTTGAAGATGTTTCCAGGAAAATTGAATAGTTATTGGACAGGTCCATTTACCATTAAGGAAGTATCACCTTATGGAGCTTGTGAAATAGTAAATGCAGATGGAGAATCTTTTAGAGTAAATGGCCAGAGATTGAAGTTTTATAGAGAACCATTCAAGAAGGCCACTACAGAAGAATATTTCGATTGATAGAAGGTAGTCCAGCTAAATGACAAAAACGAAGCACTTTCAGGGAGGCAACCCCGTGTTTGTTTTCTCTTCCCTGTTTTTGTGGTTTTTTTTATTTCGTTTTTGCTTCTGTTTTTGTGTTTGCTTCTGTTTTCTGTTTTTGTTTCTTGTTTTTCTATTTTTAGGACACTACTTAGTCTTAAACATCTTTCTGCTTTGCTTTGTCTTATTTGTTCATAGATGTTTTAGATTAAGTGTGGGGTTTTTCATCTCCTACAACACCGAGGACAGTGTTCATTTTAAGTGTGGGGTAGGGGTGAATTTCTGCTGTGGGCTAAATTTTGCTAAATTTTTTATAATTTTCTAAAATTTTATGGCAATTTTAAACTTTTTAGGATATCCGATAAACTTTTGAAGTATGATTTACTCCGCCTATGATAAAAACTATTTGTTTGATTGTAAGAGTCTTGAGGATTGAGTTTGATTTATTCATAGAAACTTGATGCTAGTCTAGTTGTAGGAAATCCCTGTTATCTTGAGCACATCTATTTTGGCGAAATTGTTTGACTGATGGACCACTTTTGGACTTTTAGTTAAATAGTGTTAGACCATCTGGATGTTGTGATAGCTGTTATGGTAACTTGATAGGAGTTTGAGAAGCATGCCACTATTTATTTTTTCTATTTTTTATTTGCAAGTGTTCTTTGCTACTTAGGAATCACTCCTGAAGGGATTTGAATGCCCGGTGCCCTAAGGTCTTTGAGGTCTGGGAGCCACCGGAGTGAGACCTGCTACAATGGTAGTTAAAGTTAACATGGTTAAGTAAACGCTTATACCCACTGCATTGAAAAGAAAAATATATATATATATATATATATGTTTGAAAAAAAAGAGTATATATATATATAAAAAAAAGAGAGAGTAATAAATGTGGCATTGTGACTTGATCCCTAGATGGTTAATTGTAATTAGCTGTTGTGACGTCTAAATGATCAACATACTATCTTTCTACTAGTTTGAAGGGAAGTCTATTGTTTGGATGATGAGTCGGATTAGAACACACACTACACCCGGGGAGATTCTATGATTAGATGTGTGTTGATTTAATATGGATATTTTGAATTATTTCTTCTTGATTTGCACATGATACATTTGATGAGGCATTAGGAGTAATTCACTCTTTGATAGTCCATTCCGATTTTCTAAACAAGTTTGAATTGTTGAACACCTCCTGTGCTTAATTGATGAACATGGTTAGTTGAGTTATATGTGTTTTCTTGGACTATATTTAGTAGTTTGCTTGAGGACAAGCAAAAGACTAAGTGTGGGGTATTTGATAACTCGATTTTATATCGCATTTTTATAAGTTAATTATGGAGTTAATTGGATTTAATTCAATGGAAATTACGCAATTTCTTTCTATTTTTGATTTCGAAGTTTCAGGGACCAAAATTGAAGAAAGGAAGAAATTAGGGACTAAAAGTGTAATTTTTGGAAAAAAGGATCAACATGGGTGTGTTCCTGCCCGTGTTGCTGGCCGTGTTGCGCGTGGCACGGGCGTGTTGATGGTTGTGTTGAGCCCGTGTTGATGATACGCGACACGGGCGTGTTCCTGGCCGTGTTGCAGCCCGTGTTGAAGTGATTTTTGGCGCAATTCATTGTCCCACATGGAAATTTTACCTCTTTTCAACTCTATTTCACTCCTATAAATAGATGCACTCCCCCAGTTGTTGAAGCACACCAGAATCACTCGAACAAGAGCATTTCCGAGTTCCTAGCCAATAGGAATTTCGTGATAAGCTCTAGTCGAGAGATTTTCATTTTTCTTCCTTCTCGAGTGTAGGGTTGAGCCTCAACCATAAGGGATACCCTATAGTTTAGTTGAGAGGGAGTGATCTTTGAATATCTCTTGAGCGAGATAAGGATCTGGAGTACAAGTCTCGGCGATGTTTGGAGGATTAAGCCAGCCCGTGGAAGCAGTGAGAGTAACACGACAACTTTCTCTTTCCTTTTCTTTTCGTTCTTGCATTTATTTTCCTTTATATGTTATGATTTTGTGTCCTAAGATACTCTTTATTTTGATTGATTGATTAATGATTTATATATTCCCGGGAAGGATACGTTTTAATATACATTATGAATTGCTTATTGTTTTACGCTTTCGATTGATTCTCGTATTGAGTTTATGCCATGAAACTTAGGTAGATGCATGATACTACAATAGTTAATTAAATTGACGGATTGTTAATGAGTCCCAACTATAGGAGATTTAGCGAATTGCCAGATTAGGTCTAATAACTTGCGGCAACCATATTGAAGTTAGGCAGCCTAATAATCTCGAGTTCATAATCAATGCAAACCTTAAGATTAACTTATTAAATTGACGACTTAATAACTAATCTACAAAGGTTTAGGATTACTTGCGACAACCATATTGAGGTAATCACTTTAGATAATTCGGGTATGGTAGTAAGACGATTCGAATTCATAATTGCCTTAGATCCGTTTGTAAACTGAACTTTCGAACATTGTTCAACTTAATTAATCATACGTACTTCATTAGAGATCTTAGTTAATTATCTTTCTATTCTTGTTTTAAATATTCTTTAAACAACATATCTGAATTGAATGGACCCATAGGACTAATTCCCCGAACCTTAAAGATTGTCATAATTGGTAGAAACTAAAACGTTCCCGAGGATACGATATTTATAAATTTAAAATCGTGGTACTCACGTGTTACTATTTGCATGCGATAGGTATTCTGCCTTAGTTGTGTTTGATTATGTGACACTGTTTTGTGAGATTATTTGCTTTATATGATACTATATTTTTACTCACTCAAAACACACACCAGAAAACAATTTTATAAATATTTAAATCGGAATACTACCTTTATTTACTAAACTATTTCGATAGGTTCTCTGCCTAGTTGAGTTTATTTTCTTAGTGACAATTCTATTTTAATCTTGAGAATTCCTATTATATTTAGTATTATTTTATTCAATTATTTATATTATTTTTATATATAAATATAACACCATCTGGATGTTGTGATAGTTGTTATGGTGACTTGATAGGAGTTTGAGAAGCATGCCACTAGTTTATTTTTCTGTCATTTATTTTAATAAGGGTAGTTTGCAAGTGTTCTTTGCTCCTTAGGAATCACTCCTGAAGGGAATTGAATGCCCGGTGCCCTAAGGTCTTTGAGGTATGGGAGCCACCGGAGTGAGAAAAAAATATATACCCACTGCATTGAGAAAAAAATATATATTTATGGAAAAAAAGAGTATATATATATATATATATATATATAAAAGAGTAATAAGTGTGGCATTGTGACTTGATCCATAGATGGTTAATTATAATTAGCTGTTGTGACGTCTAAGTGATCAACATACTATCTTTCTACTAGTTTGAAGGGAAGTCTGTCGTTTGGATGATGAGTCGATTAGAACACACACTACACCCAAGCAGATTCTATGATTAGATGTGTGTTGATTTAATATGGATATTTTGAATTATTTCTTCTTGATTTTCACATGATACATTTGATGAGGCATTATGAGTAATTCACTCTTTGATAGTCCATTCTGATTTTCTGAACAGTTTGAATTGTTGAACCTCCTGTGCTTAATTGATGAACATGATGAGCTGAGTTATATGTGTTTTCTTGGACTATATTTAGTAGTTTGCTTGAGGACAAACAAAAGACTAAGTGTGGGGTATTTGATAACTCGATTTTATATCATGTTTTTATACATTAATTGTGTTCAATTCGAGTTAATTATGGAGTTAATTGGACTTAATTGAATGGAAATTCCGCAAATTATTTATTTTTTCGATTTCGGAAGTTTCAGGGACCAAAATTGAAGAAAGGAAGAAATTAGGGATTAAATTGCAATTGTTTCAACACGGGCGTGTTGAAGGCAGCTTTGGTGCATTTGAATGTCCCACTTTGAAATTTCACTGCTTCGCTCTGCTTCACCTCTATAAATAGATGCACCCCCTCAATTGTTGAAAAACACCAAAATCACTCAGAACAGGAGCATTTCCGAGTTTCTAGCTAATAGAGACTTCGCGATAAGCTCCAATCGAAGCGATTTTTTTTTTCTTTCTTCTCGAGTGTAGGGTTGAGCCTCGACCATAAGGGATACCCTATAGTTTAGTCGAGAGGGAGTGATCTTTGAATATCTCTTGAGCGAGATAAGGATCCGGAGTACAAGTTTTGGCGAGATCTTGAGAATTAAGTCAGTCCGTGGAAGCAGTGAGAGCAAAACGACAACTTTCTCTCTCCTTGTCTTTACATTCCTGTGTTACTTTTCCTTTATATGTTATGATTTTGTGTCCTAAGATACTCTTTATTTTGATTGATTGATTAATGATTTATATATTTCCAGAAGGATACGTTTTAATACATTGTGAATTACATATTGTTTTACACGTTCGATTTGATTCTCGTATTGAGTTTATGCTATGAAACTTAGGTTGATGCATGATACTACAATAGTTAATTGAATTGAAGGTTTGTTAATGAGTCCCCACCATAGGAGATTTAATAGATTGCTAATGTGATTACCTCAATACGGGTCGTTGTAAATAATCCTAAACCTTTGTAGATTAATTATTAAGTCATCAATTTAATAAGTTAATCTTAAGATTTGCATTGATTACTAACTCGAGATTATTAGGCTACCTTACCTCATTATGGTCGATGCAAGTTATTACACCTAATCCGGCAATTCATTAATTCTCCTATGGTCGAGTCTCCTTAACAAACCGTCAATTAATAATTATTCCAATTATATACTCAACTAGATGCAAACCTATGTGTCAAGGCATAAATTGGATACGAAACTAAGTTGAAAGCATAAAGCAATAATAATCGCAATGATAATCACAAACAAGATCCTTCCCGGGAAATTAATAATAACTCTAATTTTATCATTAATAATAAAAGAATCCCATGAGACAGAGATAGAGTAAATAAAGAACGAAAAATAATAGACTTGAGAAGAGGGAAAAGAAAAGTTGTCATCTGGTTCTCACTACTTCGACGGCGGGACTTGACCTCCGATTCTTCTCGAACCCTATCGGCCTTCCTCCTTGTCTTGCCCAAGAAATCTTCTAGTATCCTACCCCTCAACTAAGCTATAGAGCTCTCCCTTATGGTTGAGGCTCAAACCTTAAAGCTAATAAGAAAAATATAAAAACTAGAAAATATTTAACTATGAGGATAATTTTTGAGAATCTACTCAACCATAAGGGTATTGAGTTTATGCTATGAAACTTAGGTTGATGCATGATACTACAATAGTTAATTAAATTGACGATTTATTAATAAATCCCGACCGTAGGAGATTTAATGAGTTGCAAGATTAGGACTAATAACTTACAACGACCGTATCGAGGTTAGGCATCCTAATAATCTTGGGTTTGGAATTAATGCAAATCTTAAGGTTATGTTATTAAATTGACGCCTTAATAACTAATCTAAAAAGGTTTAGGATTACTTACAACGACCGGATTGAGGTAATCATTTTAGATAACTCATGTATGGTAGTAAGATAATTCGAATTCATAATTGCCTTAGATCCGCTTGCAAGCTACACATTCGAACATTGTTCAACTTAATTAATCATACGTACTTCATTAGAGATCTTAGTTAATTGTTTTTCATTCTTGTTTTAAATATTCTTTAAACAAACATATCCGAATTGAATGGACACATAGGACTAATTCCTTGAACTTTAAAGATTGTCATAATTGATAGAAGCTAACCAGCCGTCACCAACGTTCTCGTGGATACGATATTTATAAATTTAAAATCGTGGTACTCCCGTGTTACTATCTACATGCGATAGGTACTCGCCTTAGTTGTGTTTGATTTTGTGACACTGCTTTGTGAGATTATTTACTTTATATGATACTATATTTTACTCATTCAAAACACACACCAGTCTTCAACACGGGCTCAACACGCCCCGGGGGCAACACGGGTAGGAACACGCCCGTGTTGAACCTTTTTTCCAAAAATTGCACTTTAGTCCCCGATTTATTTATTTCTTCAATTTCAGTCCTGAAACTTCCAAAAAGCGAAAATAGAGCAAATTTGCATAATTTCCATTTAATTAAGTCTAATTAGACTTTAAATTAAACATAATTACCCCTTAAAAACATGATATAAATCGACATATCAGTAGAAATGGTTGGTTTTATGTTACTTATTACTTTGGGCATTTTATGATTTTCATTGATGATTGTTGTAGTTTTATTAATTTCAATTGCAATATCTATCTTAGCTTTGGATCTGAATTTTATCTATAGTTTGAGCTTTGATTTGGAATTGTGGTTTAGGGTTAACACTAATTGTTAGGCCGGAACCAGGATATACGATTAGTGCCAAGTTGATGTGGTTAGGTTTCCTATTGATGGACCGGAATCGGGATGATTGATAGGAGATTTGATCTTGTCAACATTCAAGTGTTCTTCATTTATGAATTTCTTGCAACGAATTGTATTGGGGAAGTTCATCTTTAGACTTGAATTTGGTGAGATTATGATAGTTAATTCATGATTAATCTTGCCCTTAGTAGTTTGTATCCTCCATTTTACCTATGATTTTCCCTATAGTTTCTACCATCCATATTACTTGCTTTCCATCTACTTTACTTTGTTTTACTTTGCTATCTAGGAAATTAGAATTCAATGTTATCACTCTTGATTTTGGTTGAATTACTTGAGATTGATTCATAATTCCAAAACATTATCATAGTTGACCTAATTATATTTTTCCACACTATTTCATAATACACGTCTTGGGGAAAACAATTTTTATAAATATTAAAATCTTGATACTTACTTTTATTTACTAAACTATACGATAGGTACTCTGCCTAGGTGAGTTTATTATCTAAGTGACAAACCTATTTTATTCTTGAGATTTCTTATTATTTTTAGTACTATTTTATTCGATTATTTATACTATTTTTATATACAAAAATAGCTCATCACTCGCTCTAAAGATCTTCAACTATCACTCCCCTCAACTAAACTATAGGGAAAGAAAGAAAGAAAAACGAAAAGTGAAAACTCGAATGGAGCTTATCACGAAATTTCTATTAACTAGAAACTCGGAAATGCTCCTGTTCCGAGTGATTCTGGTGTGGTTCAACAACCGAGGGAGTGCATCTATTTATAGGAGTGAAATAGAGTTGAAAAGAAGTAAAATATCAATGTGGGACATTGAAACACGCCCAAGTTGCCTTCAAAATGCCCGTATCATGTGTCTCCAACACGCCCATGTTGCACCAAAAATTGCAATTTTAGACCCTGGTTTCTTCCTTTCTTCAATTTTGGTCCCTAAAACTTCCGAAATCGTAAACAGAAAGAAATTGCGTAATTTCCATTCAATTAAGTCCATTTAACTCCATAATTAACTCAAATTGAACACAATTAATGTATAAAAACATGATATAAAACCGTATCAAATACCCCACACTTAGTCTTTTGCTTGTCCTCAAGCAAACTACTAAATATAGTCCAAGAAAACACATATAACTAGGTGTTCAACAATTCAAACTGTTCAGAAATCAGAATGGAAGAGTGAATTACTCATAATGCCTCATCAAATGTATCATGTGCAAATCAAGAAGAAATAATTCAAAATATCCATATTAAATCAACACACATCTAATCATAGAATCTCCGTAGGTGTAGTGTGTGTTCTAATCCGACTCATCATCCAAACAACAGAGTTCCCTTCAAACTAGTAGAAAGATAGTATGTTGATCATTTAGACATCACAACAGCTAATTATAATTAACCATCTATCAAGTCACAATGCCACACTTATTACTCTCTCTTTTTTTTTCTTTTTTTTTTCGAACATATATATATATATATATTTTCTTTTCAATGCAGTGGGTATAAGTGTTTACTTAACCATGTTAAATTTAGCTAGCTACCCTTGTAGCAGGTCTCACTCCGGTGGCTCCCCGGACCTCAAAGACCTTAGGGCACCGGACATTCAATTCCCTTCAGGAGTGATTCCTAAGTAGCAAAGAACACTTGCAAACTACACTTATTAAAACTACCCTTATTCCTAAGTGCCATGCTTCTCAAACTCCTATCAAGTCACCATAACAACTATCACAACATCTAGATGGTCTAATACTATTTAACTAAAAGTCAAAAAGTGATCCATCAATCAAACAATTTTGCCAAAATAGATGTGCTCTAGATAACAGGGATTTCCTACAACTAGACTAGCATCAAGTTTCTATGAATAAATCAAACTCAATCCTCAAGACTCTTACAATCAAACAAATAGTTTTTATCATAGGCAGAGTAAATCATGCTTCAAAAGTTTATCGGATATCCCAAAAAGTTTAAAATTGCCATAAAATTCGAGAAAATTCAAAAAAATTTAGCCCCGGAAATTCACCCCTACCCCACACTTGAAATGAACACTATCCTCGGTGTTGTTGGTAGGTTTAGATGAAACACCCCACACGTAATCTAAAACATCTATGAACATATAAGACAAAGTAAAGAAGAAAGATGTTTAAGACTAAGTAGTGACCTAAAAATAGAAAAACAAAAAAACAAGATAGAAAAGAATTAAATGAAGCAAAAATGAAATAAATAAAACGGAAAAAGGGAAAACAAAAACAAACACAAGGTTTCCTCCCGAAAGCGCTTCGTTTTTGTCGTTTAGTTGACTGCCTTCTATCAATCGAAATATTCCTCTGTATTGCCCACCTCAAATGGTTATTTGTAGAATTTTAACCTTTGACCATTTACCTTGAAAATTTTCTCATCTCGTATCCTCTATTTCACAAGCTCCATAGGGTGATACTACTTTGATAGTAAATAGACTTGACCAAAAGCTACGCAATTTTCCTGGAAACATTCTTAAACGGGAGTTAAATAATAACACTTTGTTACCAGGTTGAAAATTCTTTAAACATCTGAGTTTCTTATCATGGACAATTTTACTTTTCATTTTGAAATTCAAAGAATTCTCATATGCATTATATCTCCATTCATCAAGCTCATTTATTTGCAACATCCTATCTTTTCCAATTAGCTCATCATCTAGATTTCACTTTTTCAATACCCAATATGCTTTATGTTCTATTTCTACAGGTAAGTGGCATGCTTTTTCATAAACTAAATGGTAAGGAGAAAATCCTGTAGATGTTCTAAATGCAGTCCTAAATCCATAATGCATCATCAAGATTTCTAGACCAATCTTTTCTATGTATACCTACAGTTTTCTCTAAAATCCTTTTTATACCTCTGTTGGTTACCTCAACTTGCCCATTCGTTTGTGGATGATAGGCAGTGGAAAGCTTGTGATGAACTCCATATCTTTTCAGTACATTCTCCAGCTGGGAGTTGCAAAAGTGAGTTCCTCTGTCACTTATTAAAGCTCTTGGACAACCAAATCTTACAAATAATTTTCTGAGAAATCTGCATACAACTTTAGCATCGTTAATAGGTAATGCCCGAGCCTCGGGTCATTTAGAAAAATATTCAACGGCTACTAAAATGTATTTATTTCCATATGAAGAAGGAAATGGTCCCATAAAGTCTATACCCTAAATATAAAAAATTTCAACACTTTTAATTCCTCTTTGGGGCATACCATCCTTAGAAGAAATGTTACATGTTCTTTGACATGCATCACAAACCTGTATGTGGGATACAACGTCCTTGAAGATCGTGGGCCAGTAGAATCCGGCTTCTAACACCTTCTGGTGTGTGTTTTGAGTGAGTAAAAATATAGTATCATATAAAGCAAATAATCTCACAAAACAATGTCACATAATCAAACACAACTAAGGCAGAGTACCTATCGCATGCAGATAGTAACACGGGAGTACCACGATTTTAAATTTATAAATATCGTATCCTCGGGAACGTTGGTAACGGCTGGTTAGTTTCTACAAATTATGACAAACTTTAAGGTTCAGGAAATTAGTCCTATGTGTCCATTCGATTCAGATATGTTTGTTTAAAGAATATTTAAAACAAGAATGGAAAGATAATTAGCTAAGATCTCTAATGAAGTACGTATGATTAATTAAGGTGAAGAATGTTCGAAAGTTCAATTTGCAAATGGATCTAAGGCAATTATGAGTTTGAATTATCTTACTACCATACCTAAGTTGTCTAGAATGATGACCTCAATACTGGTCGTTGTAAGTAATCCTAAATCTTTTTAGATTAGTTATTAAGGCGTCAATTTAATAACATAACCTTAAGATTTGCATTAATTCCACACCCAAGATTATTAAGTTGTCTAACCTCAATACGGGCGCTGTAAGGTATTAGTCCTAATTTGGCAACTCATTAAATCTCCTACGGTCGGGTTTCATTAACAAATCGTCAATTTAATTAACTATTGTAGTATCATGCATCAACCTAAGTTTCATAGCATAAACTCAATACAAGAATTAAATCGAAAGCGTAAAACAATAAGCGATTCATAATGTATATTAAAACATATCCTTCTCGGGAATATATAAATCATTAATCAATCAAAATAAAGAGTATCTTAGGACACAAAATCATAACATATAAAGGAAAAGAAATACAAGAACGAAAAGAAAAGGAAAGAGAAAGTTGTCGTGTTGCTCTCACTGCTTCCAAGGACTGGCTTAATCCTCCAGACCTCGCCGAGACTTGTGCTCCGTATCCTTATCTCGCTCTAAAGATCTTCAGAGATCACTTCCTCTCAACTAAACTATAGGGATATTCCTTACGATCGAAGTTCAACCCCTATACTTGAGAAGAAAGAAAAATAATGAAAACTGAAAACTAGGTTGAAGCTTATCACAAAATTCCTATTGGCTAGGAACTCGGAAATGCTCCTGTTCCGAGTGATTCCGGTGTGCTTCAACAACTGGGGGAGTGCATCTATTTATAGGAGAGAAATAGAGTTGAAAAGAGGTAAAATTTCCATGTGGGACATTGAATTGCGCCAAAATTGCATTGAACACGGGCTGCAACACCCCCGTGTCGCGTATCATCAACACGAGCTCAACACGGCCATCAAAACGCCCGTGCCAGCGCAACACGGCCAGCAACACGGGCAGGAACACGCCCGTGTTGATCTTGTTTTTTCCAAAAATTGCACTTTTAGTCCCCGATTTCTTCCTTTCTTCAATTTTGGTCCCCGAAACTTCCGAACTCAAAAACAGAAAGAATTTGCGTAATTTCCATTCAATTAAATCCAATTAACTCCATAATTAACTCGAATTGAACACAATTAATGTATAAAAACACGATATAAAATCGAGTTATCAAATACCCACACTTAATCTTTTGTTTGTCCTCAAGCAAACTACTAAATATAGTCCAAGAAAACACATATAACTCAACTAATCATGCCCATCAACTAGGCTCGAAAAGTGTTCACAAAATCTCAACAATTCAAACTTGTCAAATACATTTCCAAATTAGCAAGCTTATCAAAGAGTGAATTACTCCTAATGCCTCATCAAATGTATCATGTGCAAATCAAGAAAAAATAATTCAAAATATCCATATTAAATCAACACACATCTAATCATAGAATCTCCCTGGGTGTGGTGTGTGTTGTAATTTGACTCATCATCCAAACAATGGACTTCCCTTCAAACTAGTAGAAAGATAGTATGTTGATCACTTAGACGTCACAACAGCTAATTATAATTAACCATCTAGGGATCAAGTCATAATGCCACACTTATTATTCTCTTTATAGCAGGTCTTACTCCGGTGGCTCCCAGACCTCAAAGACCTTAGGGCACCGGGCATTCAATTCCCTTCAGGAGTGGTTCCTACGTAGCAAAGAACACTCGCAAACTACCCTTATTAAAATAAATGACAGAAAAATAAACTAGTGGCATGGTTCTCAAACCCCTATCAAGTCACCATAACAGTTATCACAACATCTAGATGGTCTAACACTATTTACCTAAAAGTCCAAAAGTAATCCACTAATCAAAAAATTTTGTCAAAATAGATGTGCTCAAGATAACAGGGATTTCCTACAACTAGACTAGCATCAAATCTTTACGAATAAATCAAACTCAATCCTCAAGACTCTAGCAATCAAACAAGTAGTTTTTATCATAGGCGGAGTAAATCAACTTCAAAAGCTTAAAAATTTTTCTTAAGTAGCACAAAAGTTTGAAATTGCTAGGAAATTTGAGAAAATTCGAAAAATTTAGCCTAGAAAACCAGAAAATTCACCCCTACCCCACACTTAAAATGAACACTGTCCTCGGTGTTAAAGGTAGGTGAAAAACGAGTACCCCACACTTAATCCGAAACATCTAAGCACAATAAAACAAAGAAGATTCGATAGATGCCCAAAACTAAGTAATATCCTAAAATAGAAAACACCAACAAGAGAATAAAGCAAAAAGAACAAAAATGAAAAAGAAAACAAGAAAAAGGGAAAGAAGAAAAACTAGGTATCCAGTGGTTGCAGCGGCTGCTGAAATCGAAATGATGTGGTGGTGTGGTGGTGCGGTGATGGAACCTCATCCTCGGTAGATATTCATATACCCTCAACTTGTATGTCTGTCCATGTTCCGGAGGGTAGTGATGGTCACAAGTGTAAGAGATGTGCTTTCCATACCGAGAGTTGCAGCTGCAATATCTATACCAAGAAATCTAGCAACTCTAATGATGTTATGTCTCAAAACACTTTCACGAGTGTTAGTAGCATATTCCTTAGCAGTTCAAAGCGAATATTCTAATCATGTCCACAGGAATACGTCTAAAAACATGTGATAACTCATTTATGTCTATGGCATTAATTACTTCTATATTCTCTTTTCTATTAATAGCATGCAAGCATAACATGCAAACAATTAAGCTCAGAATGAGAAACAGAAGCTTTTGACCTTCTAAGATGAACAGAATGATACACAATGATATGGTCCCAAATAGATTTTAAGGACAATTCTAAACTCTTCATACTCAAATCATGATCATATCCACCAAGTCTAAAAGAAATAGAATTTTTATGATGCTCAAAAAGTATGAAAGATTTACATACTAGTACCTCGTAAGTAGCTCTTCTGCATTAAAGATGCATTTATAGAGTATGCATCAATTAATTCATCTATGCATTCAACTCAAGAATTGCAAGGGTCTCCTAATCAATTCTTCTGCCATGATGTACTAATCCTCTCATAAATGAGTTGTAGCGTTCAGTAGCTACGTTCCGATCTACTTGAAATATTTGAAATGAATAAATCGAGATAGCGATCGGTGGAGGATGAACTCTCTTCAGTGTCACAGCTGCAAGGTAGCAACTATATGTATACAGAGATAGAGAAAGAGAGTTGAGTGAATTTAGAGATAAATAGGGGATAGAGTAATGAATAGCTATGAACACGGTCGTGCAGTGCACATGCACAATCCAATTCTACCATTTTTAAAGCTAATGTGTTCCAAACAATTTATATGCAGTAAAATTTCTACTGGAACATTCATTATTCACTCAATACATCAATTGACACAACAATATCTTATCCGGAACATCCAACATCTATTTAATTAAACAAGTGTAATCCCTATGTTGGAACATCCAGTTTCTATCATGCTATGATCATTTAGCACATATATAACTGTCTGGAACTTCCGGAATCTACTCAAGTAAGCATAGTAGTCCAAAACTAGACATTCAGTCTCTTAAATAAACGTGAAAATCTTATTCCGGAGCATCCAATTTCTAAATAAACAGAGTAGACATAAATTACGCCAAAAACCACATAAGACACCTTTAAAAAAAGCACACAAACAAAAGACAAACAAAGAAAAACAAGAACAAGAAAAACAAAACAAAACAAAACAACGAAAACAAAAATATAGGGTTGCCTCCCTATAAGCGCTTCTTTATTGTCATTAAGCTAGACTGCCTTTCCTCCTCGGAAGGACTACATGTTCGATTTCTTCGAACAATTCCCTGTAAAATTTCAACTTCTATTTGTTCACCTTGAATGATGTTTCATCCTCATTCAATACTTCACAAGCTCCCATAGCGAGACTTGTTAATAACGAAAGAGTTTGTCCAATAGCTTTAAAACATCCCGAAAATGTTCTCAAATGTGAATATAATAACATTGTATCCTCAAGTTGAAATTCTTCTAAATTGTCTATCATGCCAAATCCTATTTTTCTGTTTAAAGTTCATTGAATTTCCATATTTATCAAATTCATTCAATTTTAGCATTCCATCCAATGTACACAAAATGCTTTATAATTCAACAAGTGAGTGTAGAGTGATCAATGTACATAATAGTGCAGGGTGTCAAATATATCAAATGCATATACAACAGTTAGCATAGTATATCATTTAGACATTCATAACATACCTTTGTCCTCAAACAACTCCTACTGCATATTTACTAACATCACATGTCATATTACAAATTTCAATCAGTGGGATGTTATAATGAGTGCAATAGTGAAAGAATTCCTTTAATAAAATTCATGCAAAAATGCCTTATTAAACACAAAAGGAATAACTTTTCCAGTTAAGCATATGCGTAGTTTTCATGCATCTTTAAAACATAGATTCTAGATATCACAAACAATGCATGAACGTATATACATCATAGGAAATCATCTATAAACTCCCTTAAACTCTCTTATCATGTTAAGAAATAATATAGCTAGAACAACTATCCAAAAAACAATAGAACATGTATAAGAGCAAAGGCTAGGATTGATACCTGGATTGTCGAGAATCGTAAGCAAAAGCTCTTTTGTACCTCTTTTAGTGCATCCGGAATCAATCTCTTTTGTTCCTTCCTGAGATTTGCAATTATAATCAAGGAAGTCCGTACCTTCATCTTAGGAATCCATATTAGAAATGGGTTGTTCAGCCCTTTCGGTTTCAATTCAAGTGGATCCTCGCACGATGAAGTTGAAAATTTTCAAATTTTGATAATATCAAAGATAGATTAGGCATGATTTTTTTTTTTTTTTTTTTTTTTTTTTTTTTTTTATCCCTAGATAATCTCTAGAGTTTTTCCTAATATGGTTTTGGAATGAATTTTCTAAAACTAGATGACCTTAATTATTTAATTCTAGATAATTTCTAAAATTAACAATTTAGAAAACCGTATACTTAGGAAAGTGACGTCTAATTCCAGTAATCAAATCATAAAGGATAGATACTACCGTTACCAAATCATAGAATTTCTAAAATTTTGATCAGAATTTTAAAAATATTATGAATTTTTGCATCCCGGCAACGGCGCCAAAATCTAGTGTGTGTTTGGAGGAGTAAAAATTATAGTATCATATAAAGCAAATAATCTCACAAAACAAGGTCACATAATCAAACACAACTAAGGCAGAGTACCTATCGCATGCAGATAGTAACACGGAGTACCACGATTTTAAATTTATAAATATCGTATCCTCGGGAACGTTGGGTACGGGCTGGTTAGTTTCTACCAATTATGACAAACTTTAAGGTTCAGAAATTAGTCCTATGTGTCCATTCGATTCAGATATGTTTGTTTAAAAAATATTTAAAATAAGAATGGAAAGATAATTAGCTAAGATCTCTAATGAAGTACGTATGATTAATTAAGGTGAACAATGTTCGAAAGCTCAATTTGCAAATGGGTCTAAGGCAATTATGAATTCGAATTATCTTACTACCATACCTGGTTGTCTAGAATGATTACTTCAATACCGTCGTTGCAAGTAATCCTAAACTGCTTTTTAGATTAGTTATTAAGGCGTCAATTTAATAACATAACCTTTAGAATTGCAATAATTCCAAACCCAAGATTATTAGGATGCCTAACCTCGTACGGTCGATGTAAGTTATTAGTCCTAATATGGCAATTCATTAAATCTCCTACGGTCGGGTTTATTAACAAATCGTCAATTTAATTAACCATTGTAGTATCATGCATCAACCTAAGTTTAATAGCATAAACTTAATACGAGAATTAAATCGAAAGCGTAAAACAATAAGCAATTCATAATGTATATTAAAACATATCCTTCCCGAGAATATATAAATCATTAATCAATCAATCAAAATAAAGAGTATGGGGTCGGGGATATTTAAATCACTAAACTATAGGGATATTCCTTTACGGCGAGGGTTCAACCCCTACACTCTAAAAGAAAGAAAAATAATGAAATCAAAACTAGACAAGCTTATCACGAAATTCCTATTGGCTAGGAACTCGGAAATGCTCCTGCTTTGAGTGATTCCGTGTGCTTCAACAACCGGGGGAGTGCATTTATTTATAGGAGTGAAATAGAGTTGAAAAGAGGTAAAATTTCCATGTGGACATTGAATTGCGCCAAAATTGCCTTAAACACGGGGGCCGCAACACGGGAACACGCCGTGTCGCGTATCATCAACACGGGCTCAACACGGCTATCAACACGCCCGTGTTGATCCTTTTTTCCAAAAAAATTGCACTTTTTAGTCCCTAATTTCTTCCTTTCTTCAATTTTGGTCCCTAAAACTTCAAATCAAAAACAAAAGAATTTGCGTAATTTCCATTCAATTAAATCCAATTAACTCGAATTGAACACAATTAATGTATAAAAACGATATAAAATCGAGTTATCACCTTCCTTGCGGTGTTATTGCAGCTAAATCGCCCTAGTAGGTCCCTTTGTGACAGTGATCTATGATTTTTCGTACATTCTTCTCCAGGATACACACCTTCTAATAATT